>OZ014521.1:53481575-53944075 GCA_963966055.1 Lathyrus aphaca | reverse complement strand
TAAACCTATATGTGCAGATGATAAGACATATGTTGAAAAATAATGTAGTCTATATGTGCAGAAGATAGACCTATATGTGCAGAAGATAAGACATATGTGGAGAAGATAACCCTATAGGTGCAGGAGATAAGCCTATGAGACAACTAGTACACATTAATTCAGAACAGTAAATATAACCATAAAATATATTTTTGACTTTACTATTTATAGATTATTTTCATATCTTCATTGTACCATAAACTGTAAAACATTTCCGTATCTAAAAGAGTCTTTGTATATGAACTATGTCTCAATTACCCCAGTATATGATCAACGCCCATATAAATGGCGAAATATTTGAATGTAACCATTCTGGTTTCAACTTTCGTAACACCGAGGTTACTCGGTTCTCAATCACCCAACAATCCAATTTTGCTCATCTAAAAAAGAGATTGGAAAACAAAATGCAGCATGGTCCAGTGGACGTCATTATTTACAAAAATCCAGTATTCTATGAGGATAACCAGGTCATGTATTTCCAATTAACTATATCTGATGACGAAAGTGTTCGTACTATGTTTCTAAGCCATGAGTATTCTGGTTTCAATGATATCGAGCTCTATGTTACGCTTCACCAACAACAAATGTCTCAGACCATTGATCCTTCGCAAGTCTTTTTCGAATCTGACAATGATTTGGCTGAAGTCGATGTTGTTGATGAGGACGGGGAACAAGAGGAGGCAGTAGTTGATGAAATGATCAACGAAGACGAGGTCCTGGCCAGTCATGTATATCGTCCTCCTCCACACATGACAAACTTGAACTTGGGATGTGAAGGCCCATCTTCAGACATATTTTATGATCCGTATCCACAAAGACAAGGTGCATTAAAGGAGGGCGACCATTTTCGAACAAAAGAAGAATGCGTTCGAGCTATAAAATTTTACCACATGGATTTATCAGCTGATTATAAGTTCGACCGAACGAATCCTACACTATATATGATACGTTGTCGTAACGTGGCGTGTCCGTTTCGATTGACAGCATCATACAGAAAGAGAAGTGAAGATTGGAAGGTTGCTTCAATGGGACCGGAGCATACTTGTGTAATAACCAACTCATTGCAGGATCATCGGCAACTGAGCTCTCAGCTAATATGCAACGATCCTTCAGTAAAGGCCAGCACGATAATTAAGCACATAGTACAGAAGCACAATTATACTCCATCATACAGGAAAACATGGATTGCTAGAACTAAGGCGGTTGCCGTTGTATTCGGAAATTGGGAGGACTCGTACAAAGAACTCCCAAAGTTTTTGCTGGCACTAAAGCACTATGCACCAGGGACCATTGTCATCCTTGAGACCTTGCCGGCGTATACTTCGGAAAGTCATTGTGTTAGTGGAAATGGCATATTCCACCGACTCTTTTGGGCTTTTGACCCATGTATAAAGGGTTTTTCCTTCTGCAAGCCTATAATCCAAATTGATGGAACATGGCTCTACGGCAAATACAAAGGAACTCTATTGATGGCAGTGGCACAGGACGGTAACAGCAATATCTTCCCAATTGCATTCGCTATAGTCGAGGGAGAGACTGCCGAGGGATGGAGTTTGGGGGTTCCATAACAGCATCTTCAGAGGAGGCTTTGTTGCCGAGAAAAACACTAAAGCATTTTTCTTCAAAATATCAAATTTTGGAAGCGGTTCTTCTAATGTTGAGAAAGACGGTGTCGATGCATAACTAGATGGACGGGGAGAAACCATGTTGTGAGAGAGGGAGATTGAAAGGAATGAATGAGAGAGAGTTTGTAAGGAAGGAGTGAGATAAATATGATGTGTATGAGTGAGGCATATATATAGTAAAAAAATTTGCAAACCCTAAACATGCAACAAACCATTTGGCGAATGCATGTATGAATTTACAACTCATTCGCCAAATGGAATGGCAAATTAGGCATAAATAATTGAATCTAGCCAATCCATTTGGCGAATTCATAAGAAAATACACTTGTTCTTCACATGATTTGGCGAATGAGTTACCAAACTATGTTAGTTTGGTAATTTTTTAAAAACTATGTTATTTTGGAAATAAAATTAAGAAAGTATGTTATCTTAAAAAAAAATTCTTCAAAAACATCCCAACAATTTTAGAAATATAGAATATGTTTCTTTTAAATTTTAAAAAAAACAATTTTTTATAGTTTTAAAATAATAAAAATATTTCAAATTTATCTTTTATAATTAAAAGAGTTTAAACATCTTAATTCAATAAATAAATATTTATTATTAATAATTTAATATAATTAAAATTATATAATAAAAAATTATTAATAATTACGTATGAAAAGATAAAATATTTATGATAATTTAAAAAAAGAACTACAATATTTTTTTTAACAAAAATAGATAATACATTATAAAAAAATCTTTTTATAAATATTAAAACAAACGGGACACATTAGTATTTAAATAAAAAAATAATCCTTATAAATCGATTTTCATAAATAACCTAAATAACCTAAAACCCTAGAATTTCACATCACAGTTCACACCGGTACCGAAAAGCTTCACAAAATCGGAAGAGAAAATCGCAAGGTAGCTAGCAATGGACTTCGACGAGTACGATTACTTGGAGAAGACGGTGGAGGAGCTGCCGGAAGACAAAGATTCTTCCAGAAAGAAAATTGACACCGCCGACATTAAATCCGAGAGGACTTACCGGAAGCGCGACGTTGACGACGATCTGAACGGCGAAGGTAGGCGGAGCAAAAGGTCCCGTGGCGAAGACGAGAATGGCTCTAAAAAAGATCGCGATAGAGACAGAGAGAAAGATCGTGACCGTGAAAGATCTTCCGGCCGCCATCGGGAGAGGGAGAGGGAGAGGGAGAGGGATAGGGATGGAGAGAAAGGTAGTAGAGAGAAAGAGAGGGAGAGGGACGGAGAGAAAGGTAGTAGAGACAGAGATAGAGAGAAGGATAAGGATAGGGATAGAGAGAGGGAAAAGGAGAGGGAGAGGAGGGATAAGGAAAGGGAAAAGGAACGGGAAAGAAGAGAGAGGGAGAGAGAGAAGGAACGGGAGAGGGAAAAGGAGGAGAAAGAGAGACCTAGGAGGAGTATGAGTCGTCCTGAGAGAGATAGAGGAGAAAGAGTAGACAGAGAGCGAGATTTCGAAAATAGAGATGGCAGGTAAAAAATATAATTGCACATTCCTTTCTGTTTTTTTTTTTTTGAATTCAGTATTATCAGAAATTTGTGTTTCACACACTTTCTTTAGTTACTTTATCAGAAATTTGTTTGTGTTGGAATGGATAACAATGTCCCTATTATTTATGCTGTTAGTGTTATGTGCAATCATTATTTTACTCATATGAACTTAGAGAGGTTGAACTGTGATGCTAAACTAGGTATTATGCCATTAATTAGTTGCTGTTTGGTTCAACTGTTTAAGGTATTGATATATCATTAGTGGATCTCAGTACCTCTCGAGGGAATAGTCCTGGCTCCCAGCCGGGAATACCAGGATACCCTGGGTTCAAGTTTAAAAGGTATTATATCATTAATTTATTGTGAATGGGTTGAAATGCTACCACAGAGTTATAATATGATCGTTACTGCAGTTTTGGCTAGTTTATACAAAGAAAAATACACCCAAAAAGTCCTGACCAGAGTGCTGGCAGGTATGCGATTATTAAGTGCTGTTTTGAAGGTTCTTATGCTAGCATAATAGTGCGTGCTTCAGATTTTGAATCATTATTCTCTCCGAAGATTGGGTGCTATGACACTCTAATAGGGACAATCATATATTGATTCACTGAACAAATTATAACATCTGAATGCCAAATTCAACTAGTATGATGTGGGCTTCTATATATTTTCTTACAGCTTCATTTTAATTTTACTTACAGGAGATTCAGGGATAAGAAAGATAACGTGGAACCTGAAGCAGATCCAGAAAGGGATCAGAGAACTGTTTTTGCCTACCAGGTTGATTGATTGGCTCCATTATCATTTGTTTTAAATAATATGTAAAATATATATTAAATACGGTTTGAGTTATTGGGATATATGTCAAAATTTTCCTGATGATTTCCTGTTTCTTGTTTGGTGTTCACAGATGCCTTTAAAAGCAACAGAGAGAGATGTATATGAGTTCTTCTCAAAAGCTGGCAAGGTTAGTTGCTTTTGACATATTGTGACAACTTATCACCATTATTGATATTCCTCAATTATGATGAGTGACAACATTTATATATGATAGAACAAACACATCTTACATGTAGAATGAATATATGTTACTCTGAGCATTTGGTTTTTCCTGAAATAGTCCACTACTTTCAGTTTTAACTTTTAAGTAGGGCAGCCATGTATAATGAATATATGTTACTCCGAGGGCACTTGGTTTCTCCTGAAATATATTGTCCACTGCTTTCAGTGTTAAGTAGGGCTGGTACTTTGTTGTGTATGAATATTCTGTTTATTTGTTTGAGTGAATAAGTGGTTACATCATGATATTTATATTGCCACGTACCCACAAACTGGGTGTTTGCTTGCTTTATGGGGGATGCTGACCATCCGCCTCTAGACAGGATACTTCCTCCTTTTGTTAATTTGCTGTTACTTATTTTCAGGTGAGAGATGTCCGTCTAATCATGGATCGGAACTCAAGACGTTCTAAAGGAGTTGGGTATGTCCTAAATGATCAAACAGACTCTTCATATGAACGTGCTCTTGTTGCATTTGCATTCGAATATTAACTTCTAAGACTCATGTTTGACTGTATTCTTAAATGGCTTAGCCATGCCATAATGTTAAGACATTGTGGGAATTCCTAGTCTCAAATATTTTTCCTCTAAGTGGCATGCAATGAAGGTTTCATTTGTATTCTGATAACCCTTTTCAAGTGTTTCCTTATTAGAAGTTGGTCACATTGGTCATATGGCTTTTTATGGTTGATACACAAGAAGTTCCATTATTTTACTTCTTGCTCTCTATATTCTTCTCCTTTAGTTTTTGGTGGGAGGAATATTTATTGTTGTCTTGGTGGTGTGATGCTCTTATATTTTCTTCTGTTTGACTGTTAGTATCATCCACTTTTAAGTTGGGATCTTTTATTTGTCTTTATTTGCGTGCTCTGCTCACACACATACTTAAACAATGGATGCAAGACACTGTTAACCCTTCTTATCTACATGGTTCCCTATTTCCGTTCTTATACATTGTTCTCTTATTCTATCTGGATTGTCAATTTGATAGTTATTTATGCTTTAGTTTTACATTTTTATTATGACACTAACATTTCCTTTACATGAGTTGAGTCAGATGCATCAGACTCAGCTTGAGCTGTCTGCTCTAAAGTTTTTGTTTCCCTACATCTCTTTGCTGTATTCTTTGTAAGTTTTGATTGCGATTGTTTGTTTCTTAGTTTTGAAAACTTGATGCAAGTTCTTGATGAGGCTGCAGGTATATTGAATTTTACGATGCAATGTCAGTGCCAATGGCAATTGCGATCTCCGGCCAACTACTTCTTGGGCAACCTGTAATGGTGAAACCTTCTGAAGCTGAAAAAAATCTTGTTCAGTCTAATGCTTCCAGTGGTGCTGCTGGTGTAGTAGGACCATATGGAGCAGTGGACAGAAAATTGTATGTGGGGAATCTTCATTTCAACATGACCGAGGCTAATCTGCGAGAGGTATCTGTGTGTTTGTTTTGTTCTTTTGCTGTTTCATTAGCTGTTGTGGCGAGAATACTGATGTTTGGCATACTTCCATATTTATTTATTTACACAGGGCATCTGCATCCTTTATCTGCAATGTAAATGCTGGGGCTTTTATTGAATGGCAATAGTTTAACTAAATTTATGTCCCTCAAAACCAGTAAATTTGATTTCTTTAAATTGGGTCTAATGTTCTTGGTAGGCTTTTATAAATTAGAATCCTGTTGTGGTGGTTTATCATCATTTGACACCTTACTTTATGTTGCTTTAGATTTTTGAGCCATTTGGTCAGATTGAGGTTGTACAATTACCACTTGACATGGAGACAGGACACTGCAAGGGTTTTGGGTTTGTTCAGGTTTGCTTCCACACTTGGTCTTTAGAAGTATTGCTTCTGGTAATACTTTTACTTATCACTAAATCTCTAACTTGCATTCATTGGACAGTTTGCCCATCTTGAACATGCCAAGGCAGCTCAGAGTTTAAATGGAAAATTGGAGATTGCTGGCAGGACTATAAAGGTAAAAATATTTTTGATGGCCTGATTTTTTCACTTGAATGCTGTTAATTTTGTTGATAATCATTTGCTAACTTATTTGTTTGTTACTGATGTTCATCAATCTCAGGTTTCATCTGTTACAGATCATGTTGGAAGTCAAGATACAACTGCAAAATCCGCAGACTTTGATGATGATGAAGGTGGACTGGTAAGTTTTCACTTGTTACTTAGAATATTAAAAAATTGATTGTGATAAGTTTCATTGAAATACATATTTCATTACACTATTACAAATTTACCTTGTTTGATTTGATGTTACTAAAGATTATATGGGTGGTTATTTTTTCAGAATGTTACTTGTTACTTTGAATATTAAATAATTGGTTGTGATAAGTTTATCATTGAAATCCATATCTCATTACACTATTACAAATTTACTTGATTTTATTTGATGTTACTAAAGTCTATACGGGTGATTATTTTTTCAGATTGTTATAAACCTGAATGACGCAAGTTGATCCATGTAGCCGACCCCACTTAATGGGATATGGCTTGGCTGTTGTTGTTTTAAACCTGAATGGCATGAAGTTTGATGTTAAATCAGACTGTTATACTTTTTATTCACGTATAACAGTTCTAGATATGAAACGTATACAGGTTGATGACAGGATTATTAATGTTTGATAGACAGGTTCTTTAAAAAACTTTAGTGTTTTTGAGGATTTGCACTTAGGCTACAAGCAAATATCTAAGGAACTGTTTTGCTTGGTAAAATGTTGGTTGATAACTTTTTTTCTCTTTTAAATATTAAAATACAACATACTGTTTTCTGTTTTCAAAGACTTAAATTGGAAACAACGTAACTGTTGCTTTCATGTTTCCTGTACAAATGTATGAAAACAGAAATCAAAGTGATAACAAGGTATTTGTTATTACAATTGAATACCAAATAGGCAGTTAGTTTTACTTCCCAGAATTTTTGTCAGCACACTCTCACTTCTGTTGCCCCTTTCTTCTGGCTTTGTTTTTTTCTCCCTTTCCAATAATAACAATTAACAACATTATTCATTTAGTAAATGTTTTTTTGTTGGATTATAACATGTTTTCTTCTTTAAGGTTAATGCTTATCTATATTTTTTAATGCAGACTTTAAATGCCCACTCAAGAGCACTCCTTATGCAAAGGTTGGCAGGTGCTGACATTCCCACAAGGTTTGTATAATATTTTCCTCTTAATTTTGTGAATCTGTTCGCAGCTTTTCACATATTTCCAAACTGCAGCATTGGTGTGCCAATTGTGAATGGGTCGGTTCCTGTTCAGCAGGCTTTTAGCATGCCTATCGGTAATCCAGGTGTTATACCGGCCTCCGGTCTACCAACACAAGTTGTGACTACCCCTGTGGTAGAACCAGTTGGAATCCCCAGCGAGTGTTTATTATTGAAGAATATGTTTGATCCAAGCACCGAGGTTTGTGATGTACTTATTATATACTTTCCACCATAACCATGTGATATTTCACACAAGTACTGATGAGAAATATTACAATGCAGACTGAACCAGATTTTGATATAGACATTAAAGAGGATGTAGAGGAAGAGTGTTCTAAGTATGGCCGAGTGAAGCATATTTATGTCGACAAGTAAGTTGATAAATGTGTAGCACTCATTAATCCGTCATGTATATCCTTACCATAAGCTTTTCACATTTTCAGTTTCCACATATTATATGTGTTGCAATTCTTTAACTAGTTCTGTGTGTATACAGAAGAAGTGCAGGTTTTGTGTACTTGCAATTTGACACAGTGGAAGCATCAAGTGCTGCACAACGGGCAATGCACATGAGATGGTTTGCACGCAGGTTGATTACAGCTATCTTCATGGTAATGTTCTAATGAGTTCTCTGCTGGCTTCTCAGGATTCATAGTTTTATTAATATTATATACTTGGTGTAGAATGTTATGTAAGATTAGAGACTAATATTCACACAACCACTTAGCAGCTTTATCTTTTCTCTCTTTTTATTAAAATCATTAATCTCAGATGTTATGTTGCAAACCTTTCCTCTAGATATATATTTCAATGAGTTATTTGTCTTGCAGGAACCACATTTATATGAAGCTAAGTTCAACGGGGAATCTTGAAGATGCGTACGGGCCTCTCAAAAGATTCAAGGAGTGCAGTTTTGTGGTTTAGTTTTTATAAATCATGTTCTGGGTTATAGATTTTGATTAAAAAATTATTTTAGAAGTATGATTACAGAAATTGTAATGCGCAGACGGCAGTTATATTTTTGGTCCCATTTTTATTTTGTATGTTGATATATTTAACAACCTTTCTATCATCATGTTTGTACAATGTAAAATTACCATCTCGTTTAACTAAACGTTTTGAAGTTTTTAGGATATTGACAATTCATTATTTTGACCATGAAGTAGTGTAGCATTTGTTTGCAACGGACTTTTGGTTAACATTTCTTTTGCTTGTTACTTATTCAATCCTCATTACAATTTCTTTATTTATTCTCCCTCAAAGTTCCTTATTACTCGTAACATATTTGTTTTTAATTAATGACAAATATCTTTGTTTCTCTTTGTCCTCCATTTCTAAAACGTTGCAAAAGATCGGGACTTGTTGGAGAATAATGAAGTTAGAAAGGAAAGGATGAATGCTTGTAGGGATCCTCCATCTTTCTATAGCAAGTTTGTTTCAACACATTGAATATTTGAGGACAATAATCACTTTCTGGTGATTTCATGTATATGGGGTGTGCTTCCTTAGCTAATCCTCTTGGTGAATGGAACAATACTAATTTTTGGTACGATTGGTGGTTGCATAGAAGGACCCTAATAAATAAGTTTAGGAACATGATCCTTTTTGTCCTTGGAAAAATCCAAGAAGATTGGTGAGATTAGGATTACAGAAAATGGAGTGAACAAGTGGGCATTGCAATGCAATAGGAATTTGAATGGGGGAGAAACACAATCCTCAAAGAAGGGGCGAGAGATAAATGGGTGCGTGGAAGAGATTTCAAATGGCTATACTGTCAAAGAAATATGCCAAGTTCCAATGTCCAATTTATCTCGTGTCTAATTGATGATAATCAGTCATCATGTAATTTTAGAAGCAATTTTCATTATTTTTTTAGTAATTATTAGTGAAGAAATTACGAGTTTTAGAAAAAAAAGATAAATAAAATATGAGAGAAGGATCAATGATATCAAAACAAGAAAATAATTTAGAAGCATGAAAAGAAAAAAAATTGTTGGAAAAATTGTGGTGCGATTTGGACGCGTTTGAATTCATATTCTCCACACATTATATCATGACCTCAATCTAGTAATTTGATTGTATCTTAAGCTTCATGACTCCGATTGTGGTGGTGGGATCATTGGAAAATGAAAACTAACAAAAAGACTTAGCTACTGAAGAAACCACGTCACGATTAAAGACATCACGATGTGAGGTGTTTTCTGACGTCTTTAAAAGGAACAATTTGAAAATTTGCCAATTTTTTGAAGAGGATTTTGACGACAAGAGAGTACAAGAAGCTTATGAATGGGGAGGGTTTTCACAATTTAAAACCAAAATCTAACTCCAGTTTCATGTATTATTACTCTATACTCAAAGTTATGATTAATTGTATTATGAGTAACTAAGTTTCTTCCATATTAGGTCTTGTTAGATGAACCTATATGGATCTGTTAGGACATATGTTTGAGTTTTATATTATTTGCATAAATTTATATTTCAGTGCTGTTTGAAATTCTGGTTATACAGATACTCCAATGTTCTATCTTAATGTTAAGATAATGATTACTGCATTTTAGAAAACATGGATGAATACACAACTGCTGTTTTTGAAGTGATGCAACACAATTACTAACAAATGTTAAGACATTATGTTGAGACATCTCAGTCAAAAACACAATACAAAAGACTGTAAATTGTAGAATAATAAGAACACAAAATATGTTCACCCAATTCGGTGTTAACAAACCTACATATGAGGGATACCAATCCAAGATGAAGACTCCACTATATCGTAGTATTATCACAAAGCTAAACTCTTTCACAACTTTGTCTCCTAATCACTACCATAATGAGCATCTTTATCAAAGCTAACTTCCACCGTTTATAACTTTAATAAGAGAACCTACTCACATCCTGCTTTGCATCTGTCTTTTGCCATCACATAACTTGTCACGGTTTTCCTGACCAAGAAGTTATCTTGGACATGCTTAAAAGCTTCGTCCAAGAATAATACAACAACCATCACCTAAAGGCTTCTGGTTGTGTACATGCACCTATACCGTCCTCTCTGCATCCCATACTACAGAGCGGAACTACAACCATAAGAGCCAACGACTCTCAAAACCTAAATCCTTATTTTACAAAAGAGAACTAGGTTACAATTGTTATATAAGGCATAATTAACCATAGGTCTAAGTATTCATATATATAGTCTTCTGTCTTGGAATTTCTATCTTTATCTTGATCCAATACTTAAATTCTCAACAAATTTTGAACATATTTATTATTGACTTAAATTCTGCAATACAGTTCAGGATGTCATATCTTGTTGTCAGGACATCATCTTCGACATCTTCTATCTTGAGCATATTCTTCATTCCTTCATTTTTAATCTTCATATGTTTTACCAAAATTTCGTCAAACATCAGGTGCTTTCATTCTCCCATTTTGATAAATTTTGGCTAAAACATCTTTTGCTGCATTCTGGTATTCAACAAGACTCCTCCATCTTGAGAATTGATTGGAGCCAGAAGAAATCTCCCCCTCAAAATATTTCTTTTTCCTTCCAAGAAAGATCTAGAAAAACTGCAGAAGACTCCTCCATAGAAGAACCATCAGTTGTAGCCTTCATAACACAAAGTAGAAGAATTATGTAACTCAGGTCACAAGACACAACCTGCTTCACAACTCAGATCACAAAACATAAATAGATAGAAGTAAGTTAAAATGATAAGACATATCCCCTTTGCACCATTCTTACACTACCACTGCTTGAATGAACCTAACAACCAGAACACCATTATTCTCCCCCTTTTTAGCCAAAACTTGGCAAAAGTAACAAAGACAACTCCAAATCCAGGAACAACCCATCCAAATTTTGAAAAATGCCATCGAGTACTCCTTTTGAAAGAAAGAAATTATGAGAACAAGAAGTGTCACAATGGTGCAGGATATGGCATGAGGCTTAGGGCCAATGAGGGGCAAACAGAAAGAACCAATATTCAAATAGTTGTAACTTGGGAGGAGGACCAAAGCCACACACAACAAACTCCAAAGAAATTAACCCTCCAAAATTCCCCTGAACCATATGAATACTCGTCATTTAAAGTGATGAAAGAAGAGGGTCATAAATGATTTTCCTTTCAGGTACTCACACCAATACTGGTAAACCACAAAGTATGCCCATCTTGTAGGATTAAGTTATGAAGGAGCCATCGCCAATTGCTTCCATAATTTTATCTCAAAGGTCTTGAAAGGTAGACGAAGACTTAGAATGGAGAAATAAAATGGATGGAAACAGTCGTCGTACTTACTACATATCATTTCATCCTCGATGAGACTCAAGATTCCTTAGTAGGAAGATGGATCGAATTCAGTAAAGATGTCGTCAAGATCACCTACTTTAGCAAAACCAGAAACACTAGAGGAGTAAGCATAATCCACCTAAGAAGATGAAATACTCTTCTAGGATTTGTGAGTAGTCTTCTGTGACTTTTTATCCATTATGCATTACTTCCTCCATTCTCTGTTATAAGCAAATTTTGAATTTTAGGTTCATTGAATAATTAATGCATCTGATCTATATATAATTCAAATATATCTTTTATTTAATGAACTTAGAAGTAAAAATTTGGTTATAAAAAAGAATTGATGGAGTAACTTTCAGATGCATGGAAGTGAGACACCAAAGAAGGAGATAACCATTAAATTGGGAAAAGGCTCAAAGAAAGAAACACTAACTCTTTAAGGACGATATCCTAGCATGCAAGAAGAAATGTACTCTATCAAACATGTAAAATCCCTCGTACGTAACACTTAAAGTGTTTCAGTTCCTGAGTTGCAATTATGGCACTTTCGAAAAGACATTTTAAATATGAAGCATTAAATGCACGAAGCCCTAAGGGACTAAAATATTCCATTTACTCTTCCAAACATCAAAACGAGGGTGGTCGGCAACTAAAGCCAAAGTAGCAAACCCATGCCTTGTTGAGCATATACACGAACTTGGGGATAACTGTTATAGGTCGGCTATATCAATCCCGACCGACCATTCTGATGGACTTACACTACTTGTAAAATCTTCTTAGCACAAACACTTTCCTCGTGACGCTAACAAAGATCTTAACGACAAGTGCATCTAACGACTCTCTGCAATCCACTCCTAACAAATAGTGAGTTCAAGAATAAGTTTTTTTTATCTTACTCCAAACCGTAGACTTCAAATTAGATTCAATCGAATGGTTATAAGTATAAATATTAATTTAATCATTCGATTGGATCTAATTTAAAGAGGGAGAGAGAGAGAGAGACAAAGAGTGTTGAGGTAATAAGTTTCAAATTCAATTTCACTTATGCCTTCTCCTTCACATACTGACTTAAGTACTCCCAATACTAACTTTTTAGACCCCCACCCCACCGTATTGAAAGCCTAGATCTACCATCATTCTTGATCATCACTCCATTTATGGTTCTAAAACAAAACAATATTTATTAGTCACTAATGATAACTAAAGTACTCATAAAAAAATACTTATATTTATAGATAATTTTTCAAAAAAAAATTGTTTCAAAATTATAAATCACTTTATAATTTCAATAAAATATTAATGTGTATTTTAAATTCACACCACTTTCAAAAAGATAATAATATTCATTTAGCTATTTAGAAAATTTTAAAATAATAAATTTTTAAAAATTATTTTAATATTATAATCATAAATAAAAATGAAATTTCAATTTAAGATGGAGAATAAGAAAAGTTCATTGTTATTCTCCAAAAAAAAAAGTTCGCTGTTATTTAAGGGATGTCTGAATTTAAAAATAGTGCTCTCTATTCTTAGGCAACATTCTGTCGCAAAAGAAAACCTGTTGTCTATAAGTAACCAATAATACGACAATATTTTATGTTTACATTTACACAATCGTTCCCTAGTGAATATACGTTTTTTTTCCAGGATGATGAACAATATGTAAAATATTTAAGAACACTTATTAACTGTCGCCTATAGTACTTTTGGAAACAGTTTTGTATCGTGGGATATATTTTTGTTGCTTAAAGTTAAAAACACTGTAATGATGTATAGGGGATTCATGACAAAATTTCATCTGATAAATTTCCAACTTTTGTTTGCGAAACCCCCAATTTTATATTTTAAATACAAGTTAAAATTACTTTGTTAGAATACAACAATCCTTGTGAAGATGAATGATTTTATTACTTGCGGTAATTTTTAGTACATGCTAAATATTCTTCAATAACCTAAATTGGACAAGATCTTGACATAAATTGATTCCTTAAAAAATGTCAATATTGGCTTGGAGAGTATTTCAGAACTGAATCAACGCCATGAGAGGGGTGCTTAGCCAATTGCAGACCTAATATGTTAGTGGCTGTGGAGAGGAAGAATCAACGCCGCATCTTTTTGGAGCCCATCACTATTGGGTTTGGTGTTTGGTGGTGGATGACCCGAATCGATAGGTTCTTGATACCATATTAGAATTAGAGTTTGACCTAACTCAACCCTACAAAATCGGTTGGTAAGGTGAGAAGTGCCACTCTATTTGAACCTTTTGTGAGTTCTATATTTAGCCAATGTGGAACTTGAGTTTTTCCCAATAATAAGCAATGGCAAAATATTTTCTCAATGCGTAGTAATGGTCTGGTTTATTTGTATTTGGAACATTTGAAAGATAAGAAATGAAGAGCTATTTAATAGGAATGAAGTGTGTTCGGATAAAATGCTTGAAGAGGTGAAAGTGATATCATAGAAGTACCAAACCAAGGGCATCTCTTCGTATGTATGGATGTTAAACCTATGAATATTTCTGTTACATGCAGAGTCTATATTTGGTGCATTTTTTTGATAGTTTGCTGCAGAAAATGTGCAGTGGAATTGTTAGGTTTTATGTTTTGTAGTGTATAATTGTTCTGTGTATATGTTGTTTATCTTTGTACCGATAGTAGTATATATTGTGTTTGTTATTTCTTTAATGCAATTTGGTATTTTTTAAAAAAAATTATGGATTAAATGCATTTTTGATCCCCTAGTTTAATGTTTTTTAATTTTTAATCGTTTCATTTTAAAAATCAGTTTTTTAATCCATAAACTTTACTTCTATTGAGATACACATGTAGACTGATGATTAGGATAATTTTTTTTTAATGATGCAGCAAATGTGAGTAGGATAAAACAATAAAATATTATTAATCAATATTTATAATATTAGTTAATAATTTTATAATTGATAAAATAAAAATTAATGTTTGTATTGTGATTTCTTGTTTCTGCTAACAGTGGTACAAACAAAATCTAATACCTTTTCTTCTTCCAATCAAAACCTAATTCTTTCAATTTTTTCATAACTTTTTTTCCAATTTAATGTTTGCAATGTGATTTTTTATTTCTGCCAAACAGTGATACCAACAATGTGGCTTCCAGAATGGGAGACCTCTCCAAGATTTTCTTCAAGTTTTGTTTGTTCTCTCCACGTGTGTGAGCTCCCCTCTATGGGAGTCTATGCTTCCCCTCTATTGAGTGGTGTCTCACATATCTGATTCGGTTCTCCGTCAGAGCTCGACGGTTTTTCGATGGTAGTTTCTTTCTTTTTTCTCTGGTTTTGCTCTAGTAGTGTGTCTTCTTCCCGTCTTGTTCGTTCCTTCTTCTAGTGGGGTGTGTCTTCTTTCCGTTCTTTCATTGGGTTCTGGTCATTTTTCCCTTTGCGTGTTCGTTTTTTTCCCTTCCTTCAACGATTATGGCTAACCAAGAACACATCGGGTCCAACACGACAAGTGTTTGTGTTAATTTCAGTGTGAAAATAATGGATCAATTAACAGTTTCTGATTATGCAAACAACTCCAAAGAGTATCGTTTCAGAAAGATGAAAGGCAACCAACAACAACAAAATCAAGATGAATTCCATGCTCAGATTGGGTATTCTACCAAGGCACAACGAAAAATCTCATCCGCCACTCAGGGTGGTTCCTCTGGAAACCTGCATAAAACAAACAGTACTGAGAAGGATCAAGACAAAGATTTCCTCCTTTATGAAGAAGAATAGATCCTAATCAACACAAAACCTGAAAAATGCATAATTGGGAAGCTGACTACAGAAAAATCAATCCACAAATTATCCTTACGTTCGGCTCTTGAGGGAATATGGTGTAACCCTCAGAATCTGCACATACAGAAAATGGAACCGGCTATCTACAAAATCACTATGGAAAAGAGTGAGGATTACAACAAAATCCTCAAAGGAAGCCCCTGGCTTTTGAGAAACACATGGTTAATCTTGAAAGAATGGGATGGTAGAAGACACATTCAACAACTTGACTTCACAAAGGCTCAAATTTGGGGACTACCTGCAAATGTAAAAACTACTGCTATGGGACAGAAAATAGGTGAAAAGTTTGGTAAGGTCCTTGAAGTGGGGATCTTCAATATGCTTGATAAATCCCTTATCATCAAAGCTAGGGTCATGTTGGATATTCAGAAGCCTATCAGCCCAGGGATGTATATTGGGAGCAAGATCAATGGAGTCACGTGGGTTGATTTCAGATATGAAAAGCTGCCTCTATTTTGCTTCTACTGTGGTAGGATGGGGCATGAAGAAGAATTACACAAGATAACTGTTATGCCGGTGCATGGCATGAAAGACATCAATCCTTTAGGTCCTTGGCTGAAGGCGCTTCAATCAGGAAGAAAACAACTAAATCCGAAGGAGAGGCATTTCTCTAGAGGTCCTAATAACAAGCCAAACACGAGCCTATATAGCCCAATCCATAAAGGGAATTCTCGATAGATTTGAAGCTATCTCCCTGATAGAAAAACCAACAACATTTGTAAGCAAGGAAACATCTTCAGACAATCCTATTACGGAAACGAACAGGAAAAAGATGCTTATCATGGGAAAACCCACAGGACGATACCAAATATGGGACAAACATCTTGACCACATACCAAAGCACAAATTACCAAATGGCCGACCTTCTTATAAAGGCAAAGGAAGACCAATGAAGATTCTTGCTTGGAACTGTAGGGGGCTGGGAAACCCCCATACTCAACGTGCTCTTTTACATCTTATAAGGGAGCATTCTCCGTCCATTCTTTTCCTGTCTGAAACTAGAAAGTTAGATGTTGATAATGTTTTCAAAGAAATCTCTAGAATTGATCCCTTAACCAATTTATTATTGTTAACTGTGTCTGTAATGGAAAAGGGAGGGCAAGGGTTTTGGCTTTATTTTGGAAATCATCTGTAAAATTGGAAATTGTTGATATGAATAAAAACTATATTGATTTTTATGTTTATGACTCTGATAATAGTATTTTGTCTTCTAATCTTAATCAGATATCCTGGAGAGGGACTGTTATGTATGGCTATCCTAAGACTAACCAAAAAAAGTTGACGGTTTCCCTTATTAATAACCTTGCTCAAAGAAATAACTCTGACAAGTGGATAATTTTTGGTGATCTTAATCTCACTTTTTATGACTCAGAAAAGAAAGGGGGTAACCCTATAACTACTAGTTTAAATGATTATATTCATAACTAAATGAGAAATTGTAAACTAATTGATATTGGCTTAACAGGCTCCTTTGTCATTTGGTGCAACAAACAGGTTGGGGAACATTGTATTGAAGCTCGTCTTGATAGAGTTCTGGCTTCTTAGGGTTAGCTTACTCAGTTTTAGCATTAGCCTGTCAAGCATCTTCCTAGATTCTCCCTTGACCATAATCCTATCACGCTCATGTTCATGGAAAAAAGCTATAAGGGAAGTGGAAAAAACAAAAGGAAACCAATTAAATTTGAAAATATATGAATGGAAAACCTTGAGATTTCACAACATCATCAATAACTCATGGGCTATTTCTGGAAAAAAAGATATTTCTAGTAGGATTTAGAACACTCTTTTAGATCTCAAGTGTTGGGGAGACCTTTCTTTTAGTCTCCCAACAAAAAATATTAAGATTCACAGCTTTAAACTTAAGTGTCTTCAGGATGATAGCAACAGAAATGAAAATAAGACTCAAATGCAAATTGTTCAACAGAAGCTGAAAATATTTCTTCAACAAGAGTAGATTTGGCGGGCACAAAGAGATAAGCTCCATTGGCTAGTTGAAGATGATAGAAATACGAAATATTTCCACCAAAAAGCTACACAACGAAAAAACCACAACAGAGTCTCGGCCATGGTGGATGTAAATGGTGCTCTCACTGTTAAGGAAGAAGAGATAAAGGATATTCTTGAACAATTTTACAAAGAACAATTCTCTAAGGATCCTAACCTCAATCCTCAAAATGATCTTCCCAAACCTATAAATGTGTGTACTAAAGAGATGCAGGACAAGCTGAGATCCCCTTACAACAAAGAGGAAGTGTCCAAGGCCCTCCATCAAATTAAAGGGAGTGCTTCCCCTGGGCCTGACGAGCTGTCTTCAGTTTTTTACCAAAATTATTGGGATATTATAGGGGATGATGTTGCCACAACCATTCTTAAAGTCTTAAACCAGGGGGCCGACCCTAGCACCCTTAACACCACCTTTTTGGCACTTATATCCAAAAACAAGAATCCTTTAAATCCCACTGAGTATAGACCCCTAGCATTATGCAATGTCATCATGAAAATCATCACTAACATTATATCAAATCGTCTTAAACCTATTCTCCCTCATATTATGAGTAATAATCAAAGTGTGTTCGTCAACAAAAGATTGATAATGAATAATACCATGATCACTTACGAAGTTTTTCACCATATTGATAACAACAATAAGAGGAAAAAAAGGTTGGTTGGTATCAAGCTTGATATGGAAAAGGATTATGATAGGATCGATTGGGGGTTCCTTAGAAGGGCCCTAGAGACTTTATAATTTTCAGACATCTTCATAAACCTCATCATGAAATGCATTACGACGATGAAGCTTGCCATCCTGATTAATGGCAATCCTACGAATTTCTTTGAACCTACAAGGGGGATCCGACAGGGGGACCCCCTTTCTCCTTATCTTTTCATTATATGTGCGAATGTTTTATCTAACATAATTAATCTTGCTAAAGCTAACGTCCAGTTTAAAGGCATTAATATAGCAAAAACTGCTCCTCCGATAACTTTTTTTTTTGCTGATGACAACCTCATCTTCTGTCAAGCAAGGAAGCAGGAGGCGGATAAATTGAAAGACATGATCGTTTGGTTCCAAGATAGATCGGGACAAAGGATAAACAACAAAAAATATCAAATCATCTTCTTAGAAGGAACTCCAAAAGCAAATAGAGAGATATTCATCAACACTTTCAACATCCATGAAGCCTATAATATATCTAACTACCTTGGCCTTCCGATCAAGATAGGAATATCGAAAAAGGCTTGCTTCAAGTATTTATTGGACAAGTTAAGAAACATATTGAACATGTGGAGTAGTAGACACATATCTAACACATGCAATATCACTTTTATAAAAGCTCTTTCACAAGCAATTCCAACTTATATTATGAGTTCCTTTCTTATTCCTACCCAACTTTTGAGGAGAATGGAAAGCCTTATGGAAAAATTATGGTGGGAGGGATAAACACATTCATTGGATGAGCTGGGACAGGCTATGCAATCATAAAATGGAAGGCGGGATGGGTTTCAGGAAACTCAAAGAGTCCAATGAAGCCCTTTTAGCAAAACAAGTATGGAGATTACAGACATAACCTAGGGCTCTGGTTACCAAAGTTATGAAACCTAAATACTTTCCTAATTGTGATATCCTTCAGGCCAAGACTGGTAATCAGCCTAGTTATCTATGGAGAAGTCTCAAACATAGTTCTACTATTATTGCTAAAGGTACCTATTGGATTATAGGAAATGGGAAAAACATCAATATATGGGAGGATAAACGGATCCCTTCCTATGAGGATTACAAAGTTATCACCCCTAAACTGGGAAATAACATCCTTACTATTGTGGATGGACTGATCAATGTGGAAGAGAATGAGTGGAATCAGACTATTCTTAAAGAACAAATGTGAGAAATGGACGAATGTAATATAAAAAATATTCCTCTTACTAACCTGGATGAAGCAGACATTCTCAGCTGGGCTCACTCCAAAAATGGGAATTATTCGGTTAAGAATGGATACAAGCTGTTGGCGCAACATAGAAAAATAGAATTATAAGGTCTTTCAAATAGTGCTAGGGATAACATTCCATGGAAGAGAATACGGGCCAGTAAAATTCCCCCTCGAAAACAAACTTTAATATGGATACTTATGCAGAATATTTTTCCCATAAAGGAAAATCTCTCCAATCAACACATAACTACTGATTTTCTTTGTCCTAGGTGTGAACAGGAGACATAAACTACAAAACATTGCTTCATGTATTGTGCCTGGGTTAAATGCGCATGGCTTGGTTCTCCCCTCACTATCAACTTTGATAAAATAGAAAAATATTCTATACACTTTGCAAATTGGTGCAAGAACTTCATTTGCAACAAGGATCCTGATCAAGTAGCAACTTTTATCTAAATCATCGACTGCATATGGTATAATAGGAATAAGAAGATGAACAAACAAAAGGATACTCACCCGGAGGTAGCAGCTAGACACATTCTTACCAACATAGAAGAGTACTATAAAGCTATTAATAAAAAGTAGCTCTCGATAGACATCAACAAAGGCAATAGAGAGGCTCAAAAACCTGGTAAGGGTACTGTCAATCTGGGGGTTTTGCAACAAATAACTTTATTATAATTCTTAATTAGTAATTATTAATTTAATATGTATAAAAATATAAGTTATTTTTATTTTTTAAAGTATAATCATTTATAAATTATTAAATAATATTATAAATATTGATTAATAATATTTTATTGTTTTTATCCTACTCACAATTACCACAACATTAAAAATTATTTTTTATCCTAATCATCCATCCACAAATGTAAAATTAGAAAGGGATCATGGAAATCCCAAGAAAATTAAAGTTTAGGGATCACAAAATTAATTTTTAAAATGAAGAGACTAAAAATTAAAAGTTATCAAACTAAGGGGATCAAAATTGCATTTAATTTTTTTTTAAAGTCTTTTTCACTTTCTGAGTGCTCCCTTTTGCCATCTTCTCTTATATAGGCCTAAGTTTAATAAGTTATTTGTCATATTATTTTACGCTAACCTTTTATAAAAGTAGTTAATAAGTTATTATAAGTCAGTTAGTTTCAGTTTTAAATTTAAAAATTGATTTTATAAAATCCTTTTTAAAATATTATAAATTCTTTTATATTTGTGTTTTTTTTTTAAATTGAAAGATTAATTTTGACATTTTATAACTTAAACATATAAAAATAATTATTTAAAATATCTTCAAAATTAAGTGATTTTTTGAAATTTTGATATCCATTTTTTTTAAATAACAAATTTGTAATATAACACAATAACAATTTTAATATAATAATAAAACAATGAAAATATATGGATCATGTTATGAATAATCGGATGATTTGTCCCTCAATAACTTCTTTCCTTATATAATCAATTTGTATTTATTATAATATTTATATGATGTCCTTATATAATCAATTTGTATTTATTATAATATTTATATGATGTCCTATAAATAGAATCAATATCACTGTATACAATACACATATGAAATAATACAAAATCATTCTCTCTTTCACTTTTCTCATTTCTCTTTATTTGCAAAACATTTCTTTTATATAATTCCTGAAGAACATATAAAATATCCTTCTTATATAATTCCTGTAGAACATATAAAATATCCGGAAAGATGAAAAAATAATGAATTTCTGATATATTTTCCCGAAGAAAATAAAGCATCCCGGGAGGATATTAAAATAATAAATTTATTTTATAGTTTCTAAATAACGGTAGAATTGCAAATATTATTATTTTGATTAATAAAGTATTTGTAATTGAATTCTTGAATATTATTATCGTAAGAATTGTGCGAATTATTATATTTTAATTTTGATTGATGAAATTATTTATAGTTCCAATAGAACTTAAAAATTTAATAATAATAATAATAATATTATTATTAACATATTTTGTCTTCATTGATTAGAAAATCAATGATGATTTTTATGCATAAGAAAATAAGGATTAAATCAATAATGTTGAAGTTTTCCAGAAAGATTACAAATATTATTATTTTTAGTAATAAAAAATTTATGATTGAAATATTGAATAATTACTAAGAAAATATATCTATGATTGTAAATTTAATTATATATATATATATATATATATATATATATATATATATATATATATATATATATATATGATCTTACCTGATCAGGAGGGCCTTCCCTTGGTCGGTCGAACGTAGCAAAATTGATGGATGGATGGAATGGGGGGGGGTGTACCTGCAAAGCACTCCAATGCTTAAGTCAGAAGAGGTACAAAATATAAGGTTTGTTCAGAATGGGTGAGAATACCTGACCCTTTGCCAAGAAAGGGTATTTATAATGTGCCCCCAGCGCTGGGCCAAGGTTCCTCAATGGGCTTAATCTGGCTAGGCCCAAGGAGGAACTGCCAAGGGATGCGTAAGAAGCGTGAAGACCTAGACAAAAGGTGTGCCCCTTGGTCCAACTGCCCCTATCTTTCAGGAGATAATGAAGGTCAGTTGGGTGGCGTGGCAGATGAGCTGGCAGACATGCTCTCTGCCCGTCTTCAGGTGTATGCCCGTCGTATGAGCAGGTTATTTATCAAAGAGGTTCACCTGCCCGAACACATGGGCCTTTGCCCGACATGTATTGGGCCGTGCTCATATATAACCTCGCGGCCCAGTCCGGAACAGGAGCCCCCCAAGTCGAGTCTCTGAGTCGGAGTGATGACTTGTATTGCAACCGGGGTATGTGCGCCAAGGATAAGGTGGGGGGCGTATGGCTGGGCAGGTAATATCTCAGTAGAACTGCCCGCAACGTCCCTTTCTCTTTGGGAACTTGATGCTCTGGACAGTGTCGATGACGAAGGTCACCGACGGGTACGTGCTGTTTCTGTAGAGGTCGAGGACTTCGTACGGGGACGAGACGTTCTGTGGAGTCGGGGAGGTGGATAGCTGCCCGACGTCGCTTCAGTTTCCTTATGGATTGACGTGTTTCAATATTAATGGTGTCGCTTCGTTTAGTGTGCAAACAGCGGCGTAGGCAGTAGGTAATGATGACCTAGCGCGTTGATCCACGCGCCTGGGACTATAAAAGGAAGTGGAGTGACTTCATTTTCACTTTTTCGCTCATACGTTCACCGGAAGCTCTGACGAATTTCCCTGACTCTGCCCGTCTCGCTGCTTGAACCACCGCTGCTGCTCGTGTGCCACCGTCTCTCTCTTGATTCTCAATATGTCAGGTACCATTTTTGCTTCCTTAATCCTCTATTTTCCACTTTTTTGTGTTAAATGTCTGCGAATGCATGTTGTATTTGTGATAGGTTGGTTAGATTTGACTTAGGAATAGTGAAACAGATTGTAGATGGAAAAAATAGGGTTAGGGTTAGACTGTCCCGGGCAGGAATTTCATGCGTCGGGCAAAATTTGCATAAGTACATATGAGATTTTTGCCCAGTGCATAAGAACGTGCGTATTCCTGCGCCGAACACGTGCGAAACTTCTCCACCGGGCCTGGAGGCAGTGGGTGGAGTTTCACACTGGTGCCTGTGAACGTTGCTTCTACGCCCTTTCACTTGACCTGCGGTGGAAGGGTGGATTTGATATGACGTCGAATTCACTCTTTCTGTCTGCGTTTCAGGTGCAACCGGGCGTTTACGACTGAGGAGAGAAGACTCCGGGCCACAGTCCGAAGATGCGGTCATCACGCGTTTACCCGTTGGGGATGGGAGCGCCAGGGATGGCACTGAACACGCCTCATCATCCGGGCAGAATGACCTCTCCTGGGTTGCGGATGAACCCTTGGATGAGGAATCCTACTTTTGTGACTAGGCAATTCCTGCTTATGCCGTGGTGGAGGATAGAAGCCGGGAAGATCCTGAAAACTGGCAGTGCCACACTCCCAAAGAGGCAGACTGGATATGTCATCATTTCCCGGGGAAGCAATTCGCAATGTACGAGTTCGCTTTCCGGGAGGCGGGGATCAGGCTGCGCTTCAATTCTTTTCAAATGTCCATCTTCAAGTGGCTTCGGCTGGCGCCGCCTCAGTTACACCCTAACGCCCTAGCTTTCATGCGGGCGTTTGAGTTGGTCTGCCGCTTCCTCGGCATTGGGTGTACTCGAGCCCTTTTCTTCCACGTATTCCACCTTCAGCGGTCCGGTCTTCGTGGGCGACAGAGCTGGGTTTCCTTCAAGCAGCCCGTGCGTCTGTTCAAGACATATGTGGATTCTGCCCGTCATTTTAAGGGTCGGTGGTATGTGGTGAGACCGATCACCCGTGCCGCCCTGCACTCCCTTTATTACTACAAACAGGAAGCAAATGGGGAGGAGAAATTGATGTCAAAGGTACCGCTGAGGTGGCAGCGCGACCATTTCGACCTCACTACCGCCCATTATAGGATTAAGTTTGCAATGCTCGGCGTCGAGGATAGGCTCGCGTATAAGAAGTTGGTTGAGTTCGTGCGGAGCTTCAATCTGGAGGTCTGGACGGATCGAAAAGGCGTGCCTTATCTTGACGAGGTCGGGATGCCGATCTGCGAGGCTCGTATTATTAATACCAAGGCTTTGCTCGAGTGTAGAACCGAGGAGAAGGCCATGGAATTATTGAGTAGGTGTTTTACTTGTTCTTATTTTTGTTTATGTCTTCGCCCATTAATGTTTATGTGCTTTGTTTTGCAGGTGCTATGCCCACTGCTCGTGATCGGGTCCTCAAGCTGGCCAACCAGGTTGGTGCGCCGGATAGCGCTCCCAAGAAGAAGAAGAAAACCGCGCCTCGTGCTCAGGTGGTAGCTGGGGACTCTGGGGCTGGTACCTCGAGCACAGCGAGTCCAGTGCCCTCCTCTCCTCCTCGGGCGTCTACAATCAACATTCCCGATAGCCCGCCTCTATCAGCCTCCCCTCTCCACAAGCGGAAGCGTCCAGAGGGGACTCTTTCGAGGTCGACCTTACGGGGGAACGGGAGTCTGGGCGGACCTGGTAGTTATTCACTGCCCCCCTGTTACGTGGAGCGGGCCTTTTTCAAAGCCGAGGATGCGATCGCCGTGCCAGCGCCCGAAGCAAGGGCTATTCTGAACCAGGAGGCTGGTGTCCGGCGCAAGGAGCTGACAAGGGACTTGGCCGCCGTCATCCGGGTGATGGAAACGGCCATGGTCTTGACTGACACTTCAGTGTCCACAGCCTCACTGGAGGACGCTCTCCTACAAGTCCGATCTGAGAAGGACAAGCTGTCTAAGGACATCTCGGACTACAAGGAGGAGCATCAGCTTCAGGAGGGGCTGAAAAAAGAGTTGGAGGAGGTTAAGAAGGAGCGGGATCAGCTGAAGGCGGCCAAGGTGAGTCTGGATGAACAAATAGCCGGGCATCAGAAAGTGGCTGAGGAGAATGCTGGATTGCGTACTCAGCTCGCTTCGCTCGAGGATAAGGTCCGTCCGTTAGGTGACGAGACTGAGGAGGAGCTCGCTCTTGGTTCCCGTGGTGAGCTGTTGGGGCACATTCGCTCTCTCAATCAGGACCTCGTGGCTGTGTTTAAGGAGGATTTTGACAACGCCGTCGAACAACTGAGGGTTTTAAATCCTGAATTGGTGACGGAGGGGTCAGCCCATAACTACTGTGTCCAGGAGGGGGAGATAGTGTGCCCTTTTGAACCCGAAGAAGAGCTGGGGGACGATGAGGGAGAGGAGGAGGTGGAGAATGTTGAAGAGGAGCTCCAGGCGGAGTCTTAAAGATTTTTTTGATTTGTTGTCTATATGGCCTGTGTGCCTTTTTTATGTATGGCCTGCGTGCCTTTTTTATGTACTTTGGCCTTCGGGCGTGTGTATTTTGGCCTTCGGGCGTACTTGGCTTTGGCCGTTTGCTTAATATATGAATGTTGTTTTTTATTATTCTTCTTGCTCGATTATTTTTATATTCATGAACTGTTTTCTGCTCGACCATGTTAGTCTCCTCGGTTTAGGGAACCGACGAGGTGTCGGGCGTCGTGCCCGTTTGGATCGAAAACCGGGTTCGGTGTTCGGAACACCGGCTCCGAGGCTTGGGCTTTCCCATCGCGAGCTGGGCGCCCTGCCGGTCTCGGTATTTCGACGTTGGTGCTCGATCGAGATCCCAACCATCGGGGTGGGTTGTGTTCACTGGAGGGGTCAGTTCGTCCCGGGTCGTGCGGTTCCTCCCTATCGTTTTGGAGACGAAGAGCGTGGTCGTACCTCCTACGTCTCCCTGTGACATATTTAGCTGTAATATTGTCTAAGTTTCTCTGCGTTCCATGGTCGAGTGAGTTCTTCGCCTTGTAGGTTTTCTAGATAATAGGCCCCGTTGCCCGTCTTGTCGCGGACGCGGTAGGGGCCTTCCCAGTTGGCGGCCAGTTTACCTTCCCTTGGGTTTTTTTGGTTTCTTCTGAGGACCAGGGTGCCCACCTGGAACTCTCTTTTTATGACCTTCGCGTCGTGGCGCAATGCTATTTTTTGTTTGAGGGATATTTCTCTAAGGGCTGCTTCGGAGCGGATCTCGTCGACGAGGTCCAGCTCGGCTCTAAGTGCCTTGTCGTTCATTTCCTCGTCTAGGGGTTCCTCTACACGTCTCGTCGGCTCCCGTATTTCTACCGGGATGACTGCTTCGGTGTCGTAAGTTAGTCGGAATGGGGTCTCCCCGGTCGTGGAGTGCGGTGTTGTACGGTAAGCCCATAGGATGCTATGTAGCTCCTCGACCCACGCCCTCTTCGCCTCACTGAGCCTGCGTTTGAGTCCGCGCAGGATTACCCTGTTGGCCGCCTCCGCTTGCCCATTTGTCTGAGGATGCTCGACGGATGTGAAATGTTGCTTAGTACCTAAGCTCGCGACGAAGTCTTGGAATCCCCCGTCTGTGAATTGTGTTCCGTTGTCCGTGATGAGGACCTGGGGCACGCCGAAACGAGCGAGGATATTGCGTTTAAAGAATCGAAGAATGTTCTGTGCTGTTATTTTAGCCAGCGCCTCTGCTTCAATCCATTTGGTAAAATAATCTACCCCTACGATAAGGTATTTATTCTGGTGCGATCCGGTCACGAAAGGTCCGAGGATGTCCATGCCCCACCATAATCTACCCCTACGATAAGGTATTTCTCCCAGTATGTCGGGGACTTTTTCTTCCTCCACGCACTTGAGTAGTGGGATGGAAAATCCCCTGCGGTAGAGTTTCCCTTCGAGGAGGACGTATGAGCACGCCCTCCGTTTGGTGATGAATATTGAAGCAAGTTTTGAAACTGAGATTTGTTTTGATGGCCAAGTGGTATGCCCCTTTCTTCAAAGCGTCATCAAAATATTTTTATTTCAAAAATTTATTTTATTAATTTCCAAAAAATAACTTTATTATAATTCTTAATTAGTAATTATTAATTTAATATGTATAAAAATATAAGTTATTTTTATTTTTTAAAGTATAATCAATTATAAATTATTAAATAATATTATAAATATTGATTAATAATATTTTATTGTTTTTATCCTACTCACAATTACCACAACATTAAAAATTATTTTTTATCCTAATCATCCATCCACAAATGTAAAATTAGAGGGGGACCATGGAAATCCTAAAGGAAGTAAAGTTTAGGGACCACAAAATTGATTTTTAAAATGAAAGGACTAAAAATTAAAAGTTATCAAATTAAAGGGATCAAAGTTGCATTTAATTTTTTTTTTAAAGTCTTTTTCCCTTTCTATGTGCTCCCTCTTGCCATCTTCTCTTATATAGGCCTAAGTTTAATAAGTTATTTGCCATGATTATTTTACGCTAACCTTTTATAAAAGTAGTTAATAAGTTATTATAAGTCTGTTAGTTTCTGTTTTAAATTTAAAAATTGATTTTATAAAATCCTTTTTAAAAATATTATAAATTCTTTTATATTTGTGTTTTTTTAAAATTGAAAGATTAATTTTGACATTTTATAACTTAAACATATAAGAATAATTATTTAAAATATCTTCAAAATTAAGTGATTTTTTGAAATTTTGATATCCATTTTTTTTGAAATAACAAATTTGTAATATAACACAATAACAATTTTAATATAATAATAAAACAATGAAAATATATTGATCATGTTATGAATAATCGGATGATTTATCCCTCAATAACTTCTTTCCTTATTTAATCAATTTGTATTTATTATAATATTTATAAGATGTCCTATAAATAGGATCGATATCATTGTATACGATACACATATGAAATAATACAAAATCATTCTCTCTTTCTCTCTTCTCATTTCTCTTTATTTGCAAAACATTTCCCGAAGAACTTATCAATTATAGTTCCCGAAGAACTTATAAAGCATCTCCGAAGGATTGCAAATAATTTTTTTTTTATAAAATTCCTAAGAACTTATCGAACTATCCTGGTGGATAGAAAAATAACAGTTTCTTATATAATTCCTGCAGAACATATCCGAAAGGATGAAAATATAATGAATTTCTGATATAGTTCCCGAAAAAAATAAAGCATCCCGGGAGGATATCAAAATAATAACTTTATTTTATAGTTTCTAAATAACGGTAGAATTGCAAATATTATTATTTTGATTAATAAAGTATTTGTGATTGAGTTCTCGAATAATATTATCGTAAGAATTGTGTGAATGATTATATTTTAATTTTGATTGATGAAATTATTTATAGTTCCAATAGAACTTAAAAATTTAATAATAATATTATTATTATTAACATATTTTGTCTTCATTGATTAGAAAATCAATGATGATTTTTATGCATAAGAAAATAAGGATTAAATCAATAATGTTAAAGTTTTCCAGAAAGATTACAAATATTATTATTTTTAGTAATAAAAAATTTATGATTGAAATATTGAATAATTACTAAGAAAATATATTTATGATTGTAAATTTTTTTTTTTTATATATATATATATATATATATATATATATATATATATATATATATATATATATATATATATATATATATATATTCATAACTAAATGTTATTAATTTGTTGTAAATTATTGATTGACAAAATTAATGTAATTAATTTAATATTTGATTTATAATATAATGTTATGGTTTTATGACTATTTTATTAAGATTGACAAATATTTATTTGATATTAAATGTTATCAATTTGTTATTAAATTTTGTTATTGTAATTAATATGTTTTATAAATAAAAAAATGAATTGCCTAAATATAAAGTGAATTTTTTTTGTATGATACATATTTATTTTTGGAATTTTTATATTGTAAAGATAAGTCTTAATGGTGATTTGATTGAATAAATTATTTTCTTAAAAAAATGCATTTTATAGTATACATATATTTTTCTTTGTTAAAGTTTTTAATGAACAAATATTTATTTTCTTTTATTAAGTTATAATTCTTACATAAAATCTGTAGACTTATTTATATTTGTTGAACAATTTTTGTACTCTATATTCTATATAAATAAAGCGTAAAAAAAATATAGTAATGTATTTACGTACTATGAGATTATTAGTAAAATTAAAAAAAAAATGATTTTTTAGATGTGAAAATTGTAATTAAATTTGTATGCCAACTATGTATTATTTACTATGGATTGATACAAGTTATAAGAATAAAATCGTATGTATTATTCTAAATCAAAAGTTTAAAAATCACACTTAAGTGTGTTGTTGGCAAAATCGGTTGGATCATCTCGAATGTATTATGATGTAAAAATTAGTATTGAAGAGCATGAAGTTTCTTCAATCCAATAAGTTTGGTATGTTCCTAAAGGAAACTGAAATCTTATAAGTTGAGTTTTTATATAACATATGTAAGATGATATTTGTTAATAAATACATCAACCATGTAGATAATTTAAATATTTTATGATATTAAGTATTTCATCAACTAAAATATCATATATATATATATATGTTTGTTGTCTACTCACAACCAGAAGTTTGTGAAATTGTTTTCTCAACTTAAAGACCATGAATATGTTTATGATCCGAAAAGCCAGTATGAACCAGAAGTTTCTTCACTCCAATGAATTTTTGGGTGTTTCTAATGGAAAATAAAAATGTGAGAAATTTTCATGATATTAATTGTTGCATCGACTAAAATATCATGCACATGTTTATTGTCTACTCACAACCAGAAGTTTGTGAAGTTGTTTTCTCCGACTAAGATCTCAATTTCTGAATTTTTCAAAACTTTATTGAAGTATCACATATATTATTAAAATTGATATTGAACATCTTGTAACACATGTTCATAAAAAAATGGACTTGAAGATCCATTCTTTAGACGTCTAAAGTTAATTTATATGGATGATATTGTGAGCTTATAAATTCTAAATTAGATATTTGAAACAAGCAAAACATGGATATTAAGATATTCATTCGCATCAAGCCAACACATTGCGATACATTTCTACTTCCTTGATGTATAATGTATTTCAGGTTAATAACCTGATACTTCTCGTGTAAGTGAATTTTCGAATGTGTTGTGTATAATTCAATTGCTCCATTATAGTACGCTAAGATGAGTTTTGAAAGAATGTTGAGAAAATTACTTTTATATGAATATTGTATTTGAGGTTTATCTTGGTCTAATAATTGGATATGTGTTTGAAGCTCAGTAGGCTGATTATCAATTGATAAATTATTTTCCCCAACATTAGGGCATAGAATAAGCAGCTCAAAGTGTGAACCAGAAGTTCAAATGAACTATTTGAAATGAAATATTATTATATTATTTGATCCTCGAAGTTCAAAACACAATTCATTTGTAAAGTCTAAGAAACAAATTATCAGATGCTAATATTCCAATTAAAATGGATTCTCTTGTTAGATAATCTAATATTGAAAATGAGTTATAGCCACGCCTAAAGCGTGGTAGAAAAGTTGGTTCTAATGTTAAAAAATGCTCTACCAAGAAAAGAAACTAAAGTTAAAGATGACCCATGTGAGGATATGAAAAATTCTAAGAGCACTTTGACATAATTTATTTTTTTAGTTCCAGAAGAACTAATCAAGTACTTGAAACATGAAATAAAGAGATCTCGATAAATTATGTCATGGATGAAATAGAATGGAACCGAAATTAAGATAACCAAATAAAGTCGACATTGGCAATGTATTTGTATACAATTTAGCGCTAAAGATGATAAATGATAACGAGGATCATCAAACAAAGTCTACAAAAGATTGTAAACAAAGTGAGAATTGGTCATAATGAATAAATCATGAATCAAAGTCTATCCAAAATTATAGACAAAGTGAGAATTGACCAAAATAAATAGATTCAATTGAAGAATAATTGAACTAACTTTAAAGGTGGATCGTTTTTGGACCCGTAGTTTGAATACCTCGAGGTGTGAAAACAATTTAATGAGTTTTGTGAAAAGCGAAATAAGAAGGGTGAAATTGTAAGATATAAAACTTGATGTTTTTTCTCAATGATTTTCACAAAGATCTAAGATCGAGTTTGATGAAACATATCCACCATTAGTAGATTCTATTAAGATTCGATAATTAATTAGTCTTATAGCACATGGAGGGCTTGATTTGAACATGATGGATGTTGTAACATCTTATTTGTATTGGTCACTTGATATGGACATAAAGTTGAACAAGTATCTCTATAGGCTAAAACAATATGAACACATCATCTCAGTAAATATTTATTAAGGTAAAAATATACAAATAACTCCATTTTTACAAAAATAAGTTTGAAAAAGAATTTGCAATAATAGTTGTATATGTGGATTGGAACTACTGAAGAGTTTCCAAAAGCTATAAATTGTATAAAGAAATTATTTGAGATGAAGAACTTGGAAAATAAAAAGGTCTTTACTAAATGAACATTTAAACAATGGAAATTTCATACACCAAGAATGTTATATAGAAAAGAATTAAAATATTTATATATAGACAAATATCATATGTTATGTAACATAAGTGCTAAAACATTTGTATATGGACAAATCCCATATGTCGTGTACCCCGATGATTTTAGATCTTACTAGAAAAACTAATTGGTCCTGAAGTACCACATGTCAGTGTGATTGTAGCACTGATGTACCTTGCTAATTATAAATGTCCTGATATATCATTTACGGTTAATTTATTAGGAAGATACAATTATTCACCTACACGAATACATTGGAACAGAGTCAAACATATACTTCATTATCTTAGTGGTACAATAGACATGAGTCTGTTTTATACCAAAGTATCTAAACTCGAATTAACAAGCTATGCAGATGCAGGTTACTTGTCAGATCCTCACAATGGTAAATCACAGACAGGTTATTTATTTACATGTGGTGGTACATCAATTTCATGGAGATCAGTGAAACAAACAATAGCAGCAACTTCATCTAATCATGCAAAACTTTTAACACTACACGAGGCAAGTCGATAATGCGTTTGATTGAGATCCTTAATCCAACACATACAAAATACTTGTGGTTTGTCTTCAGGAAAAATAAATACAACAAACATATATGAAGATAATACTGCATGCATCACTCAATTGAAAGATGATTACATTAAAGGTGACTGAAAAAAACATATCTCTCCAAAGTTTTTTTCCACTCACGATCTTCATAAGAATGGTGATATAAACATCTAACAAATTCGTTCATGTGAAAATCTTGCAGACCTTTTTCACAAACTCACTCCCAAGTAGTACTTTTAATCAACTAGTACAAAAGATTGGTCTTCATCATTGAAGAAATAATTGTTCAACTGAGGGGGAGAAATAAATTTGTTTTAAAAGGATATTGTATTTTTTTCCTTCACTAGATTTTTTTTCCACTGAGTTTTTTCTAGTAAGATTTTAACGAGGAATATTCAAAACAAACATATAAGGGGGAGTGTTATGAATAATTGGATGACTTGTCCCTCAATAACTTCTTTCCTTATTTAATCAATTTGTATTTATTATAATGTTTATATGATGTCCTATAAATATGACCAATCTCAATGTATACGATACACATATGAAATAATACATAATCATTATCTCTTTATTCTTTATTTCTCTTTATTTTATATTAGATCATATTTATTTAAGGCAAAATACTCAAATTGGTCATTTAACTCTATCTCTGGGGTCCAATTTGGTCCCATAATTCTAAAAAGTGTCAAAGTAGTCCTTTAATTGTTCAAAAAGGTCCACGTTAATCCTTTCCGTCCATTTTTTGTTGTCATCTTCATCAGCAAGGTCACCAAAATTTTAAAATAAAACCCCAAAACTTTTCCTTCCGTCCATTTTTTGTTGTCATCTTCATCAGCAAGGTCACCAAAATTTTAAAATAAAACCCCAAAACTTTTCCTTCTGCAAGAATCAAACCAATGTCACCACATATATTTTGAAAGAAATTTTACCACTGGGCTATAACACATCTATTTACTTATTTTATGAATAAAATACTAATCTCTTATTTATTTCATGAAAGTGTATGCTTATCATTGCCAATGAAACTGGAAAGTAGAACCAATGGAAGTAAATGTAATGCACGTTTATTTAATTAATTATTTAATTAAATATAATTGTGGTATGTTGTGTTAAGTCGCGTTGATTTAAGTTGATTTCCAAAATATCATAATATTATGTTGATAATTATAAGTTGGTTTAAGTCGAATTTAATTAATTAAGTTGATATAAGTTGTGGAAGATGATACGAAATATTCTCCGGGTATTGTTGGATATGTTGTTAGAATTGTTTGGACCATTTGGTTGATAATCAGAAGTTAATTTAATAAGTCGGGAGTAACTAGTTGGTTGAGAATTATTATTCGGTTGATTTTATGTTGCGAAGAATTAAGTCGTTAAGTCGGAATATTAAGTCGGAAAGTCGATGAAATAATATTATCAGTGATAATATTGATTATTGGAGCATGTTGGTTAATGGGCTTAGATTATGTCGGAATTAGCAATTAAGGGGTGTATGACTTAAGCCCATTAGTTGTTATAATTGGATTATTATTATTAATTTAATAAAAAGAAGAAAAAGAAGAATTAGTCAAAAGGGATTTAGTCAGAAGAAAAATAAGGAATATCATTAAGAGGAAGAAGTGGAACGTGGAAAAGGTAGAACAAGGAAAACTTGGAGAACGCGGTTACAAGAAATCACCTTCGGAAATCAAAAATCGGTCGAAGATTCGAGCGACCATAGATTAAGGTAAGGGTGAGGTTCGATCTTTATAACCGAGTTTAATAAATAATATTGTGCTTGGGTAGTTTAGGTTCTTAAGTATTTTTGTTGATTTTGATACTGTTATGAAGAATTTGTATCTTGTTATTGCAGTGGTTGCTTGTGTAAAAATTGATTGTCCGATTACTGAGTTCTGTGATTAGAAGTTGTTTTGATTATGTTGACTTATTGTTGATAATCTTGTGTTGAACGAATTCTGGAAAAATTTGGATTGGGGACGATAATACTGAACCCAGAGAGTACGGGTGTCACAAGCCACCCAAAGTTGAAATGGATGATGTGGCGGGAGCCACATAAGGAAGTGGCGGGTGCCAGTTGGTGGTGGCCATCAAGAATGTGGCGCAAGCCACATGTGGATAGGTGAAGCGCCACCCTGTTTAAAAATGGGAATACGATTTTTTTTGCAGTATTTTTAATTAAATGGAATTCCAAACAATTTTATATTATATTATATTATGTTTAATTAATTATAATTATAATATTCTAATCTCATGAAATATCATTTTATTAAGAATCAGGGGTTAGTATTTGAGAAGTTAGAGACAGGAATAAGTGTAATGCAAACAAAAGTAGTTATGATAATTAACACTGTGTTACATAATTTTGATAGAAAAACAGTGGTTTTAGTAAATTAGCAGAAACCGATGGCAAGCTATATTTTAATGACAGATACAATGTATCAGAAAACAGAAAATTGTAGGTTTCATAATAAACTCGTGATAATCGCAGAATGATGAAAACAATGTCGATTTAGCCGAATTAGGCGAAAAACTTAGTTGCCTGAAATTTAACGAAAATTGTAGGGGTAAGTCGGGTAGTTTAATAGTTGATTTTTATTGCGTTGTTTTGTTGAAAATTTGTTGGAAAGACGAGTAGCAGGTACAGGTTGAGTCGGTAAGCGGTTCCGGTTTACGAAATATTTCTAAAATTGTTATGTTGAAGGCTTTATAAGCCAAAGTTGATTTTAAGCTGCCTATGTCGTATAAGTTGTTTGCGTTGCTTGTTTACGTCGTATGAGTTGCTCATGTTATCTATGTTGTTTAGTGTTGTCGAAGTTGTTGTGTTGTTCAAGTTGAAGGCTTATTATCCAACGTTGATTTAAGTTGTTCATGTCGTATAAGTTATTTATGCTGCTGATGTTGATGATGTTGTGTTGTTTATGTTGTTGAGTCGTACATGTCACATGGCATATGTGCATTTCTAAGTCGGAGTCGTTGCTCACACCACGTTGGCCTGGATTGGCAATTAAGTTGAAAGTTGAAGGCTTATGCCTTGATGCCTCAGTAAATTGGAAAAATTATTAAGTTGAAGGTTTATGCCTTACAGATACCTCGATAACCTGATATATTTTAAGTTGGGAGTTTTACTCCAATGGTACCACATGCATATGCATAGTCGAGTCGCATTGCGTTGCATTATTTATGTTGGTTGTGTGTTTATGTCGTTTAAGTTGATAAGTTGTATATGTCGTTCAAGTTGATAAGTTGTTATGTTGATTTCAAGTTGATTAAGTGAAATGTGTTGATTAGGATGATTAAGTAGTCCTTGTTGAATATATGACTATGTGGTTTGTGTAGAAAATGTTGATGGATATAATAGCAGTAAAATAAGTTGATAAAATGTGGATGATTGTTAAGTCGTTGTTTTGTTGTTGAAGTTGTGAAGTGGTGAATTATTTATGATCCTTATCTAAATATTGTTTATCCTATGTCGTTTATAATTATCGATATCTCACCCTTTTGTTTGAATGTCACCCCTACGTTGGTAACATGCAAGTAGCTTGAAGGAAGATGATTATCTTCATTAGTTCGAGTCGGTGTCGGTGCTCTGATACGTAACACTCGGGGATTGGACGCATTAGTTGTTTTGTGTTTTTTTCAAGTTGTTTAGTTTAAATTTGTACTAGGTTGTTTTAAGTTGAATAATATGTTATACCATGTTTAATAGAATAAGTGGAAAATCCGTTGTGTAGTTGTAAAAGTTGAATTTGGTTTCATAAATGAATAACGTTGTTGTTTATAGTTCTTACGAACCACAAGTGTTATGTATCCATTTTTATGAAATTAAATGAAGTCTTTATAAGTTGAAATATGTAGCATCTTGTTTGTGTACTATTTGGTTGAATTTTAATACTCTGATTTTTATTATACTCGCTGGGTAGAAATTGGGTGTTACAGTAAACACGCCCTATATTCTTCCACCCATTCTCTTTCCAAAATCAGTAAATGTAACTAATTTGAGTGTCGTCTTTATGTTTCCAATTTGATTTATTCTTCACTTTGTTTCGCCACCATTAACACCCAACTTCTTATCCGACCAAGGTTATTCTCGTTTTGGGTTCCTCTCTTGCTGCATGTTTTGAGTGCTCAATTTCACTTATTCCTACCACTTTACTATCCACTTTTCAGAATTTGGATTTCCCTAATCTACTTGAACCCTGATTTGTTTTCTTGTTCAATTCATGCAATTGAACCCATTTTTATATAATTAGGGTTGAATATTACTAATTCCCTTAACAAAATTACACGTTTTTATGAAATTGCTCTACCACTTTCATTTGGGTTTTTCAATTTCTTGAAATCGTTCGTTCTTATGTGTAGTATTAATATTTTGGTAGAATCATTCCATTGATTTTTCGAATTTGTTAATTTTTGTTTCATTGTGTATTATACACTATTGGTCTCATATCTCATTTTCCGTTAATATGTGTTTTCTTCTATTTTTACATATAAGAGTTAAACATATTGGATGGTGGTGTTTTGAATCAAATAACAGACACTAGACTAAAAATGAATGTGTTAACCCCCAACGTTGTACAACAACTGTCCATATCTTTCTCAAAATCGTTTTCATGTTCTGAATGGCAGAACAAGAGCAAAAATGGATTGTTCCTCACAATGACTTTAGCTAAACCACCTTCTTGGTCAACTTTGAATTGGGATGAAAAAGATACAACAAAATATATTTAATGTGTATCTCATAATAAAAAAGACAAAGTGTCCAAGTGGTTAAGTGTTATGCTTCACAATCCCTGTGACCAAGGTTCGATCCTTGTTTAAAGTAAATTTTTTGAAATTTTGGTGAGCTTAATAATTATCATTCGCCACATCTTGAAATTTTTTAAAGATAAGAGACCAAATTGGACCTCGAGGTAGAGTTAAGAGACAAATTGAGATATTTTGTCTTTATTTAAATATACCATCATAATAGACTTAAGGGACTCTATAACTTAAAGTTTGACTTTTAAGAAATTAAATAGATTTTTGGAAGAGCTATAATTTTAAAAAAAGTATAATCTTTATTAAATATAAATTATAGATATCTTTAAATCGACTTATTTAAACTTATCCATTAAATAAATTAAATTGCATGACACTATTTAAAACACATTTAAAAAATTGATATCTTTATAAATTTTTCTTATAGATTTTTTTTAGAAACTATTTAAATTTATTTTATAAACTTTGTGGTCAATTCGGGGGTCAATACAAAAAATATTACTTTTACAAGAGATCAAAAACCTTAAAAATAATAGATATATAGATTTTATTATTTATTATTACTCAAATTTTCATTTTTTAACTAAAGATTTTTCCACACTATTCCCACTTGTTATTTTCTACAAAAATTATAGTCTCATGGAATACTGAATACACATTATTTATTGATTAACACACTAAAATTAATTTACACTTTCCTATTCCTATTTGATTTAAAGTCTGTTTACTTGTGCTTTACATCATATACACACACAAAGATATAGAGATAGTTTATCCAAAAAAAAAAAAAAGAGAGAGATAGTAAGATATTCTTTAACACCAACATTTTTGAAAACAGACATATGACGTATCCGTGTTGGATATAAATATCAATATTTGTGATTACGTCTAATTTATTCAAAATTTCAAATTATTAATGGTGTCACCGTGTTACTGAATCATTTTAATATGCACATGATCCATAGGTAATAACAGGATAGGCTTTTTGATACTGAAATTTGACTCCCTGCAATGATAAAAACTTGATGGGATGAAATGAAGGCAAAATTTCCAGATGGTTTGAAGTAATAAAATGATATACAACCAATATTATGTCAACCAGCAAGCCACTAGATATTTGAACGAGCAACAAGAGTTGATTTTGAAGCAATATAAGATAATTGAAAATCAATATCCATTAACTTCCAAAACACAAATATGAGGGAGTTTAGCCAAAATCTATAATGATTAAAAAAAAGAAACTACATTCTTACGCACTCACCCTTGTATGATTAACAGGTGTTGTAGACATGTAAATATTGACAAGAGAACGATATCTTCTTTGCTTCTTCACCATAGGAAAAACTTCAACTTCTTTTCCAAATATCTCTTGTATCTTTTCTTCTACTTCACTCCACCTTCTAAACCTCTTGTTCTTGTTGCTCTTCTCTTCATCGCTCAGTTCCATAAGCTTCTGTGCAGCATCCACATCACACTCATTCATATTCTCACCATCATAATATTCCATAATCTTCATCTTACGCCAAGAGAGAGAACAAGGTGCTTCAGCTTCTTCTTCTCCTATTTATGAATTGGCGTGAAGCGTGTTTTGAGGATACGTGTTGTGGGAGTTCTATTTCGAAGAGACCAACTAAGAAACTACGTGGTTGGTTCTATGAAGATGAATGAGCTCATAAAGTTTTTTTTTAATGTAATGGATGAATTCGAATGGTCTCTTGTTTCTGATGTACTTGTACATACGGAATATATGTGACCGTTTGATTAACGTTGTGACTGGGGACCACTTTTGTCGGTAATCTAACGGGTGGCGTACTATGATAACTAAAATGTATATACGCCAAAAGAACTCTGAGGAGAGAAAATATTTGAGTAGACACAAAGACAAGGGGGATGAATATTTTGTATTCACATTAGATGAGTACAACTATTCAAATTTCAATGGATGTAGAATGGAATAGTAAATTCATTTTAAAAATTTCATTAAATTATGTTTCAATGTTTTTTTATGAAACTGTCTCATTTGAAATTTTTTTTATGTCTTAAAATAAATGTTTATTTACAATCCATATCATTTTTTTTACTACTATACCCTATTTATTAATTTTTACGTTTTTCAACAACTTTATTACTTACTTTGAATATAAATATTCTAGTAAATGATATTAGTTTTTCTCCCACTAAAACTAACACATCCAATCATTTTCTTAAAAACTTTGCATTGCTCAAATAAAATAATTTTTATGAGACGGTGGGAGTATGTCATTCAATAATGTTCTAGTTTGGTTTCAAGATTCAAATTAGTCATGATTTATTTTAAATATAGAGATCTCTAAGAACTTCAAACATCGGAAAAAGACTACCAACCATCAAACCAGAAAATTATCATTATCATAACGTTATTTTTTTAGCATTAATCTACATAAAGGTTTTAGTAAGGGTTACAATGGACATGCTTTAGAAGAATATTTGATAAAAACAAATGTTTTGAACATGATCGTTAGATCACACGATAAATTATCTTCTAACATTTGTCCTCTTCTTGAATAGTTATCATGCATGAAATTTTTTAGGTCTTTGAAATTCTGTAATGTTTATATAAAAAAAGAAGTAAGATGTTACATTGAGGTACATATGATAGAACAATAAATCCAAATGGGCATGCGAGATTATTAGATATCTTTTTGAACTTTAAAGAGGCAAATGCGCCGAATAAGTGTAACTTTTTCATTCTCACCTTGAAAGCTAATGTCATGACATGGTTTTAGGGTCTAAGAAATGTATACGCCCCGAATAAGTGTAACTTTTTCATTCTCATGCCATGACATAGTTTTAGGGTCTAAGAAATGTATCCATTGGTACATGAGATGAACTAAGTTTCACATTCATTTTATGACAATCACAAAGGGAAATTAAAATTGGAGAGCTTAATCTCAATAAAGTAGAAAAGAGACAAATCTTTGCATTCATACATCGAAAGGGTTGGTCGAGGGGCCATTTTTGTTAAAAATACTGATAACGTAATGAAAAAAATATCTGCCAAGTCTTGGACTTCAACTTGAATCTTAGTTCACATAAAGTATCGTGATTAGGGCTCCGTAAAACTGTAACAACCAACTAGTAAAAGAAGAAAATGATATACAATATGAAGAAAAGTTGGCAGGAAGTAGAGCAATTTATGGAGGAGGAACCAAAAGGGTCAGGATAAGAAAGAAAATAACTGATAAACCTAAGGGTGACACAAAACAAAGGAGCAATAGGAGCGAAAGAAGGATAACCAGACTGGCCAAGAAAATAAAGGAAAAAATTACCATTTCTAAGTATCGAGATTACACACTTATAAATACTTAGGGATCTCATTCACCAAGAGTGCATAAATTGAATTTCGTGAAGAAGAAGTAGAGATTTCCAAACAGATAATGGAAAATCCCTGAATTGAAAAATCTAGATACTATCATCTCTCCAGGATCAACGACCACAACACCAAGGACTCTATATAGCTATATGATGCATTTGAGGTTTTTCTACTGAAACAAAATTGTTAAGATTTGATAATCAAGACAATGGAAACCAATGGGCATGTGGTCCAAAGATGGATATTGTAGAAGAAAAGAGGCGAAGTGGCCCAGGTAGCCAAGGAAGAGAAATAATGCGACAATGAAGAAGAAACATAATTTACAATGTTGGGGGTTAAACATTCCAATCTTATAAATACCTACCCATCATTACAATAGGGGAGCTGTAAAGGATAATGAGGCGCAAATAAATAAAAATTACATATAAAGTTACAAAACCAAAATGGAATTGGATGAAAACCACAAGAGTAATGTCACAAGGTTTTCCAAACAAAGAGGGAATCTTTTGTAATTCAATAAAAAAAGAAGATAGAAATCATGTTGCATTAAAAAAAACCTGATCAGAAGTCATCAAAGAAATGTTTGTCGTCAATCTCATTTTACGATATAAAGTATTAAACAACACCCAACTTCCATGTTATAATATTGGTCATGGTCATAATGGCAAAATATGACATTTGTAGGGTCATAATCGACCAAGGAATCTCACGTGACATCATGTACACCAACATTTTGGAAATATTGAACCTAACGACTAAAGATCTAATATCTTACAAATATAGTGGCTTCTGGGGATTCAATGGATCAAAAACACAACCACATGGATACATAGAGCTCATGATATCCTTCAAGATAAGATAACAAAGGAAATGGTAAAATTCAATTATTATTATTATTATTATTAATTGAATGTAAATCAATATAAAATTGCATTACATGTCTCCTAACTTTCGTCACCCTAGGGCTCGTCTCATCGAAGGTTCACATATAACTACAATATCATGCCGAGAAAGATATGGTAGCCATGATGTAGAAAAAAATTTAAGGTATGCAAAACATGTATTTAGCTTCCCTCAGAGACAGGTCGAAAAGAGTCATCAAGCCACCTCAGAGACTTGGTTATGCAGATCTTATAGCTTATGCCTTAATCTCTGCAAGTGAGATTCTAGACAAAAAACCTAAAGACTATAAGGAAGTTATGAGGAGTCGAAATAAGACTAAATGGATGAAGACCATGGATGACGAGATGAAATCTCTTCATGATAACAACATATGGGAACTGATCGAAAAACCTGCTGGATCCAGGTTAGTCAACTGTAAATATGATCGTCAAAGTGTAATACACATGTCGAAGAACTCAACCTATTATGAGCGAACCAATCACATTGATGTGAGGCTACATTTCGTCAGAGGGGTAATCGAACAAGGAGAAGTCCAAGTGCTGAAGGTTTCAACAAATCATAATGTTGTTATATGATCACCAAGACGTTTCCCAGTTGTAAGTTTTTCCACGATATGTAGTTGATATAGCTACTTGAAGAAAGTTAGTTTGTTTCTTATTGTTATAGAGTCTGTTCCAAAGTGGAGATTTGTGAGATATTGGAATGAACTCTAGGTTTAGCATGTCGTCGAAGTCCGCTCACACGCTGTTGTCAAATTGGGTCGTGTGTTATGGATCCAATTGTTTAAGTTAGTTTGTACCATAAGTTAACTTGTAATGGATAATTGTTAAAAATCCCATTAGGTTAGTATGTTAGTTTTCTTATAAATAGCATACTAGTCTCTCATCTTTTAAAAAAGGGAAAATAGGAATATAAAACCTAATTCAAAAGTGAGAGAGGTTATTTGTTATTCTTGTATAATTGTAATCTTGTTTCAAGAGAAAGGAAAGAATATCAGTTTATAACAAATCCTTGTTGTTATCTTTGGTTACCCTAAATCCTAACTCTTGTGGGTTTCTTGATCATAAAGAAACCTATTATACTTTGTTTCTAAGGTATTCGATTAACAATAATATGGAACATGGTGTAAAAAATTGAGGCACATGGCTTTTTATTAAGATAAACCACGTGTACTGAAAAAACCTATGCGAGCCCAGGAAGAAGGATAAATATATGAGTGGGCCCACATTTAAATTGACAACAAATGACACTCAAAAGCGGTAAATGGAAGACGCATAAGAATATGGAGAGATGCCAAGAGTCGAGAATAGAATAACCCATAACAAAACCCCAATTAATTAAAAAATCTACAACAAGTCATAATCAAAGCACGACCAACATATGTCGAAGACTCCAAAAATGCATGGTCTTCATGATCGACGATACCAACTCATAACAAGTTTAAAGGACCAATGAAGATGAATTTATAAATATCAGAGATAAACAAACCCATATTCACGAACATACCCCTAGAAATCAAAAAGGCAAACCTCGACCAAACTATAGAGAATCGGACTTGGGAGACTATTGTTCTGGGTCGGTCCTAAGTCTAAATTAGTTGTAGCACAGTCAAAACATAAATTTTTCTAGAAGCTTCAAACATCTAAAAGGATTACGGACCTTCAGATCAAAGAATCATCATATTACAACGTCATCATCATAACGTTAGGCCAAAGACACCATCTTTTTAGCCATAATCCACATAAAAGCTCTATGACTATAAACCTAGGATATACAGTCAAGGACACTTGATCAAGGAAATGATCGGAGCTAGATTGGCATACCATGAATTAAATAATCTTTGAACATCTGTCATCCTCTTGTACAATTGCCATACATCGAAGATTCTAGGTCCCCGAAACTCTATAACCTTTTTTTAATAAGCAATTTGTATCTAGCAGGATTCGAACTCTAGAACCTACGGTAAAATACCTCACACATTTGATAATCACTAAATTGGAATCAACATGTTTTTTTAGGTATTTCTGACACTGAACCAAAATTTCAGCACATCATTCACACTCAAGATTTGATTATCACATTTAGACTCACCCTCTCGCTGGTGAGCATCTCATATCTTACTTATATCAAGTAATATTAATTTTAAATAAGATATTTTATAATTATAATTTAAATATTTAAAAATTAATCTAAATTAAATTTTTGGATAAAAAATTGATTAATTATTTATTAGGTTTTGAACAATTAATCAAATTACTCTTTGCATTCTTATATATAAGCTTCTATGACTCTATGATATAATTTATGCATATTACAAAAATTACTATTAGTATGATTAATGTGTATATTTGACGTGTAAGTCTCACATTCATAATTAACAGCATTCAAAGTCAAATTTCTTCCGCACAAATCAAAAATGAAATTATATTTATATAGTATTAGTTATATTCATATATTATGTATTTAAAAATGTATCTTTTTCAAGTAAATAATTCATTTGGTAAAAAGTTGAATTATAGAGTTGACGTGACTATGAGTTTGAGTTGACCCAATTCATGGAATAAGTTCTTGGTCTTTCTTTATTTTCCTTCTTTTCTTCTTCTTCTTATCATTTTTGTTAGAAGAAAAAGAAAGAGTCCACACTACTCCAAATCGTCGAAAACTTCTAGTACTTGTTAATTTCTTCACCTTCTTCTTATAAATAATCAACCGTCTAATATTATAATTGCTTGTTAATTGAAGAAAGTTTCAAAATAAAGTTTGAGTATTTAAGTTTATAAGAGTGTATTTGAATGAGGTAATTAGAAATTATTAAATAATTTAAAATTTAGTAATTTTAATAATTTAATTAAAATTTATATATTTTTTTAAAAAAATTATTTGATAAAGTATTAAAGTTATTCATTCTTAAATTTTTTAAATCATTTTCATAAAATTTAAAAATTATGGACCAGAACCGAATTGTAATTTTTAAACGTGGAAGCTAATTTGTGCGAACCCAGTATAACTTTCCAACGTGGAAGCAAAGAAATCCATTACACAGCACGTCACGCACTCTCTTAATTTTTATCTTTCTTTCAATTTTCTTTTTTCAAGATGAACTACTACAATTTTTCTTCTTTTCATACTTTATAATTTTTGGTTTCACATTTAGAGTATTTAAAATGAATGAGTCATGATCAATTTATTATAAGAGTAAATTCTTTTAACTTTTATTCTTTAAATTAGATTCAATTAATGGTTAAATTAATATTTTATACTTATAACATTTGTATTAAATCTAATTTAAAGATTCCGATTATGAAATAAGTTAAAAAAACATACTCTTAAAATAAGTTGATCCTGACTCAAAATTAATATTTTAATTTGATGGTTTAGAGTAAAATTGATTATATTTAAAGCACTTTCGAATTTAAATATTTTTTATATTAAAATTAATTATTCAACTTGTGTTTACATTTATTCAACTTATTAAAATTAATTTGATAGTTAAGAGAAAAAAGAAAATAAAGTCGTAATGGTGTAAAGAAAAGAAGAAAAATATGATTTTGACAAAACAAAATAGAAAAATAAATTATATGTCAATCATACAAAAGAAAATCACCAAAATAAAAATAGTTGTAAAGAGTGGAATCAAAGAAATGGACTTTTTGAAATATAATGATTTATCAATAAAACTTTGCTCTCTTATCTTTAGGATTTTTGAATCCAAAGAAAAACCAATATTTTTTATAAACTCAACCATGTTACAACCAAATGAAAGACCTTAGTGATCCATGACTATTAATGTATCTTGTGTATTGTCCAATTATAAGGGAAACACTAACTAATGGATGGAATGGAGGGGGTGTACATGCAAGACGCTCCGATGTCAAAATCAATAGAGGTATAGTAAATAGGTAAGTTAGAAGAGTGAAATCAGAATACCTGACCCTTTAGTGAAAAATGGTATATATAGTGGGCCCCCAGCGCTGGGTCAAGGTCCTTCTTTGGGTTGGATCAGCTAGGCCCAAGGAAGAACTACCAAGGAATGCGTGAGAAGCGTGAAGACCTAACTAAGTGGTCTGGTCCTTGGTCCAACTGACCTTATCTTTCATGAGATAATGGGGGACAGTTGGGTGACGTGGCAAGTGAACTGGAAAACCTGTTCTTTGCCCGTTTCGAGTGTGTGCCCGACACGTGGAACGTATACCCGAGCGTATGGGCATATGCTCGACGTATTGGGTCGTAGCCCAATATAGTCTGGAGGCCCAGTCCGGAACAAATACTATTTTAAATTTTAATATTATTTTAAAAGTCACATCATTGTCATGTAATAAAAAAAGATGCAACATATTCCAAAGAGGATAATATGGGCGTCCACCTCAGCTGTCACATCGTCTACTTCTAACGTCGTTATACATATTTGACGGAAAAGACTTTTTTGATTTTGTTTGACAGCGTAAGGTACCAAATTGAAACTTTAAAAAGAATATCATGTCATAAAACAAATATTTTTAAAAACTCTTTATATATTCATTTATCCTCTCATGAAACATGTACTTCAAAAAATTTGAACCATCTAAGTGGATTTTGTTTGAGAACAAACAAACAAGTCGGGGAGAGTCGATAAGTGCCAAAATCATGTAAAATACTTAGGCATTTATTAACTTATTTTACAAGTAATCAATAGTAAAAACTCTTGATTTATCCATGAAATATGATAAAAATATCTATTTGGATTGTTTACTTACACATTAATAAAAAAATAGGTTAAAAGAACTAAAAAAAATCCTCAAGCCACACACAAATACCTTGCCAAAGCCACTTTCCTACAAAAAATGATCACTAGTCTAAGATTATAGGTGCTCTAAGCGAGCATACGCAAAATTCAACTTCTAAGCTAAGTTACTTCATGGTGAATTAATGGTTTATGCTCTAGTCGAAGATGGGCAGTGTGCTTAACGAGCAAGTGCGGCTATGGAAAATTGCAAGATAAGATAACATTGCTTAATAAGGAAGAAAATAGGCACGTTAGGAGAAAATGGGTGGTGCACCTAAAGAACCTATCTTTCTTAAGCCTTTATATAGAGGTTCCAATTTTAGTAGAAGGGGAGTTTTAGTAGATTCAAGGTAGTACAAAAACAAAGTTAGTTTACCTTAAAACTCAACAGCAGAGAATATGGAGAGGAAGATCAAAGGAGGAAGTCATGTTCGAGGAATCACTTCAAATATTGTTCACACTCTTTCTTATAGGTTTTAACAGTAAAGATACAATAAATAAGCATAGATAATTATATTTTTGTTGGGGGTTAGATGTAGTCGTCATTATACTCATGTATTAAGTAAGGTCATGTAATACCCATATACAAAAGACATACATAAAGCATATTTTTCATATATAATATTAGAAATTCGGTACTGAAATACAAATAAGTTCTTAGCAACACATTGTATAAGTATAGTCACTACAACATAAGGTACTAAACAAGGCTATAAAATAATACAAGATGTTCAACTACAAAAGATCTAAGAACTAGATCCGAAGATCTCAAAATCCACAACAGAATACAAAGACATCAACTAGTAGGGATAATCAAGTCGTCTTATCCTTACCCTTAACGGAACCTGAAGTGCCTGAAATAACAACATCAACATGGGGTGAGATAAAACATCTCAGTGGATCCCCTACCTTAGAATTCTCTCGGCTCTAAGGATTATTCTCAAATGAAACCCGCACACTATCACAACCCAACTCACACAAGGACCAAAAACATAAGAGAACTAAGGTCCACACACGATTTCAAAGTACAAGAAGAGAAATGTCTACCTCAAGTCCTTACAGATTCTTCACGTGGGACTAAGGGTAACCCACCTAAAGGCTTACTCAATACCTTGCGGAGGATTTAAACATAGCACGCTCGTCAATCTTTACGGATGCTTCCCGTGGGACTAAAGGTAACCCACCTCAAGACTTACTCAAGATTAACACATAACTAGCATAACACTTGCCTCAATTCCTTACGGATGCTTCGTGTGGGACTAAGGAAAACCCACCTCAAGGCTTACTCAAGACCTTACGGAGGACTTATAGTCTACACGCCTCAAATCAACGCCCATGTATACACAACGGGTACCTCAAGTCCTTACTGATGCTCTAGTGAAACACATAGTAACCACATTGAGACTTACACAAGACCTTACGAAGGATCCTAAAAACAATACATAAATCATTATTCATTCGAGTTTAAGGGGAACCTAGATACCTCATAAGTTGTACTTTTCTCTATTTCCATTGACTCACACTTTCCAATTTATTAAAGTTTTGGTTATTTGAAAAAGTCGGGTAAACGTAAGCTCAAGAATAATGTTTCTTGATCTCAATAGATAGATTATGACATTAGCTTCAAAACGATATGTGGAACATTAAAAACAGATACCCGAATTAGAAGTTACGAATTAAATACCAAAGTTGGAACCTACAGGTCTCGCTGAGCGAGCTCCTTTCTCGATGAGCGAAAAATCTCCTGGAACTCTCGCTGAGCGAGGACTGCTCGATGAGCGAGCTATACCAGTTCAGGAAATTTTCAGGCTTACGGGAATTCATCATTCCAACCCACATTCAACTCCAATCATCAACCAATGCAGAAAAACATAACCAAACATGTTCATAGACATAGTATGAGTATCATAGATAAGTTTTAATTGAGTTTTAACCGTTAAACTTTCAATTTCTTAGTTTCCCACTAAAACCCTAAATCACAAAATCTATAAAACTCAACCAAAATCAAAGATACAAGTTTTTAACTAAGAACCCACGTTGAAAGATGAAGATTGGCTGAAGGATTGAGTCGATTCGACGGACGGATGATCGAGAATGAGGAAATGAAGCTTTAGGGTTTTTCTCTCTTCTTTTTCTCCTCCTCTTCTTTTCTATTTTCTTTTCCTTACTATCTTTCTCTCCTTCTCATATTCTTTCTATATATATAAAAATACATAAAAACTTATATTTTTACCAATGGGTCAAAAATTAGAGAGTATCCAAAAAATGTTTCCCAGTCCGATATTTTATAAAACCCCTGAGTCAGCTAGTATCAATTAATAGAATAATATCCCGTGGATTACTCTATTTAGTTCCGTTAAAATTTCTTAGAGTTGTCCGGAATAATATTATTACCAACTAATATTATTCAGAGCCTTAAATAAATTACGGAGTATTACAGGTCATGTCATTTTATGTAATTCTATTTAAACTTTGATATTGATGATTCATCACTCTTAATGTTTGTTTTAGACTAGCTACCGTAAACATGTTCTCATGGTATGACTTAACATTCAAGAGGTACTGGTCATTAATAGATCCAAGTATCCATCTATTGAATGTTAATGCCAAGATATAGGGTTAGGTGTAATATCCACATGAATAAGGATATTGGTGAAAGGGAGCATTGATATATTCATTCATTGTTGAAACTTAATGTTATTGTATTGGTATAGGGAGAGAAATCGTCTATTAGGTAATACAAATGATCTCAAGTTGTTGTCTCAGATATGAGTTGTGATAAGAACAATAAGTGGGAGTATTAATAGATGAATAAAAGAGCATATTGCTGATTTGAATGTGAGAAAACGCAAGAATGGGTTGAATTATGTTAACTTTTTCTTTCTTTTTAAACTTTTGGTATGATTCTAAACACAAAGTATAGCATCGGAATCAGAGATTACAGATAGACATCGGATAAATAATGCAAGAAAGAAGAGACACATACAAAGTTATTTTGGTTCCTCTCACAACTAGAGAGTAACTCAATTCTCTTGTACTTATAAGAGATTTTCACTATAATCACACAAGATTACAATTTTCTCAAGCCCACAAGCAAGAGACTTCCAATGCTCAAAAACTAAAGTAATAAAATTTTATACTCAAGCACACAAGCAGGATAATTCCAATGCTCATACACTAAAGTGAGAGACTTCTATACTCAAGCACACAAGCAAGAGACTTTCATTACTCAAACGCTAAAGTAAGAGACTTTTATACTCAAGCACGCAAGCAAGATACATATATGCTCAGACACCCAAGCAAAACACTTCAATGCTCAAACACTTGGTAAAAGTCTTCTAACAATCTACCTAACAGATTAAATATTATTTGTGGTAATACACTTGATATACAATTAGAAGTGTAAAAAGAATACAATGCAAATAGATTCTTTAAGACTTAGATATTTTTAAGATATACAAGGATAAGAAATCCTAAATTCTACTTGTCTTTTTTATTTTGACAGAGTAACTTCTCTTTGAATGTCAATGGATCATTTTGTGTTCTAAAAGTCTTCAACTCCTTAATCAAAGAAGGAAAAGAGTCATTGGAGAACTTTCACAAGAGAGTCTTTAAGAAGCTTGAATAAAGACATTGAGATATTTCTTCAAATAGTGGAGGTCGTTGAAAGATTGTTTAAAATTCATATGCTACAAAAGGAATTATCGGTTGGACCTCAACTGACTTTATGAGAAAATATAGTTTTAAGTCTTCACATGACAAAGTAGGCTCAGAGGTGAATAGTGGCCTATCAGAGTCACCTTAGTCATTGCGCTTTGACTGGCTCAGATTCTGATCTTTAGAAACAGACTTACTCAAGATCTTGTCTTCAGAGGCTGACCCCCTCAAACTTTAATCCTCATATGTTGACCTCTTCAGAAGTTGTCTTGTCAAATCCCTCGTTTATAAACAAATCAAACACACCTTATAGTTTTTAGTCATTGTTGTGACAAAACAGTGAGTACAACTAGAGTCGCTTGTTTGATTTACATGTACTTGAAGTTAGGTGAAGTTTGTCTTTAGAAAGCTAGATAGATTACAGCAAGTAACATGATGTTTACGGTTACATATTTGTACATTTAATGTTACTAGTATTTCATAACACTTGTATTTCAGACATGGATCCTTTCTTACTTTCCACACATCTCTGGTTGGTCATATACGGGTGACTACTTTGAGGATTTTTCATGCATTTGCGCATACGTCATGCTCATAGGGAATAATGTGATAAAGTTGTTCTGAGTGTTTCTTTATTGCACTACAACAGATGTGCTACACATCGTATGACTATCATCGTCAGACGTGTCCTTGGATGAAATAGACTTTTACTCCTAATGGTTGGCTTATGAATCACGTATGATGCATCCACGTCTACCTAAGCGAGTCATGCATCAATTCGATTTTCAATAGGGTATTCCAAAAGACCCATTTGTTTCTGCTCCTCCCACTATGGTTTGTAAATATTATGTAATGTTTCATGATTTTTATAATCATTTGGTACCAGAGGAAGCACGAAGTGCGTCAGCTCCTTAGTTATGTAGAAGTATTCGACTACATCTAACGATATTTTAGAGTGTCACGTCCTTACAAAATATCAGATACTTAGGGAGATCCACATAGACCAACTCATTAGGAAATATAAGAGGGGACATTGTTTAGAATTGATCATGTCGTTGATGTGTTACCAGTATTTCAACATATTATGGCAACTGCACAAGCAGATATAGAAAGAGAGGCAACTGCACAAGCAGATATAGAAAGAGAGGAGAGTTTGTGAAAGACATTATTATGAGGGACCCTATATTGATCATTCTTTCTGAAGTGCATGTAAGTAACCCTATAAAGGTCATTATATCGAAGCATGAGCTGCATTCCATTACAGGGGACAAATAAGGAACTAGAAGGTCAGATATAGCACAGGTTCACTTTTACTTGCGTTTTGATAATATTAATATTATGGTTTGTAATTTGTCAACAATAATGTTTGATTATGGATTATAATTTAATTAATATGACATTTTATTTGAATTACAATAGTGTATGATTTAAATAGTGTTTAATTTGTTTGATTATGGATTTTAATTTAATTAATATATGACATTTTATTTGAATTACAATGGTGTATGATTTAAATAGTGTATAATTTAATTGATAAAAAATTATTTTGTAATAAACTTAGTATAAATAGTCTTCTTAAAAATTACAACTTTATAATAAATATATTGTCTAAGGATTATTAGGAAAGTATACTTCATTTTCTTCATTTGCATTTCTCTCAAACTTTTTCTCTCCTTTTCCATTTCACTTTCTCCATCTTTTTTAATAAGAAAGAAATCAATCTCATCACTTAATAAATTTATTGACAATTTTATAATAAATTTATTGTCCAAGTGATGAATTTTAGCACTCCATACAAGGATATATGTGGTATTATTAGCCACCCTTCTAACTTCCACCCTATATGAATAGGCATGGATGTTTCTTGGTCATTTTTGTGACAAAGATGAAGAGTAAGGTATATTAAAGTACAATGCTCAAAGTAGCACCAAATTAGTGGACAACAAGCATATCACAAGTTTTAATAAATCTTTAATGTAGACAACATATGTGTAGGAAAATGTTACACAATAGTAATACTAGTAGTTTCTAGTGACATCAAACATTGATTGTATCTAAACCAAAAGTTTCATACAGTTTGAAGAATGAAAACATAAACAGCATGTGAGAGGAACAAGAATATCCATAGCTGATGGTATTACAAATGAGGAAGAAATCTCTCATGTCACAAAGGTTTCAACAAAAAACCATACCTTAAAATATGACATAACTCTAATTCTTGAGACTGCTGATCCCTCTGTTTTGAAGAGGGAATAACTTATCATATATAATTCAATGCCTCTTTCTTATATAAGAATACATGAAAAACAACTAACAACAACACTTAAAAACCACAGAAAATATAATCAAAGAATAAATGAAAAGAAAACCTCTATTGCAGGCAACAATGTGTCAAACTCCCCCTCTTTCCCTTCCATTTTCTTTCCTTCCTCTTTATCTACACACACCACCGAAAAAATACAACTTCCATCCAAAAATTTGTGCAACGACTTTTTTCCGTTTTTGGTGATGTGAACCGTGTCGTATTCAAATGCATTGATTGCTTCTTCATAAACACTTACATTTATTCTTCATGTATCATCACAATTCAATCCACAAATTTCTAAGACCGGACCGTCTCTTGAAACAAAAGGGTTAACTCTAACCCACAAGAGGGTCAAGATGGAAGCTAACAAGATGGACCAAACCAACACAATGGTTGGCATTCTATCTTGTTTCCCAAGCAAACCCTTGAGGAATGGATAAAGATGTATGATGACCCAAAGGGCAAAGAATAATCTACCAAAGAGAGGTCCCCATGAGTCATAACCGTTATTGATTGCGTCTGAGACACCGACAATCACACCAACAATATTCATAATCAGTAATGTCATCGGAGGGATTAACAGCGAGGTCCATTTGAAGATGTAGAGCTCTGAGAATTCTCCGTCGTCGGCTGCTTTGGATGTAACGGTGAAGTTTGTGTCGACACCAGCTAAAACCTTGAGTAAACCTTGGAAAAGAGCAAAAAGATGTGATGAAGCACCTCCAATCACCCAAAACTGTTCATTCCTCCACCAATCATCGATTCCAACACCACCCCATTGCATCTCGAGGATACCAGTTGCTGCAATGGATATGAAGAGGGCCATGAAGACAATACTTGCATAGTTGCTTATCTGCACATATCAGATCAAACAATAATAGTATGTTAATAGCCATGTCTACTATTCTCCAGATCAAACATTCTCTATATGAAAGCTTGTTTATCCAAACAATCTCTAAATATCGGAAAAACAAATATAAGTGAAGAAAAAATATAAGTATACCTCAGGCACAATAAATTTTCCGGTGAGAAGACATATGGCTGGTAAAGTACAATAGACGATCAATGGGAGGGAAGTCCAGGGATATACGACTGAATTTATGTAGGAAAATCGTTCCAACAACTTCAAGCCACCACCATAGCCATACCAAATTGGACAATGTTTGCTGAAAAAGATCTCAACAGAACCAAGAGCCCAACGAAGAACTTGATGCAGACGATCCGAAAGATTGATAGGTGCTGACCCCTTGAATGCAGGACGTTTAGGGATACAATACACAGACCGCCAACCGTGGCAATGCATTTTGAAACCAGTCAAGATATCTTCTGTCACAGAACCATAGATCCACCCAACCTGGTTCAAGTTCAAGCCAATAATTGTGAGCACAAGATATAAACATCATGACAAGACTCTTATCACTGACCTCGCACTCAAGGCGACAAGAAGACTTGTTTTTAAGAATTAGAAGGAAAATAAAAAGAATCTTTGATGTTTACCTCTTTTCCCCAGTCGGTTTTGTCTTCATAACCACAACTGATAACTTGAATGGCTTCTTTTAAAAGTGATGCGGGACTCACTCCATGTGGAACTCCACCATTATCCAAAAGCGTAGAGGCTACAAACACTGGAGATTGTCCAAACCTCTTCTCCAATTTCAATTGAGTCAAATTGGATGGTTTCTCAATGATGGCTCCTGCAGCAAAACATAGTTAGCATTTATTGTTATCAAGCAAAATTTCTCGCATAAAGTTTTTTTACATGAAGTAAGGACAGCCAATTGATCCAAAATTCTAACCTTCATTCCCTGCCTCTATATTTTCAAGTGCATGTATCTGCTTTGATGCTTCGCTATGCTTTACCTTCTTCTTCTTATCTTTCTTATTGTTGAGATTCTTCTTCTTTCTAGAGCCACAGCACCAACAGCACCACTTCGGTAAACAGTTGCAGGTTTTACTTGGCGCCTTCTTCTTGGCAGGTGCGTCGTATCCATAGAGTGCATACCTTCTGAAAACACATCCAGTTCCGACGTAAATCGGACCTTGTAATCCATCCAAACCTTTCATATTGATCTGTTTTCAATCAGGTAGTAAAAACTAGTCATTATAAAGGGAAGAAAGAAGAAAAAGAATACAACATTGGCAAAGAATCAAAGCAAAAACTTACATCGAAAAATACAACATTTCTGTTTGAGTATCTATCATGTCGATCAATTCCATCAAATCTTTGAGGAAATTGTACATAGCAGATCTTCTTCCCAAGTTGAGGGTCCATCATAAAGCACATGGCTTCTCTAAGTGCCTTGCTATTGTTAATGTAGTGATCACAATCGACATTCAAAATATAAGGAGCATTTGTGATGATTGCTGCCGCCCGTACCTTCAAATATTTATACTCATTTAATATTATTATTACCAAAAGCATGTTTTCAAAGACCAATGACTCATCAGCAGTTTGAGCCTGAACCAAAATAGAAGTAAATCGAGACTTACCAGAGAATTCATTGCACCAGCCTTTTTGTGGTGATCAAACCCTGGCCTTTTTTCACGAGAAACATAAACTAAACGAGGTAACTCATTTCCCTCAACATCGCGGACACCATCATGACCAAGGAACACCTGTAAAATAAAAAAGAATGATATTTTTTTTCTAATTTGGCAGGCAATGTTGTAAATATCAAGACAAGATTCTACTTAGGATCGGAAAGGGGTGAAAAATCATAACACAAGGATTGTAATACGGATCGTTTCATCGTATCTAAATTACAAAACTACGTATATATGCATTAAAGTATGTGTATCTTCTCACCTGAATCATGCCAGGGTGATCCCTCACATCATTTCCAGGCCAAGGAGTCCCATCTTGCATGGTCCATCCATCTTCTGGAACCTTCATTGCTGTTGCCACAAGACTGTTAATCCTCACCTTAAATTCTTCATAATCTCTCTGTAACAACGAAAGAGGCAAGTCATTATCAGTGTCAAATGATGCATTGTTTGGTAACAACAAAGACCACAACCAAGTCCTTTTCCCACTAACAAGGACAACAAAGAAAAACTAATAGTAGAGAAAGTTGAAACCTTCATTGCTCTCCTTTCCCTAACAAATGCTGGGTGTACTTTATTTTTTAGATAATCCATCTTCTGACCAAAATACCATTCGGGGGCACGGGGCTCAATATTATACTTCTTGCAAAACGGAACCCATTTCCTAGCAAATTCAGATGTCTCAGAAAGTGCTTCAAAAGTGAGCATAGCAGCACCATCGTCTGAGACATAGCATGCAACTTTATCAACCGGATAATCAGCAGCAAGGATAGATAGAACAGTGTTTGCAGTAATCAGCGGAGGTTCTTTCATAGGGTCCACAGTACTGACAAAGACGTCTACACTGGACAACTCAGATGGTTTCCCTTCTTTTTCATACCTGCAGCGAAGTAAAAATCCAATATTGAGCAACATAAAAGGACCATGAATGAAAATTAGAATTGAAACTAAAATCTAGAGATATGATTGGTAGGCTCAATTACCTCAGTGATAGACGGTCAAGATATGTTTCTCGCGTTATCGGGTACCATTTTGGAAACTGATCCATTATCCAAGAAACAGCAAACCATATTTCACAGATAACTGAAGTCAGCCACAAACCATATGCATCATTAACTGGGTGGAGAATTCTATAATGGAAAAAAAGCCCAAGGATTACAAGACGGAGGACAATAATAATCCTGTATGGATTTATCTTGCTAGAAGGGATTGGTATTTTCCGAGAAAGTGGCTGCCTGCCTTCGTCCATCCTGAATTAATACACGTTGACAAAATATTACTTATAAGCAAAGCACAAAATATATCTCAGAAAATTAAAGAAATACAACTATTTTATTCTTACATGGGCATATCAGGGTCGTCGTCGAGGTCATCACCAAAACTTCCATCTTTGCCATCCCCTTCATGCTTCACCACTTGGAGTTTGTCACTCTGCCTCTTCTTCCATTCCTCCATTCGATCTTTCCAAGCCACACTTCCATATCCATATACAGCAATATCTTTCTTGGGAACCATTGGTCTTGGTTGCACTGTGACAAAAGATGCACAAGGATGAGCCAATATATAAAGATGATACAAACCGTACTAAAATACAATCTAAACAAATTTATACAAGACTCACGTGGAATAGATGAATCCGTAAAAGGCATGGGATGGACTTTGTTTCCGTGATTCATATATGGTGGAACAATTAGAGCATGTCTATCAGAAGATATCTCGGGATCCTATAAAATAATAGCAAGCAGTGTTATATGAGGGATCAATTTCGCTGCCGGTATTAAGTAATGCAATAATTTAGTTGGAATCAGACACATCAAAAGCGGGGTTCAAGGATATATACCTCTTCCCCATAAGTCAGTAGAGGGATTTCAGGATTGAGAGGAGGCGATCCATGTTCTGAATTTGCACCAGATATATTATTATGAGAACCACGCCCAGTGTTAAGACGCCCGCAAAACGAATCTGAATTCTGTTGGTGGCCAAATTCATCAAGTTCATAATCAAACTCATTGTCTATGTCGTCAATACCATCCTCTTCTTCATCACCTTCAACCCTTGGACTACCTGTAATTCATTGATTAGTAAGATTATTTTAGAAAATGTCTAGAACAGAAGCAATCAATTTACCAAAGACAAAGAGAGGAATACAGATTGATCTTGATCTCACCTTTGAGGCGTTTGAATCTGGTCTTACACTGAGGGCAGGCCTTATTCCCTTCTTTTCTTTCGTACTCATAGCAAGGCCGGCAAACAGGGAAAGCACACTCATTGCAAGCAACAAAGGGCTCCCCATCCACAGTAACCTCAATCTCATCACCACAAATCTGACATATCTGCCCACTTAGTTCGCGAACTGACTTAATCTGAGAAGAACCAAACCAAGAAATAGATTAATCTAATTTGCACCTGATTTACAATTCTGTGAAGTAATCATGATCCAACTTATTGTGAACATTCCTCATTAATAAAACCAATTTTTTCCTTCAAAACAAAAAAGACAAATCTACAAATCTACAAATCTAATTGACATTTAAAAAGCTTCATGACAAGCAACCTATAAATCAATTAAAATCATTCAAATCTCAGAAGTCAACTAATCAATCTACTAACTTCAGAAATCAAAGCGCACATAATCTGCAAAATTGCTTAGGCATTGACAGTTTACAGTAGTCAACTCTCAAAAAAGTATACAACCAACCAAATCTAAACTCAATTACAAAGCTCCCAAGCCCAATTTTTCAAATCCATAAAATTCACAAAATCTGAATAAACCCTTTCTGGAACTAATAAAAGGTAGTAGAAACCAACAACAAACCAACAGAAGTAGCATCAAAATGCAAAATTGAATCAAAACCCACCACCGACAGAGAGAGAAAATGAAAGAAAAACAAAATAAACAAAACAAAGACTCATACTTTTTTACACAGAACAATTGAAAGACAAAAACCCTATAAAATTAAGATAAGATGTGAAACCGAGAGAGAAGAAGAAGAAGAAAAAGTACCCTTCCATTTTCTTCGGCATTGATAAGAACAAACTCGTTCCTCTTGTGAGAACCAGCAATGAGTCTACCACCGGTATGCATCACTGACACTCACAACACAGAACTAAACCTCACAAACCAGTAACAGTAGAGTCCTCACCAACCCTTGTCAAAATCTCAAAACCCCAGTAACTTAAATCACATAAAGATCCAATTTTGCATTGCTAAACAACACAAAACCTTCCTCAAACAAAAACCCAGAAACGGATCCAAATTTTCCCCTTATGTAATTGAAAAATTGAAGAAAAAAAAAAATAATTTATGGAGTTGAATTGTAGTTGGATACTTCCTTAAGAAGGCAACAACCACCGTCTTGTTCTGGTCCAAATCTATGGCAATGTTTAGAGAGAGAAAGAGTGAGTTGGAAATGGAAATGAAGACGCGTAAGAATACAAAGGGAGAGAAGAGAAGAGGGAAGAGACAGAGAGATAGAGAGAGAGAAAGAGATCGAGAGAGAGTTTAAAGCAATGAATGAAAGAAAGGTGAGATTATTGTTAAATTAAATATAAGAGAAAAAAATAACATATACTACTAAATTCATTTAATTAATAACTAATAAATAATAATTAATAAAAATAAAAATATATATAGAAAAAAAATGAAGGAGTTAAGAGTTAGGAGTGAGAGAGAGTTAGTAAAGAGTGAGGTGAAAGGTGGGACCCAGGCTGTGATGGTGGTGGTATTGCCTGTCTCCACTGCAATTTTCTTTTTGTTGAATATGAATTTATAAAAATGAAAAAGAGAAGAAAAAATTAAAAATATTCTCTCTTTTTAGAAAACAAACAAAATATGTTACTAACAAACACTTTTGATTTCAAGTGTAATTCTAGAAAATAAAAATAGATAATTTTTGTATAGAAAAGATAATGTTGTTATGTTTTTGAAAACAAATTTTCTATTTATAGATTTTTTGAATAATGTTTAAAGTTAATATATTTTTAAAATAATTAATATTTGAAAAATAACATGCGTGAAATATTATTTTAATGTATTTGACTTAAATTAATTGATTTAATTTTTAAGTTAATTGTATAATTGTACTTAAAAGATAGTTGTAGTTATATGTTAGTAGTTTAATGAATTGTCTAATTAGTATTGAAAATTAAGAATATGTGTAGAGATTCTTTTTGGTTTGTTTTTGTTATACGAGAAACAAAAAGTAAGGTTCAAAATCGTCGGCAGAAGGTTAAGTGGTTTTTGGTTTGTGTTTTTTTAATGTTAAATTTGGAAATTTTTATTTTCTCTGGTGGGTCCAACACAGACAAGGTTTGGGTTTGGTTGTGGAAGCAAGATCATGATTCACTGGCACTTGTTAGATTAGGTTGAAAAAAAAAAGGAAAATTCAACGAAATGAGATAAAGAAAAAAAATATTAAGTATTTTTTACTAGACACGTGTGAGGAGCGTAAAGTGTGTGGGAACTTTGATGCAGTAAATTAAATGCAGTAGTAATATTTACTTGATTCTTTGCTTCATGCTTTTGAGTTTCATAAAAACATGGATTCACTTTTTCATTAATTATATATTTGAGTCTATATTATTTATAGGCATTGTTAATTTGTTATATACATGGAAATAGAAATTGTTTATCATTTTCTGGTATTTGTGGTGTGTCTTTTTTTTGACATTTTCGGGCTATATGTATTTTATTTTTATTGTTTAATAGTAGTGATAAATAAAATCTGTAAACATCAGAACATGGACCTATTTCATTGATTGTGTTGATGGAGTGTGTTGTTGAACCAGGTTGAACATTGAAATTGAAATTATTGTATTGTAAAAATTGCAAATTGGTTAGAATTGATTTTGTAGAGTGTGTTTGATATAATTGATTTATGTTTGGATCATTGTTATTCGTTGATGTTGTTTGAAAAGTTTGAATAAAATTGATTTTGAATGTATGATTATTAAAATATAATAAATTATTATACAGATCAAAAAGTAATAGATAAAAACTAAAGAGATTAAAGGGAGTTTTAACAAATAAAATATAATAAACGCAGAATTAATTCTACTAAAAAATGTTTTTGACATTACTAAATTTAATTTAACAGATAAAAATTGTAATTTCTAAGAGAATTGATTTTAGAGAAGAATATTTGATTTTGAAAAAATACTAAACAAGAAAAGAAAAATCATTTTCACGTTAAAATGAAATAGAAGTGTTTTTAAAATTTGTAAAGACAATTCAAACATGCACATTACATATGATTTATATAAAATTTATATGAATTTTGATGAATAAAAAAATAGTGTTAATGTGTTCTTAACACCTCTCAAAATATTCGGTATAAAAAAATAATTTATTAACACCTTTTAATATTATTTAAACCATCAGTCATCTTTGTTTATCAATTTCTCTCCGTTTTTTTTAATAAACCACTAATATATAAAACAAAAATAAATATAGTACACAATATTGAGATAATAACTTAACTCAATTAAATCATATAAAAAATAGTTAGCATTAAAAAGAATACAATTATTATAATAATGAATTTAAAGAAATAAAATCACACTCAACAATATATTACCTAGTAAATGTGTGTACAAGAACAAAACCAGATATCAAAAGAAATATGGTGTGTGAGCCTTCACAAACTTTAATTAATGGTGAATGAATTGACCGTCATCACGAACTAATTCACGTACCAACAAATCCCTGCGAAAATGGAAACAAACATAATAGCGCTTTCAAGCTAAACAAACTAAAATCACATCGAACCAACAAGGAACGACGGCGACAAGGTTGACAAAATCATTGTTGTGGTAGCGTCACTCCAAACGCATTGATAAATGTAGACCTCAATAAATCTAAAACAAATCATAAAGAAAAGCAAAGCACACTACCACCAACCACAAAAATAGGACCGGAATCGGTGAACGATTTAGATATAGAAAGACAAACAACAACTTTTCACGCAAGCAAACTTAAACAACCTCCAAAAAACCAGAACCCATGCTTAGATGATCTGAATTCGACGACGTGAGCAAGCTAATATTGAGAGGAGCTAAACAACCAATTTTCAAAAATTCACTTAATTTTAAAATTATTTCAAGTAGTTTTTCATAAAAATCATTTTTAAAATACATTTTATTTCAAATATTTTGATTTCGACTATGTTTTAATCTTCAATAATGTATATTTATCTTGTATAATGTCAAAATTAATTTTGCAATTTAGAAAAAATAAATATAGAAAAACTTTTAATATTTTAAAAAACAATTTTAAAAAATTTATTTTTAAAAATACATAAATAAATCCATTTTTTAAAAGATAAAACAAACAAATATTTATCATTTTCTCCTCAATATTGTTATATATAATCTTTTCTTTTCTGGTCTTACTACACATTCAAAAGAATATCATTATCTCTAACCCAAAAGATAATGACACTTTTGTATTTAAAAATACAAAAATAAATCCATTTTTTAAAAGATAAAACAAACAAATATTTATCACTTTCTCCTCAATATTGTTGCATAAATTTAACCACACGGTGACCAACGTGGTGTGAAGGAAGGACTTCATTAGATTTTTGCTAGTTAATATTTAGACCTGCACTCATGCTCTCAAATGTGAATTTATTTATTGAAATTTCTATCTTTAATTTTTCTTAAAAATTTATCTCTAACCCAAAAGATAATGACACTTTTGTATTTTTTTTTATCATTTGTGTCTTCTCTTATTGAATTAGAGAAACTAGTATATTTACTTCATCCTCAGATGAATTCACATATTTTTTGTTAAGTTAAAATTGTTTATCAAGTTCATGCTAGATAGAGAATGTAGATGAGGTCAAGCAAAATTTAGGAGGAATAAGGTGGTGGGGGTGACAACAAATTCAGGCTAGATAGAGAATGTAAATGAGGTTAGGCAAGATATCAAAAATCACTTCGAGGCAAGTTTCAAAGAATCAAATTCCCATAGACAAACCTTAAATGAAGTTTAGTTCAAGCAGGTTTCTCTAGAGGAACGGATGGATTTGGAAATCTCTTTTTAAGACGAGGAAGTGAAGGACATTGTTTGAGATTATTCTAAAGATAAAATCCCAGGTCCATATGGGTTCAAGATGAATTTTTTTTCAAAGCCTGTTGGAAGATCCTAAAGAAAGATGTCATGATTTTTGTAAGACATTTTTTCATAGCTCCAAGCTTCCCAGAGCAGCGACAACATCTTATTTTACTTTATTTCTGAAATCATATAACCCTTAATATTTGAATACTACGAGCCAATTTGTCTAATCTAAAGTCTGTATATGATTCTCTCTAAACTTCTAGCCTCAAGTTTATAGAAAATTATGGATGTGTTGTTTTCTAAGAATCAACCAAATGTTCTTTCTAGTAGGAACATTCAAGATGGGTTTTTGTGGTAAATGAGATTTTGGATTTTCAATAAGGTACAAGAAAGAATGTCTTGTGGTCAAGGTGGATTTCGTGGGATTTCCTTAGGTATATGTTGAAAAGGATAAATTTTGGTCCAAGATGGTTATAATGGATGGAAATTCTTGTATTCATTATCCATTCAAGTCAATTGAAGTCATACTTTAAAATTTCAAGTGGAGAAATGGTTGAGACAGGGTGATCCTCTATTCCCTTATCTTTTAATATTGGTAGCAGAAGGTTTGTCAGGATTGATGGCTCAAACATCAAGACTAAGGGATTTTCATGGATTCAAACTTAAGATGGATGTTAATTTTGAAAATCTCCAATTTGCAAATGATACTCTAATGTTTTTTGATGGATCTTAGAGCAATTTGCGGAGTATCAAAGTCATATTGAGGGGATTTGAATTGGTATAGGGTCTCAAGGTCAATCTCCCTAAAAGTAAGATATATGGCTTGGACTTTGAGGGTGATTTCATCTCGATTGCCTCAACCTTCTTGAATTGTGGTGTCATATCCTTTCCTTTTACCTTTAGGGGTGGAGGTGGAAATTAATCCAAGGAAGAAATCAACTTGGAAGATTATTGTTAGTAAGATCCAAAGAAGGATTGCATCTTGGAAAGGGAAGGTTATGTCGCATGAAGGAAGAATTACAATGGTAAATGTTGTTTTAACTAATATTATGATTTATCCTTTCTCTTTTTACATGGCACCCAAGGCTATAATAAAGGAGATTATTAATATTCAACAAACTTTTCTTTGGGGTGGAGAAGAAGATCAAAATAAAGTGTGTTGGGTTGGTTGGGATTCGGTGTGCAGGAGCATAAAGGATGAAGGCTTGGGCATTAAGCATTGTGGTTATTTCAATCAGTCCCTCCTTAGAAAACGGTTATGTATGATTACTTTGGATCCATCTTCTTTTTGGAAATATCTCTTATCTTTTATACTTAGTGATACTCGCTCTAAAATTCTAAATCAATCTCTTCAGAATTGGAACAAGAAATAATTGATCTAGAGGAGAGAGATTTAATGAATCTCTCGATCATTCCTAACTCATACTACAACTAGTTCTCTTAACACATTACCTGCAAATTGGGGAATGGCAAAACGATAGGTTTTTTAAACTTCAAATGGATGGGAAATGAAACTCTATCATCTGATATTCCTCTAGTTTACCAGTTAATCCTTAAGTGAAGATAGTCGACGAGGGAGTTTGAAGTGATGGAGAGTATCAAAGTCCAATCATTTTGATTAGGAATCTATGAACTCAATTGAAACTCTTCAATTGTTTGAGTTGTATCAAATTTTGTTTAAAGTAACTCCAGACCAAAGTATTGATGACAACTTCATTTGGTGGCCAGGCAATGTCGGTTCACGGTTAAAAATGTCTACTCGATGATCAAGGCTTTTGTCGAAGATCCTGGATCGGGAGAGACGACAGAAACTCAAGTTCTTGCAAACTTTTGGAGGGCTAAAATACCTAGTAAGGTTCAAGTTTTCTGCTGGGAATTGTTTCTTAATCCTCTTCGGACTAAAGATCAATTGCAAAGAAGCGAAATCTCAATAGGATCAGACAATCTCGTTTGCTCTATGTGTTTGGCTCAAGACAGAAAAAAAATAATTCACCTTTTTTGTTCGTGTCCCTTCAGTATTGTTGTTTGAAACCAAATGTGTGATTGGTTTGATATTGATTCACTTTGTTTAGTAGACAATTTGGATGAACATTTTAAGGAAAAAAAAGACAAATGGAATGTAAAACTATATGGAGTAATATTTAAATTTCAAGTGTTGGAGTTGGTCAACATATTCGATATAGTAAGTTTTGGAAAAGGAAAAAAATAAAAGTCAGTTAACCTGAACAACCATATGAATCTGTAGAACAAGATCATGGTTGCATTGGATTCTGTGTATTCCAATTAATTAATGTTAGTTTTTTTTTTTTGGCAATTTTTATTTTTGTGAATTTAAATAATATTAGTCTTATAATATGATTTTTTTTCCAATATATAGATAACATAGTAACAATTACGCATTTGAAAAGTTACACAAAATATATATTTCTCACCAAACACCATAAAATAAAAGAAAGCTGTGCTATTAAATTTACATTGACTAATTCTATACAAATATTTATACTTTTCTCTCTGCACAAGCTATGGATCTTGCTTCATGTTCTCTCATTATTTATTTTTATCAAATAAGTAAACTTTGATTTTCTACTAATATGATCACTGTATAAGATAACAAGTTCTAAAGTATAAATCATTGACCAATATAGAAAATCATAGAATGCAGAAAAATCAATAAAATTAAAGCATGCCAGTAGTTTATACTGTCACGACAAGAAGAACATGTTACCTTTTAATTCCATTTAACACAAAGTATTAGAAAATAAATAAATATGATGGTGGGGCTAGTAAGAATAAACTTAACTCTAAGCCACTTGACAAAAAGAAAATGCCTAAACATGTTAAATAATTGTTTTTTTTCTGTAATATTCTAAACATGTCTAAAAAAAATTTAAAACTTTAATAATATTGTGAATGAATATTATGTCCAGTTTATTCATTATTCTTTTAAAAAGTTAATTATTTTTCTTTTTAATCTTAATAATAATAATAATTATTATTATTGTTATATTTAGAACATTTAATTTTATAAATATTTAATTATTATTGTTATATTTAGAACATTTAATTTTATAAATATTTAATTTCAATAAAGTCATATACTTCTTTTCTTCTTTAAATTAAATTCAAAGTAGGTTTCCATAAGAGCTTAGGCTGTTAGATCTGACCATGAATTTGATTTGATTGATTTTGGCTCCATAAGCTTAATTGTGAATTTACTTACTTATTGGTGGTAGTTTAACTTTAACACAAAATGTGGTTTGGCAAATATGTCCATATTTATCAACTATCAATGTCTTTTATCTATAATAATCAAATAATTAGAATCGGATCGGATATTAAACCGGTATAAGTTAGTGGTTAAAGTTTTAAGATCTAATTGAGTCGGATCGAGGGTCAGACCATTATTGTATATGTTATATGATTTAGTATTAATTATTTATCATATAGATTGGTGATTTTAATTTTTTTATAATTTCTTAACTATAATCAGATTGAGAAAGAGTTAAAAATGCTAGAATTTTATATTTTATATAAAATGTATTAGATGGTGCTTGATTTAAGCTAAAAAATATTATAATTTAAAGAGAAATTCTTTTACATTGTCAACTTTGTAAAAGAGTGAACATAATGAATTATGTCCAACACTAAAATTTTTAAAAATTAAATTGAAAAGTATTATTTATAAAAAAGAATTTTATGTTTTACTATCAAGAAAATCCAAATTCTGAATGAGTTAAAGTGAGATCTTCAATTATAAGACCTATTTGATTCAATAGTATTAAATTTGTGTATTTTTTTTTTCATCTTTTAATATATTTTTCTTTTACATAAATAAAAAACAGCTGAAAAAGTTAAAATCTTGTTCAATCCATGTATTTGAACGAATCCCCGATTTTGACCGATTTTCATCTGATTTTCTAATTTTTATCCCGATTCTTTGACAGGCCGGTTTAAAGGGTTTAATTAATCAGACATAGGTCCGGCTCCCGGTTGAACCGGTTGTTCGGTCTGATTTTCATAATCTTGATAATAATTGATCTTACTTGATCAGGAGGGTCTTCCAGCAATTGAGTGTGAACAACAAATGGATGGGATAGATGGGGTGTACCTGCAAGGCGTTCTGATGTCAAAGTTAATAGAGATAGAGAAATGGTAAGCTAGAAGAGTTAAATCAGAATATCTGCCCCTTTAGTGAAAAATTGTATTTATAAGGAGCCCTCAGCGCTGGGCCAAGGTCCTTCTTTGGACTGGATCAGCTAGGCCCAAGAAAGAACTGTCAAGGAACGCGTAAGAAGCGTGAAGACCTAGCTAAGGGGTCTGGTCTTTGGTCCAACTGCCCCTATCTTTCAGGAGATAATGGGGGACAGTTGGGTGACGTGGCAAGTGAACGGAAGACCTGTTCTTTGCCCGTTCTGAGTGTGTGCCCGACACATGGAACGTATGCCCGACCGTTAAGCAACTTCGTCCGTCCAACAAGTATACTTGCCCGAGCGTATGAACATATGCTCGACATATTGGGTCGTAGCCCAATACAGTCTGGTGGCGCAGTCCGAAACAATAATATATAAAAGTTAATTATGATTTTAGTGTCAACTATTTTTTCTAAAAATAATAAACTTTTTATTTAAATTATTTCATGTATATATTTTCTTCATTAATATTAATTGACTAATAGAAGTTATTTTTTAAATAAATAATTGTATCTTAAGGTATTGATACCAGGAAAAAAAATCATTTAATAAATAATACTATTTTTCTTGAAGACAAAATATATTTCTTTGATCAAATAAAGGTAGTAAAACTCTCGCAAAATAATAATTTTTGGGTTTAATTAGAACTAAGCAAATAGTAGTAACTCACAAAAATTGGCTTCCAATAAGAAACACAATTCTTTTTACCTCTTCATTATTTTAGGAGTAAGATTCAAGGTATACACAACATACTTAAGGTATTGTAGTGATAGGTTCTCCAGTTTTCACTTCTACCTCTTTTATGGCACCTTCTTTCTCGTCAGTATCATTGAGAGTTTCTCATGTGTATGTCTGAGTTTACATACATGCTCATCATTTCTTTGGCTCTTTTTTTATCTTTACAATTTCATTTTCATAATGCTTTGCCTTGTAGAATCATCACACCAAAGGGGTTGCTTTGATTCATCGAGTCAATATTAGAATTAAGAATCATCACACCAAAGGGGTTGCTTTGATTCATCGAGTCAATATTAGAATTAAGAATCAAAATTAGAATAAAGTAAGACCATGATGAGATTAGAAATGAAAATATTAAAGAGTGTTGGGGTAACACTTATAGTAGAGAAAATGATGGAAAATAGACTTAGGTGGTTTAGGAATATATAGAGATAATATTTATAGATGTTGTTGTAAGGAGAATATATTGAATGTAGAGAAGTCAAACAACTAGAGGATGATGAAGACTTAAAAAGTTTATAAGAGAGATTATTAAGAAATATCTCGAGATTAACGACTTGGATAGAAACATGGTCCTAGATAAACATAATGACGAAAGTTGATCCATGTAACCGACTTTACTTAATGGCATAAGACTTGGTTTTTGTTGTCGTTGTTGTTGTATAAATTAAAAATAGTATTTAAATTTAAACAATTTGATATTGATCTAACAACAACAACAAAAATGTTGAATGAGTGAATGCAGAAAACCATGATTACATTGGATCTCATTTCATTGAATATAAATTACCTTTTATCCTCAATTCCTAAGAAATGTGAGACATTGTGGCCAACACATAATAGTTACCTTCAGTCGATGCTAAGAGGTAAAGTGCGAGCACGTAAACCGACCTCTCCCTTTAGCGTTAAATGTTTGAGTCAATATCAAGTTTGTGCCACAGTGGCGATGATGTATTGACAATATTGTCCTTTTTGGGAACTAGAGATAAGTGATAAAGTTATGGAATAAAGCTCAGACACATTGAATGAAACTTCTGATGTCGTGGATCGAACTTGCAATGCGGTTGAAAGGGGGTGAGCCTACATGATTACCACTCCAACACCAAAGTCATGGACTAAGTGAAAAGTAGTTTAAGAGTGAGAATGAATTGAATACTTGAAATGACGCGGTTTGTTTTTGAGAGTGATATTATTTTGGTCAACCGAAAACAAATATAAGTAAATTTCTCATGCAATTATTATATTTAATGTCACAATTCCAAATTTACCATTATATTTAATGTTTTCAACAATTTTAAAAACATAAAATTAGAAAGAGTATGCGACTTGAATGGACTTTAAATTTTTCTTAAAGGATATGTGTATTTTAAAGAGGTATTAGGAGAAATAATAACATATTGTTACTATTGGTTATTCCTGAACATGTTTGTCTAGGAAAATGTTGTGATTATTAATGGTTGAAGACATTACAATGGCAAGAGGATCCCATGAGCCAAGGGATCAAAATTAATCGTGCTTCAAACATTGGTTTTTGGCTATTTGTGTTTGCCTAACGATTTAACCGATAGAATTAGTCAAGAAAAGTTGCCCCTCAGGACGTTTTTTCAAGAATCATGGGAATGACTTATTAGATTCATGCATGTTGATTCCACCTTATGGATTTATGAGGAAAACATGTCATAGATTTGAGGTACTTTAGTTCAAGTTGAAAAGTGAGGCGAAAATCTCATACTTGTCGAGGTATCAAGGTTTTCTCGTCGAGTTGAAGAGAAAGAGGCAAGGAACTTATCTTATTATATTTTTGAGTTCCTTTTATAAAATATGAAAAACAAGAGGAAGAATCTTGTACCACTCGGGGCACCGGATCCTCTTGTCAAATTAAATAGAAAGAAGTCGAAAATCCATTTTTCTAGAATTTTGAGATATTTTCATTTAAGTTGAAGACCGTGGAGAGGAACTCGTTCTAGTGAGACATTTTTTTTCATTTATAAGACATTATATTGAACCGCTTCATTTGTGAAGACCTTATAATTTATATTCATTAAATTTGATTGAGTTTGTGATACCGTTCTTACAATTTTAGGTAGTGTTTGTACGTGGACTTATTTGTTGGAGTTAATATATGCCCTTATCCCCGTGAGATGATGGCCACGTGGTTACTATTTTAAGAAATTTTGATGAGGTATAATGGTTGTGTCAAGATGTGAGAGTATACATCATTTCCTTTTCCCTCCAACTGATGTGTCGACTCTAGGAGGAATTTCGTTGAGTGCATACGCCTTTTGGGTTTCTGATGCTCACTTTTAAGTTTATTTATGAATTTTTGGGGTCTTTTTAGTAATTGGTCCCTGTTTTTGGACTATTGGATATGATGGGGCCTTGTTGTTCGATATTTTGATAAAATAAAGGTTAAGTTTATTAGAAGGTATATTTTGAACTCTATTCTCCTCCTCCAAGTTTCTCATCGATTTTTAGCCTTATTAAAGAAGTTTAAACATCTCTCTTATGCTTATTTTTGTGTCATTTACAGTAAACAATTTGTTTCCTTTCTCTCGCTTATACAATTAATATGCTTCATGTTCTTTCGTGTGTTTATGTCTCTTTCTTTATTTTTTTGCTTTTGTTGTTTTTTTGATGTGTTTTGTAAATGAGTGTTTGGTAATTTTTGTATCATGTTTGTAGGGTGTGATTGTTAGTTTTGAAGTTTTTTTGCTCTTTCATGGTGGAAATATGTCTTATCGACGATTTAAATGGAGGATAAGGATGGTTTTAGGCGTATTTTTTTTATGTGTTTAGTAAACCTTTATGGATTTTCTATGACCATGGCAATGGGGGGATTCCCTTTTGTGTGACGATTGGCCAAAAATGATTGTGCTATTTCACATTGAATTTTTTTTAAGGTGGTGGTTGAAGGGGTGTTTTTTTTTCTCTTTTTACTTGAATGGTAGTGGAAACACGAGTTTGATACATGTTGAATTTATACATCTCCTCCATTTCAGGTCGAGATAGTGAAAATGTGGCCATATGCTTGAATTTCCTCCTTACGAAGATTAGTGTTCTTGAGTTGCATAATAGTATTTAGAATAATGTTGATCTCATCTTCAAATGAGGGGGATATTTTCTCTCAAGTCGACGATGAATTAGGATATTGGAATTTCTTTGGAATCATATCTAATTTTCATTGTCTATCCCATGACAATTTTCCAAGTATGAAATTGTCTATATAAGCATAGGATTTCAATTGCTCTTATTCGATTTTGAGATATCCATCTTCCACAATCTAAATTATGCCTTCCCACTTACACTGTAATTTGTTTTCATGGGCAAGGGATTTCCAAATGGTATGCTCCTAGGTGATACCATGATCCCTTCATTATTTCATATTTTTTACTTATTATTGACTATATATTGTACTAAGAATTATGGGTGGGTGTCTCTAAAACAACCGTATAAGGTTTTTATTTCATTCATATATGCCATTTGTGGTCAAATTATCGTTATAGTATTTTATTACTGAGATCTCTTATAATTTGGATGAGAAAGAATAGTTGGAGGAGAACATTGATCCCTCTTTGATGATTCCTATCGAACAAAACTTGTTTCACCTTGTTTTTGTCGAACCGTCATCTTTAAAGAATCAAAAAATCATCACCCTTTACCTACGTCGAGTATTTGTTTCCAAAAAATCAAATTTGTGGTAGATAAAGTCCATACCTGATGTCATCAAGTTCTTAAGGGAGACAAACTAGTGGTAAACATCTTTAATAAACATATTCCTTAGTTAGAAACATAAGTGGTAAAGATCATCATGGACAAAGGCGTGACATGTTTGAAAATAATTATTTGAGACAAACTTGGCCTTATAGCATAAAAAATGATGAAGTCCACAACTAATGTCCTTGAAAGATAATGTGTAGTCAAACATAAAGCTAAAGACAAGGTTCCCTAAATTTCTACACTCACTAGGATTAAGAAATGAAGGAAAGGAAGGAACAAATAGGTTTTAAAAAAAATTAGACAAACTCGAGTTTAATTGGAAAAGTCTAAGGTCAAGGATTAAATGAGTTATCTTCACCTAAGCTATAAAAGGACCTTGACAAATTCTCCCCCTAATGAGATGTTGAGACACATACCTTTATAAGGATGGGAGTTGTTCAAGACCCTTATGTGGTAAATAATAATGTGCAAAGACTTGAAGCATGTGAAGCTCCCTAAATAATATTTGCTTGGCAACATGGATCATAACCTTCAAAGGTTTGAAGTAGTCGAGAACAATGCCTAATACTTGAAGATGATAAAAGAAATATACTAGTTTGAGAATATTGTATTTTCCATTGATCTAACAAATACACGAGATGAAGAATTTGATAGATATCATTAATTTCATGATGATTTCATGTTAGGTATCTTGTTAAATAAGGACATTAATAGTATCATGACAACCATAGACATCATTAGCCTTATTCCCCTTGATCATGGGGAAATAATTTCCAACCAAAGAAACTTTAAGGAGATGCATTTATAGAAGACACCAAGCGAGCTTACTTAGCCGATAATAAGGAAATTGAGGGGTGCTCTTTTAAAAACTCACTAAAATTATGGTAAAACAGCTAATACCTTTATTCATGAAAGCTTATATCAATGGCAAAATGTTTATCCAAGTCTTCATTGATTGTGGAGTTGTTCTAAATTCAAGTCACTTATAAATGTGAATAAACTAGGTAAAAACATAGAGGATTTTTGTCCCAACCAATATGAAAGTTTCAAGTTTTATGTGTAAATACTCCAATGCACTTTACATGTTCATGGGTGATTTAATAGAAAACTAAAAGAAAATAAGGACATATTCGTATCTCATATATGGAAACTCATCCCACTTTATTATCTTAGGCAAATATTGGATTCATATCAACATTTTACCAAAGGCTTATGTTATGAGGGTGGTGACAAATTAGATATAATGGAGGATGTCACAAGATGCCCAATAACACGAGGGATCTCATCATTCTATGCATTTAAAGTCACAATATGCCCCTGGTATCGATGACCATGAGGAGCATGGGCACGAGAGTGTGGATGTAGAAGTAAATAAGTATTAGAAGAGTTGTGACAAGAGATGTGTACTTGTAAAAAACAAAATGTGTAGTACCCATATGTTGGTAGGGGTGGCCAGAAGCCTTAAAGATTTTTTTGTGGGTTAGGACTTGCTCGTGGTGATGAGAAACCATGTTTGGTGGTATTGTTGGCTATGGAGAGAGCAAACTCGTGTGAGGTAAAAAGCCATGTATTCTTGGGGGTATTTTGTGCATGTAATGACTTATTCTTCCTCATGCTATGAATGATGTATTTACAGAGGCTTATGGGCCTAGATTTTGAGGACTCCTAAGAAGAGGTAACTAATTCACCTTGACTAGGGAAGTTATTCACTTCCTACTTCTTACAGAGTCATGGGCATGACTTCGTGCATGCAAATATGGACTAAGTAAACATCTTTGTCCATGTTTCACCTTAGGGTGATCCCCCAGTTACGCGAGGGTGACGTATTACTGGGAAGACGCATGATAAGGCAAGACATATGTTACCCTGTTGTGGGTCATAACAAATATATCATTACACATTCCCTCAAGCATGAGGGCTTGTAAAGAGTGAAGTGCTTTCAACTTATCATTTCCTTATGTTGAACTTTGTAGTTGGGCGCGAGTCCCCGGTCAAAGATGAGTCCCTCGGTTAGAGACGGGTCCCTTGGTTAGGGGTGAGTCCATATGTTGGAGGCGACTTCCTTAATTGAGGGTGAAACCCTCAATTGAAGGCAACTTCCTCAATTGAGGGCAAGTTCTTTAGTCAAAGGCGACTTCCATAGTTATGGGTGAGTCATCACCTCATTGTTAAATGTCTCTTGAGTAGCTTGTGTGTCAACTTGAGGGATACCAATCATCTGTTAAATTAAAACGTCAGTCGGTTACTAGAGCTTGATCGTTTAGTGAGAAATAAGTGTGTGTGACATTTAATGTTTTTCTTGATGATCATCATCTAGAGGAAACCCAATATAGTATACTTTCTCACGCATAACTCCAACGCGTGGGAGCCTTTCTGCTTCTTGTAGTAGACGTGCTATTATGCAGATATGTTATTAGGAAAACCAGAGGATACAATGTTCGCAGCAAACACCTGCCTCATGTATCCCGTCGAGCAGTACTAAAGAGTCCCCTCTTGGAGATACCTCTGACGATGGTGTTTGGTGTGTGGTGTAGGACTCTGTCAGTCATCTCCTGCGAAAAAGGAAAAAGGGATGATATGATCAAAGTGAAAGGTGTTATTTGTTAAAAGGATATGTGATTCAGGTTTGTTTTTCTAGTCGCCACGGTAGGTGTCTAAAAAAAATACAGGGCATGTGTGTTATAGGGAGAGTCACTTTTCCTAATGAGATTGATTCACAATATTTTATTGGTTAATATTGTTTTTTTATTTTAATTCCAAAGTGTTATTGCCAACTTCTAGAATCTATGGGGAAAATAAATAGATAATTGACATTACCTACCTCTTGCCAATAAAAAAATATGTGTGCTATTGCTGCTACATTTCCTAATTCCTATAGAGTTTGTTCACTTTTCTACCTTTATGAGAATATTAGAATAATGTTTATGACTTTTGTGCCACATGGGCAGCACCGGCTGTCGGTGGTGTTTTTTAATGAACAACTAATTAATCTAAAAAAATGGTTATTGTTAATTTATTAAACCATGTATACGTCACATAAAAACAAATGTGATGTGATTAATTTGTCCAACAAAATAAAGTGTGATCGTGATTTGGGTATGATTAGCTTCCTAATTGGGCCATAACTTAGCTGTATTATATACTTTTATTTTGATAATTAATTGAAGAGAGTATAATATACTGTACACTGTATTTGGACATACTATATTTTTTCCTCAAGATTTAATCAATTAACGATAGTTATATATGCATACCATTAAAAAAAATATGCAACTTGTTTTTAAAAATAGGCGCGCAGAATTTGATTTTAATTTACAATAATTTATTTTATTTTAACTAATTAATATTTAAAAATTAATTTTTGAAATATGATTTGTGGAAGTGTATGAGGATCAATTTGAAACAATGCTTAATGAAAACGAGAATAAACAATTAAAAATATATTTGTTAGTTTCAATTTTAGGAATATTTTGTGACAAAATTCTTAGTAAATCAAATTTATATGTTTGTTTGGTTTAATTTGAGTAACAATTTTTAAATAAAACACTTGTCTTATAATTTTTTTTCCACAATCAATAACAATTTTATATTCACCACCAATTTGTGATTAATAAGAATATACCGAATAAAAAATGTTCCATTTTTAGGGGGGGAAAAAAACCAGAATCAATTAAATGTAGGTAGTTTGACTTGTTTTATTAGGTTTTTTTCTTTACTATATTTTCTCACAGTTCTTAACAAAACCAAAGTTATGAAGAATACTTTGTGGATAAATTATACACGAGACGATTATTTGTCCCATGTCAATTAGTTAAGCATATGTCTTTCAAAATAATCAATTAATTAAAATATAAAATATATATGTATGTCTAAAAACAATTAAGAAAAAAAAATGTTTTTAATTAAAATTACAAATAATTATATTACAATAATATCTGGCAGGATTTTAACTCAACACTTAAGAACTATGAAGAACATATAAATACAATAAATGAATTTTTTTTATAAAGTATACTACGGTGCGGTTTGATAAATGAATTCGCTGATCAAAATCGAACAAATCCATAAATTACTTTAATTCATTCATTTACATGTATACCCTACTCAAATTGTTATGATATAATCAAAGTTGTGTAGTTCAAACCCAAAGTTAATTAGGGTTTAAGATTTGTTACTTAGTATACAAGTTAGTTATATATAAATATACATATTTTGTAATTCAATTTGTACAATAATAATATTTAATAATAGCAATCCTTATTCTTCATTCTCTTTCTTTCTCTCCTCACTAAAAGTATCTCACACACTAAAAAATTGATATCTAGAGTTCCGATTAGTTTCGTGATCGTGTTTTCAAGAATTGCACGTCGACGATCGAGGTTTCGGGATCGTGGGTTATTAATTGTGTTTGCTACAAAGATGAATGGTAACAATTACATTTTGAATTCTCTTCCAATTCTTGACGGCAAGATTTGGATCTGATGGAGAAAACAAATACAATCTCTGTTTGACTTTAATGAAACCTTATAAGTGGTTACTAATGGCATTCAATAGCTTGCCGAGAATGCAACTGATGCTCAGATAGTCCTGAACAGGGAGGCCAAGAAGAAAAGATTGCAGGCAAAGTCTCAAAGGTGTAAAAGTTTGTTAATCTCATGAAAGTTTGTGGTGAAATCATAACTGATAAGATGATAGTTGAAAAGGTTATGCATGCATTGACCTCTTACCTTATTCATATTATCGTTTCTATTTAAGAATCCAGTAATCTTGAAACATTTAAATTGAAAGGTTTGGTTAGTTCGTTGGAGGCACGTGAGATGAGAATTGTCGAAAGGAAATGTGTTCAATATTCGATACAAGTTGTATAGGCTCAGACATGGAAAAAACATGGTGGTTCCAACAAGTTCAAGGGCAAAGAAGACAAGACTCAAAGTAAAAAGTATTTGGGGAATCCTATGTTTTGTCGAAGAATAGGACATTTAAGACCATGATCAATTTGACCGAGTTATAATACCTAAAAAAAAGTTGTTGACCATAAGAATAGTTGGTTGTGGCATTTAATATTTGGCCATTTTAATTTTAGGTCACTCAGTCAACTGATTATTCAAGATATGGTAATTGTATACTCTATCTTGAGATACCTGAAAAACTCTACAAAGGTTGCTTAGTAGGGAAGTAATCTAGAAAGTCCTTTGTTTCAACTATGCCAACGAGCTCATCTTGCATACTAGAAATAATACATTCAAATGTATGTGGCTCATTCGAGGATCATGCCATTAGTGGAAACAAGTATTTTGTCTCTTTTGTCGATGAGTATAGTCGAAAGCTTTGGATCTATGTGATCGAGCTAAAGGACAAAATATTTGAAATCTTTAAGATATTTGATCTTACCTGATCAGGAGGGCCTTCCAGCAATTGAACGTGAACAACTAGGTTGATGGAATGGAGGGGGTGTACTTGCCAGACGCTCTGATGCCAAAGTCAATAGAGGTACAACAAAAGGTAAGTTATAAGAGTTAAATATGAATACCTGACCCTTTAGTGAAAAAGGGTATTTATAATGAGCCCCCAGCGTTGGGCCAAGGTCCTTCCTTGGGCTGGATCAGCGAGGCCCAAGGAAGAACTGCCAAGGAACGCGTAAGGAGCTTGAAGACTTAGCAATTGGTCTGTTCCTTGGTCCAACTGCCCCTATCTTTCAGGAGATAATGGGGGACAGTTGGGTGACGTGGCAAGTGGAATGGTAGATATGTTCTCTGCCCGTCTCGTAGAGTGTGTGTCTGACTCATGGAATGCACGCCCGACCGTTAAATGGTTTTGCCCGTCCAACAAGTATACTTATCGGAGTGTATGTGCATCTGCTCGACGTATTAGGCCACGACCCAATACAATCTCTGGAGGCCCAGTCCAGAACAAGATTCGTGATGCTTATTGAAAACCATAATGAAAATAAGATCAAGGTTTTGCAAACAGATGGAAGTGACAAGTACACATCCAAGATGTTTGAAGATTTCTTTGTAGAACATGGTATCGATCATGAAGTAACTTATCCTTACACACCTCAACATTATGGAATAGCAGAAAGAAGAAATAATACCATATTGGATATAGCGAGATATATGCTGAAGTAGAAAAACTTGCCAGAGTATTTATGGGGTGAAACTGTCTCCGCGACTATTTATATTCTGAACAGGTGCCCACCAAGAAGCTGAAGAACAAGGTCTGAGATGAAGTGTGGAGTGGAAAACGACCATCAGTGAGTCATCTAAAGGTGTTTGGCTTTATTTACTATAAGCATATTCTTGATGTTAGGATAAGGAAGCTTGATGATAAAAGTGAACCTATGATTCTAGTAGGATATCACAAAACTATAGCACACAAGATATTTAATCCAGTCAATGATAAGATCGTGATGAGTCTAGACATTGTTATTGATGAGGATTCTGCCTAGGATTGTAATTCAAGTTATGCGACTAACAAGCCATTGATTGGATATGAAGTTGATGAAGAAAATAGTGAGCATAGAGAAATTACAATCAATAATGTTCCAATCACTATCAAAGTCGACGCGGACAATCAAGAGGGTATGGCTAACACAAGCCAAAGAACCAGAGTACTCCCAGTAAGGCTTCAAGATTGTGAGGGGTTTGTGATGATGAATTCACACCATATGGAGATTTGGTTCATTTTGTTTAATTGTAGGTGTTGAACCAATCCATAATAGAGAGGCCTTTAAATATAAAAATGTAAGGAAGCTATAGTCGAAGAGTTACAAGCGATCGAAAGAAACAACACATGGGAGTTAGTCAAATTGCCAACACATACAAAAACCATCAAAGTGAAGTGGTTGTTCAAGTTGAATCATAATTATGATGGGTCGAAAGCAAGACATAAGGCAAGATTAGTAGCTCAAGGATTTCTCTCGATAGTAGGACTCAATTACTTTTAAGTATATGCACCAGTAGCAATATTGAAGACTATTCTATTGGTGGTAGCCTTAGCATGTAAGCAAGGTTGGTCGACATTTCACGTAGATGTGAAATCAACAATTTTTATTGGTCCCTTATATGAATAAGTCTATTTCATACAACCTCATGGGTTTGTGATACATGAGGAATCAAGGAAAGTGTATAGGTTTCACAAAGCGCTCTATGGCCTCAAGCAGGCCCATATGGAATCAAACAAGAAGATCAACTCATACTTAATTGAATTAGGATTCATCAAATGCAAATAAGAGTATGTGTTTATGTTTAAGTTGTGGCACAAGATATAAAAATCATTTTCTTATATGTCGATGACTTGTTAGTAATTGGAAATAGCTTGGAGAACTTGTTGAAGTTCAAAGAGTTGATGAAAAAGGAAATTGAAATTTAGGATCTGGGAAACTTGTCTTACTTCTGAGGCATGGAATTTCAAATGTTGAAGCAAGGTATGGTGATATGTCAAAGAAAGTATGTCAATGAGATACTCAAGTGATTCCAAATTTGAAGTTGGAAAATCATGGAGAGGAAAACAAAGTTGATGCAACTTTGTTCAAACAAGTTGTCGGATCTCTGAGATATGTGTGCAACAGTCGACCTGATACAGGTTTCTCAATTGAAATAGTGAGTAGATACATGAGTGAACCAAGTGTGTCACACATGAAGGTTGCAAGAAGAATCCCGAGATACATAAAAGGATCAATAAATTATAGAATTCTAATTCGACAAGACACTGAAAGTAAAGAAGTTTTGGTTACTTGTTATTCATATGTTGAGTGGTGTGGAGATAAGGAAGATCAAAGAAGCATAAATGGTTGTTTATTTCAATTATTTGGTGCCCCAATCTCATGGTTATTGACTAAGCAATATGTGGTGGCATTATCATCGTGTGAGGTTGTATATATAGCAGGATCTTATGATGCATGTCAGGCAATCTGGATCAGATTCATGCTGGAAGACATTGAGGTTTTTAGTGAAGAAACCTCTGGTGTTACAGATCGAAAACAAGTCATCCATAAATCTTGTGAAGAATCTAGTCTTACATGGAATGGGTAAGCACATCGAATCTAGAATTCACTTTTTAAGGGAGAGGGTAAATCGGGGTGAACTTGAAGTAAGACATTGTTCAAGTGAAACATAGTTGTCTGACATTTTCACCAAAGGATTGAAGATCAACAAATTCCTTAATTTGAGAGAGAAATTAGGAATAGTTTAAATAAACTATGATTAGTGTATGCTCGACGACTTGGATTATAGGGGGTATGTTGTAATATAATCTAAGTAGTTTAGTCCAAGTCCAAAGTTAATTAGGGTTTAATATTTGTTACTTAGTATACAAGTTAGTTGTATATAAATAAACATATTTGTAATTTAGTTTGTATAATAATATTATTCAATAATACCAATCCTTATTCTTATTATTTTCTCTCTCTCTCTCTCTCTCACTCTCTCTCTCTTTCTCCTCACTAAAAGAGCCTCACGCACTAACATAACCCACATAGTTTTGGTTCGGGTATCGGGTTTGAATTTTGCATCCCGCATACCTGTTGACCCAACCCATTGATGCAACTTTAATAATTTCTTATTATTTTAATTATTATTTTAAATAAAAATATAAAATTAATATCTCTCTAATAACCATACAGAAAATATTTATGATACTAAAGAATGTTTTATCCATAATGTAATTCACACGACAACTCTTGAAAAATATTTTCAAAATCAAAACTTGGTTATAAAATTTATTATATGAATAAACTACAATTGGCAACTCAAATTCATTGTGATTGATGAATATAGGGATTTGTCCTCCATGAATTTGGATACTCTTTTTGGTAAATTGCATGACCATGAGATGGATCTAAAAAGACTTGCATATGACAAGGAAGGTGACAAGATGAAGAAAATTCTAGCAACCAAAATCAAGGAAGAAAGCATCAATGAAAAAAGCAGAAACACATAATGAAGGAATATCCTCTTTTACTCCTACATGCTTTCAATGTGGAAATAAGGGACCTATAAGAGAAAATTTCCCTCAAAACCAGAAAAGGAGCCAAAATCAGAGAAAATTCACGAAACCTATAAAAGAAGATAAGAAATATTACATTTTATGGGACGCTAATGACATAGATTCATCGGATGATGTAAAAGCCAACATATGTCTCAAGGAATATCTTGAAGAAAGCAAGGAATGCTTTACCATATCAAACACTTAATGGTACGTTGATAGCGGTTATTCAAAATATATGACTGAAGATGAATCTTTTTACTCTTCCTTTATTCCTATAAAGGGATGTTTTATGTCATGCAGTTACACAAATAATGGAAAAATCATTGGTATTGGTACCTTTGACAAGTTCCCCAATCTAACGGTTGGGGAGGTTCTTTTAGTTTATGGTTTAAACCATAATTTACTAAATATTAGTAAATTATGTGAAAACGGTAACAATGTAACCTTTTATTTTTTTGGAGGCAAGGTTCTTAAATCAAAATCAAATCAAACCATATTTATTAGTTTAAGAAGTGGAAATACCTACACCGTGAATTTAAACAAAATCTTTCAAATGGTGTTTGTATTTTGAGTAATAAGGATGAATCATGGTTGTGACATAAGAGAATAGCTCATATCCACATATACCACTTAAACAAGTTAGTCTGCAAGGATTTAGTATTTAGTATGTAAAATTTAAGTTTTGAAAAGAATCAATTATATGATATGTGTCAAAAGGGTAAACAAGCAAGGGATTGTTTTAAAGCGAAAAAAAATTATGGAAATTTATATTCCCTTGTAGTTATGGATGACTACTCTCGTTAACCTATTATTCTTATCTCATAGAAGATATTCATTTTTCTCCTTCCAATAACTAGCCAACATTATCCATAGCAAAAAGGATTAGGCATTGCATAAATTCGAAGTGATCATTATAGAGAATTCCAAAATGAGGAGTTTGATATTTTTTTAATTAGAATGATATTTAACACATAATTTTCACTACACGAACTCCCTATCAAAATAGGTTAGCAAAGAGGAAAATTAGATCTCTCAAAGAGCTAGCGAGGACAACACTCAATAATATAAATCTTCCAAAATACTTTTAGGCTAATGCAGTAAGCAATGATTTCTATATGATGAATCATGTCCTAATATTACCAATTTTAAAGCATAAGCCCTATAATATATACCAAATAAGAAAGCCAAATATTTCTCACTCACATGTCTTTAGATGCATATGCTTTGTACCTAACAACGAGAAGGGTAATCTTGAGAAATTTTACGCAAAAGTTAATAGGGAATATTCCTAGGATATTCCACTTCTAGTAAAGATTTTAGATTTTTTTTATATCAAAAGACCCTGAAAATAAAAGAATCGGTTCATGTTACCTTTGATGAGTATAACCCCAAGTTAGTGGAGTTAAAAGTTGTAATCATATATGTATCCTGAAGAAAACATATCTTGAAGATAAAAATCAAATTGAATATCAAGAAAGGAAAAAAGTCAAACTGAAGATGTTCAAAAATGAAGAAACTCTCATCGACGAACATTGGTCTCTTGTTTTTGAAAAATGAGTTAAATTAATTTGAGAGATACAAGATTCAGGAACTTGTCCCCAAAGCTTCAATAATCAAGTGATGGAACCCGATGGGTCTTTTGTAACAAGCTTGAAAAGGATTGAAAAGTTTTAAGAAATAAAGAAAGATTGGTCGCAAAATGATACAATAATAGGAATGCGTAAGTTTATATAAAACATATGCCCATATAACTTGATTATAAGCCATAAGGATACTTCTAGATTTCTCTTGCATCATAAATTTTAAACTCTTACAAAAGGATGTAAAAATTATGTTGGTGAACAATTACGTTCAAGATAAAAAAAAAATTGTTGATCAACCTCCCGACTTCATAAATCTTACTTTTCCAAATGTTGTTTTCAAATTGAAAATGCCCTTTACATTCTAAAACAAACCCACAAAGCTTGGTATGATGAAGTTTATGTTTGAAAATGTTTTTCAAAGAAGGAAGGTTGAAAAAACTATTTTCATCAAGAAATCTAAGCATGACATTTAATTTGTTCAAATTTATGTTAATGACATTATTTTTAGTGCTATTAACGAATCCATATGTTAGGAATTTTAATAGATGATGCATAATGAGTTTGAGATGTTCATGATGGGGGAACTTTAGTATTTCCAAAGCTTACAAATCCATCATTCCAAAGAAGACACATTTATCAATCAAGCCAAGTACTACTAAAAGCTACTTAAAATATTTTGCATGGATAAAGCCCAGTCAATATCAAATCCACTAAGTACTTCATATAGCCTGGATAATGACGAGGAAGGAAATCCAATTGAAGAAATCAAGTATCAAGGTATGATCGACTCTTTTTTTTATCTTATTGTATGTCTTCCTAATATTATATTTGTTGTGTTTCTTTGTGATTGTTTTCAAGAAAACTCCCAAAAACTACATCTCACTGTGGTAAAACACATTATGAGATATCTCACAAGCACACCACAAATGGTTTTATGGTACCTAAAGGAATGAATCGTGTCTTAGTTAGATACTTTTATTTTTATTTTATTGGTTTTAAATTAGATGATAAAATTAACAACACTATATGTCACTTACTTGGTAACTTGCTTGTCTCCGAACATAGAAAGAAAAAGTAAGTGTAATGTTATCCATAACTAAGAAAAAATATGTAGTTGAGGATAGTTGTTGTGTGCAAATTATTAGAATGAAACATTAACTAAATAATTACAGAGTTGATCTCACAAATGTCCCAATAAAATGTGACAACACTAGCAACATTAACCTCACTAAAATTAAACATTTCACCCTCAAACTAAACACATTGATGTTAGACATCATTTATTTAGTGTTGAAAAAGGGGATTACGTGATTGAGTTCGTGTCGTCGTGTAATCAACTAGCATATACTTATACTAAACCTCTTCCTAAGGAAAAATTGTTTTTTTATAAGAAATAAAATAGGAAATTTAAATCAATAATGCATGGATTAAAATATGCTATATGTTTCTTCTCTTTCTTCCTATTCCTTTACTCGATGTGTTTTACATGATTTATATGCTTTCTTTTTATGCCCGCGTCTTTTTTATTATGCCAAAGGGGGGGAAGTATGCTTTCAGGGGAAATACTATATACTCTCTATATTTGTGAGGAAGAGTCTAACCAATCCAATTTTTTACCCATGTTTTTATCACCTCTCATATAGATGTGTTTTTATCATTAAAAATGGGGAGAGTTTGGATTTATATGCTTGCAAGTACAAATCTCTACAACCGTTAGAAGACCGTGATGGTTTTGATGATGACAACACTAAGGTCAACCGACATTTGGTGAAGTCATTGATCATCTATGATCCAGAAATCTATTATGACGACGTCTGATCAAATAAGATATCTAATGCCTCATAAGTGAAAAGATTCAAGTTTCAAGGTTTTGAAATTGAGGAAGTGTAAGCTTGCATGTTATTGTGTTTGAGTAACTATTCTAATGTAAATGTATAAGAGTAACTCTTGGGATATTAATCTCTCTTTCTCTCTCACACACATATACACACACATACACAAATGATTTAAAGACTATCTAATTTTGGTAAAATACATGAAAATATTTTTATAGACATTCCTAACTGGTCAGTTACTTTTTTAAATAATTAGGAGTGATTTTTACACTAGTCAATCAATTAGCACATTAGGGTTAATTGATTAACTTATTTGTAACGCCTCCAAATCATTTAAGGAGGCCTTTAATTGATTAATGACAATAGATTTCAAAACCTTCCTTATTTAGCTTATCTTATCAATTATTAGTTAGGGTTAACTGATTATATCATTAAAAAGACTGGTTTATCTTTTTCTATTTTGAGCCAAAAAATCTCCTATAAATAAAGGGATTTTTTATTATATTTAACACCAGTTTTTGAAATTGAAACTATATTTAACATAGACAAGTTGGTAGATAATTCTGCAGGTTTTAAATTGACTTTACAAAAATGATTTAGACAGATCCTCATGGCCTTCAACTGGGATTGTGACGGTGTTTGTGGGAGAAGGGGTGGTGTACCTGCAAGGTACTCCGACGCTCAAGTAAGTTTCAGCATAAGACAAACTAAAGCGTAAGAAATTGGGTTATTAGAATTGAATACCTGGCCCTCCAAGGGTGAAGGTATTTAAAATGGCACATGCCCGTGGATTGAGGGCGCCTTTGACTGAGCTTAACTGCCTCATGTAAACCTGTAGGGCAGTTGGCCGCGTGAAAGGCGTTATTCCCCATGGGGGAGGTCACCAAAGGCTATATGAAAACGACTCTTTCTCACAACGGTCATATCTTCTCTAATATCTTAATGGGCTTATACCCAGTCGAATACTATATTGAGCCTCAATTTAGCATAGGGTACATACTAGGCCAGTCCATAACATGAGCCCCCAAGTCTCTATGCTAGAGCGAGGATAATGACTTAAGGTGTCGAGGATCCTGGTCGATGTAACTTCCTTGTAGATGTTACGAGTAAATGTTTTCTTTGGATTTTCATGTCGGGCATCTGTCCATGGGATGAAGTTATACAGACACTGAAAATATTCTCTTGTTTTTTAGAAGACAAAACGCCCTAAAGCTTTAGTGACAAGTGTTGAAAAGCGCCGTAATTTATTTATGAAACCTGGGGGCTAGCCCTAGGTAATAGTTACTTGGCTTTTGAGATTTCCCATGCGAGCTTAAGGCATTATAAAAGGGGGAAGAAAGGATTCATTTGTTCATTTTGCACGAACTCTTCCTCTCACCGTAGAACCTTTTCTCTGCAATTTTTCGTTAGACATTCATCGTCCCCACTGTTAACTTCCCAGAAATCCTCCATGGATCAAGGTAATCTTCATCCCATTCCTTCTTTTCTGCAGTTTTAAATGATGAACATTCATTAATCTCCTATGAAGTTCATAGGATCTTTATAGTTTCCAGGGATTCCTATGAATATTTGGAAATTTTGATGAATGTTCATCAGATGCGTATGAATGTCATGAAAAACCAGGGTTAGCTTTAGGATATAAATCGATTAATGTTAGATCCATGCTATATTCAGGTTAGGATAACTTAGTGTTAGTAGACAGGGCAAAAGGTCGTTGTAGCTAGTGGTAGTGTAGGGGTTTGTCCCCGACGGACTTCAGTTTGAAAGTGGCGAAGCTGAGCTCAATGTGTCGGCTTCGTCCTTGTAGTATTTTCCTTGGTTAAAGGGCTGATGCGGTTCGCGCCCCCGGTCCTTATCGAAGAACTTTCACTTGATCTTCAGTGGAAGGGTGGATTTGAGATCGACAAATTTATTATGTTTCCTCTATTTTTCAGGTGAAAGGAGTCAGAAGGACGCTCGTGGAGTCGAGGAGAACTCTTCGGGAGATACTGCTGAGGTCGCGGATGTCACTGCTACTGATCGACTGTGGATTATGGACGAGCCGTTTGATACGCCATCTCAGTTTGCTGTAGATTCCTCCGATGCGTATGGAAAAATTGAGAAGAAGAGGAAATAGGAACATGTAAACTAGCGGGCGTTACCTCTGAAGCCCAATCAAAGGATTTGCTCGTGTTATCCTGCCCTTCATTTCCCGATGCATAAATTTTCCTTTCGTGAGGTTGGGTACCGCCTGCCCTTCACTGACTTCCAGGGAGCGGTTTTCACCCATCTCGAATCGGCGCCCTCTCAGTTGCACCCAAATGCCATGGCCTTTATAAGGGCTTTCAATCTAGTGTTTCATCACCTGGAGATAAGAGCAACTGTTAACTTGTTCTTCAGGATCTTCCATCTTCAGAGGAAGTCCCGGGATGGCCGACACAGGTGGTTGTCGTTAAAACAAGCGAGCAGACTTTTTTAAGCCTATATGGATTCCGTTTGTGATTTCAAATATCGCTTTTATGTTATTCAGCGATGTTTGCAGATGGCTAAGGATTCTTTGTATGATAGGGAGATTGTCGATGACAAGGAGAGGTTGGTGGCCCATTTCCCGCTAAAATGGGTGGACGTTCATTTCCGACATACTAGCGAACACTACATTACAAAACCCAAGGATCTCGGCATGGACGACACAATGGCTTACAACACGCTGTTTAACTTTGTTGCTAGCTTCCGCCCTTCAGAACTTGTAGACTCTGACAGGCACACACTTTTTAGGCCTGATGGAACGCCAGCGACTCAGGCCAGGTTAATAAATGTGAAATCATTGCTTAGTTGTCCGAACGAAGAGGCGACGATGCGACTATTAGGTGGTTTTTTTTCTTTTCAGTTTTTTAGTCGCAGACTTGTTCGGTAATTGACTTGTTTCTTTGTGTTTGCAGCACAAATGGCCGAGATGTGTGAACCTCTGAGGAAGACCAACAAGGGTAACCTCAAGAAGGGTCCCAAGAGTAGGGTTGAAACTTTCAAGGATCAGGCTACCCTTGACGGGTTCATTGCTTTTGGTAGTTATACTCCAGGGAGCACCTCGCTGGGCAGTTATCCATTAGGAAAGAGGCCTAGGGTCAAGGAGACCCCTTCTCCTCCAAAACATGATGCAGCATCCTTAAACTCATTTGTTCAGCCCCCGTGCATTACACAAAGGTCCCCGTTTGTTAAAGGGTCATCCGTTCGGGTCCCCGATCTCGATGTTGTGGCCATCCTATCTACTAATCACAAGGCTTTGAGAGCCGAGTTGTGCCAGGATGCGGAGGGGATGATACGATCCTTGAGACTGCCCTCGCTTTCAATAATGTTGATCTAGTGTCCAGGAATGAGTTGTTAGTAGCCCAAAAGAAGATATTTGACCTCGAGGAGGAAAGTGCAGAGCTCTACAACAAACTACGTAAGCTCGAAGGGCACCTGGAGGCAAAGAAGTAGCTGATGATTATATTGAGGGCCAAGAAAGAGAAAGTGAAGGCAGCCATCGCATAGAATGAAGGGCTGAAGGAAAAGGTCTTGGAGCTGGAGAACACATTGTCTTGTGGCAAGGACGAGACCAAGTAAGAGAATAACATGGTGTCTAGGGCAGACTTGATTGCTCGTATCCGTCTGTTGGCGCAGGATAACCTGGTCATGGCCTTGTTTGGTTACTATAACGCCGTAGAACAACTTAAAGTGACCAACCCCGACGTGGAGCTGGTCGTTGAAGGTATCAGTCGCCTGCACCGCGTGGAGAATGTCGTGGTTGTCCCTCCTGACAACGAGTAGTCATTTAGACTTCGTGCCTTTTTTTTAACGAATTTTTGTACGAGGCTTTGTCTCCTTTTTATGTAAATTATGACAATGTTCGGTCTTATGGTCGGTATTTTTTGATAATATAATGGTATTTTTGCCTTGTTCATGTGTCGCGGCCGGCTTAAAAATTTAAGAGTCGCCATCCTATTTTTAAGGGAAATAAGGATAAACCTACATCCTAAGGGAGAGACATACGATTCAGGAGTTGATTAGGTGGGAGGAAGGTGTTAGGCACCCCCCCACCTCTATTATATTTAATAGGATCCCTTCTAAAATTTCTAGGGTATGCTTTGTTTGTATTAATCCAAAATTTAAATCAAATTATTCTTATTAAACCCTGTTTTTATCCTAAATTTACTCGCTAGGGTCTTTGTTCAAAAACCTTATGCCTACGTACCCTCAAAAGAGGGATCAGAGTGTATCCAAGTTGAGTTGTCTATTGTGAAAGGTGTCCCAGATCATCCTATGGACTTTACTCTTAATGATCTTGATTATGCTTCTGATCCTTCTCCCACTGATGTAGTTTTGTTGTTTCATGCAACATTTCACATCACATTATATCATCATATGCATCTTATTCCCATCGTGTTTATTTCTACGTTTTTAGACTTTTGTCGGTACCCTTTACTATTTTGGGATATTATTTTGGATATTGATGATGGTTTATGTATCCTGTGGCACGTTTAAGCCATACTTTGTAATATTTTGATATGATACCATTCTTTATTTATCTTTTATCTCTTATCTCTCATTATTTTCTAAAAATGTATTTATTGTCTTTATGCATGTATGCAAGTTTTTGGTGCTTTAGTATCTTAAACCTATGTTTATAGGCCTTACGTATATCATCGTTATTCGTTTGTGTTTTCTCTATCTTTTTTATATTTCTCAAAGGGGAGAAGTTGTCGAGATATTATCGATATTTACACATAATAAGTGTTTGATGCAGGGGGAGCATGAGTGTTTAAGTACCAAAGTGTATTATATCATCATGTTGTGCTGATAAATAAAAACTCAAAATTTGAGTCGTTGTTCAATACTTATCCAAATAATCACTAAAATCAAATCAACAATAATATCTCCAAAATTGTAAAACATCAAAAAGGAGGAGACTGAAATTGCATTCATCGTCAATTTCACTTTTTATTTTGATTGTTTGTCAATTAGTGTTTACAATATATTATTTGATTTATTACGTATTTGTATCCTTCTCCATTATGTGAATTTATCTACACTGTTTTTGTAGCATTGTTAATATAATTAACTTGGAATAATATTTTTTGTATTCATATTCATTCGCTTTGGCTATTTAAGTTCTTAGAAGTTTGAGAAACCTCTTGATTCACCAACTAATATGTTGTAGTCCATGTTTGTGTCTCCTTTAAGCCTAGAAATTGTTTTTTATGTCAAAATTAAAAGTGTTTATCACAAGTTATAACACTTGAATTATGGCGGTAAGGATGTATGATTCAAATTATACATGTATGACTCGGATCATAGAGCATCATGAAAGGTGATATTTGTCTCTGCCTCATTTGAGTCGAATCAAAGAAAAGTGTGTGATATTAGCATCTGGATTAATGATAGTTCGTTGTATCAAAATACTTGTATATTAACTCTTGAAAATAGTGGAAGAATTCATTATTTTTCCCAATGGTTTCAAACATTTAAGAGTGTAGCAGGCATAGCGAGTCTGATTTCCAAACCACTATATATCTCTGTATACTTTCTACCTTCCCTATCTATATTTCATTTTCATCGTTCAATATGTAGAAGTTAAATAATAGCATAATTTTGTATGTCATTTAGGATAGATAATTCTTTTAGTGATTTGTTGTATAAACATAAGTGTGTTTCCTAAAACATATTAATCATGCTTAAGTTAACTGTGGTAAACAATATATCTAAGTTGAGATATTAAATTTCTTAGAATAAGCAACTTGAATTTCCCTACTTGACTCAAGTTATTGTTTGATCATTTTCTTAGTAATAAGATTGAAACACCATGGTTAGAATCCATATTGATGATATTATATGATTTCATTTTATGTTGTTTTAGCTTCTGCTCACCAAACTCTTATTTTGGCATTGAAAGTTTTCAAATTGTTTTTAAAAGGGATCATATTCAACCTCCCTTTCTAGACTTTTTCATACTTATATTCCCAACAAATAAACATAAATTTCAGACCTTAGCAGAAAGATTACTCGAGATCGAAGAATGTATACACCATACTAATCCAAGGAATAACATTGTATAAAAAGAAATTTCTCTATGAAAATAAATCTCCTTTCGAGGATTGATAAATATTCTGGAAAAAACTCACAAACTGGGGATCCAAAAGTCTACAAGCCACCAAAATCCTTACCCCTGATCTTGAAAGGGGAAGAGGCAACTACACCCCTTCTGAAATTTGATTCCCTCAAAAGAAGGAAGAATATAAAGAACACACTCCAGACAAAGAGTGAAAGAAAAAAAACATATTTGGTCGACCAGTAGAGAAAAATATTGGTCGGAAGAAAGAAGAAAGTGAGCATGGACCCCTTTCCAGATTTAATGCCTATACTCCCCTCAACACTTTGCAAGAGAAAATATTCAAAGAATATGCAAATATAGAGTCCAAGGAAGTAGGGATGGCATGCAGACCCTAACTTGCGGGTGCACCTGCACCCGAACCCGAGTCAACGAGTGAAAACCCGAGTTAAATGGGTTCGGGTTCAGGTGCCACCTGATATTTTGGGCGCGGGTTTGGGTAGTGTGAAACCCCCACCCGAAACTACACCCGCTTAGACTTTAATTTTAATTTTAATTGTAGATTTTAATTTTAATTTTAATTGTAGACTGTTGACTTAATTTTAATTGTAAAGTTAAGATGTTGGAGACCTTAATTTTAATTGTAATCTTACTAAACTTGATGGAAAGTTGTAATTTAATTCCTTAATTTTAATTGTAATCTTACCAAACTTGATGGAATTCTTGTGTTTAACATCCAACAACAAATGAGTTTTGATGATTCATCCCGTAGACATAAAAACCAATTTTCTATCAAGAAGTGGTATTGACTCCAAGAACATGTGCAACAAATCTATACATCTATATTCTGGGTTGACTTTTATGGCACATATATTTGAGTGGGCAGAGAAGCTTTTATAGCTACTTCCAACATAAAGAGTCGTATCATGTCTTTCAATAAGAATAGAAAAATTATTATCGATAGTCCAGATTCCCTCAAATATACTCAAATGTTTTATCTCTCAAAGGTCATCATTGCTAAGCAAGTGATGGGGCAAGTTGATAACATGTTTTTATACCAATTATTAAGCTTGTTTTCTGTTAATTATATTATTGTTTTTTCGTAATTACAAGATATTACGCAAGATATTTATATGTTTTTGCATGTAGTCCAATTTATGAGGCTTGTAGAAGAAAGGAACTAAAATGAGGAAGAAATGAAGTATATATAAAAAGAAATGAAGACAAATGACAACAAACAAAGGATTATGCAGTTCCAATCCATGACTCCCATAACACAGTCAAAACGACCGTCACACATGTTAACTGAGACGACCGTCCTGCATCTGTGACGTCTGTCACAGGTCATAAATTCAGAAATTAAAACGTGCTACTTAGTCAATCCTGTGAAGAATGTCATTACGTATTTTGCTCATTCAACTCAGTCTCAGTCAAGAAACTACGTATCAAAGCCCAACAAATGTATTTCCTAAATTTACTCATTCAAGAATAGTCGTGCTCAGAGGCTAAAAATAAAAGCCAAAACAAATTGCAAAGGGAACTTTGACCTATACCTTATTATGTGTTTGTATTCAGAGCCTATTTTGAGATTTTTATTTTTCTTGTTCAGAGTTTTCTTCCATTTTATTTTCTGCATTAATTTTTCGTTTTCGTACCTTTACCAAATCCATAATAGTTTCCTACATCGGGAAGCTTTACACCTTTAATTTTGTTTTAAGCCATTGCCTTCTAGTTTTATTTTATGCTAGCCTACCGACCTGTGGAGGTTTGCTACACCAAGATTATTTCTATTGTCCAGGTTTATTATTTAATTAATAAAATTGCCTTTATTTTATTTTCCATGCCATATGCTATTGTTTACTGCCTTTATGTATTTATGCTTGCTTTAATTAACATGTCTGGCTAAAGTATTTAATCGGTATGTAATTGATTAACCGAAATGGATTCAATAGATCTAGGTTAAAATCATAAACAAACTTATTTTCTGGTTTCGATTTCTTAATTTAAAATCAGCTTTTATTACGAGAGTAAAAAGGTAACAAGGTTAGGATTAAGACCACGAGAGTATGAGATTTTAACCGGATAGCTGAAATCGAACATTAGTTTTAAATACAACGGAAGCGCTTTAAAGCTAATTAGAATCTATAAGTTTTCAAAAAGTACTTTTAACTCAATTTGATACAACGAGAGTGCTCAATATGACTTAAGATTATAGTTAGAGGCAAGACCACGAGAGTGTGAGTTGACGACTTTTAAACTGATATTTTCTACAGAAAGATGTTTTAACCAATCTTTATAAGTCAATAATTTATTGAATCCATGAAGGTATATTACTTACATACAAATATTAGATTAATTTAATTAAAATTTCTAATACCATGTTTCGTTTAAGCTAAAGCATCACTCACCTTAGCTAAACATAGTCACACCTGATAATACTAGTTTGATTATCAAGTCCTTGTGGGATCAATATCTTTATTACAACATAATTAGGATGTATACTTGTAGTTAGTACACGTAAGACTCAGAAAGTCGCGATCAAGTTTTTTGCGTTGTTGCCGGGGACTTTGGTTTAGTCAATAGTGCAATTCGTTTGTTACGCCGTATAGACTAAGGCAAAAACCAAAATTTCATTTTATCAATTGTATGCACAATTCTCACTCACGAGGCAAAGACTTAGAACCACAGATCGGCGAAGTTGAGCGTTTCTTAAGTTTGAGACGCCGAACCAAAATTTCTGATATTCCTTTACCTGAAATTCTTATACCCGAACCAGTTGAAGAACCAAACATGACAAAAATCAGACAAGAGAATCGTCTGCTCAAGTCATATGTTATTCCAAATCAACAAGAACCACATAATAGTATTGGTGCCCCGACCATTACCCGAAACGACTTCAAGTTAAAATCGTCACTGCTATCATTCGTATAACAAAATCTGTTTTCTGGAAATCCTTGAGACGACCCTAATGAACATCTGACCAAGTTGTGCAATACGCAAACACAATGAAGACAAATGGTGTATCTCAAGACGCAATAAGATTAAGACTCTCTCCTTTCTCTCTAAGGGATCGAGCTTGTGCATGGTTGCAATCCTTACAAGCCAACTCTGTTATAACATGGGCCTTGTTGAAGTATGTTTTCCTAGCATGTTATTTCCCACCAAGCAAGACAGCTATGGTGAGAGCACATATCAATAGATTTCGACAAAAAAAGATGTTGAATCTCTCTACGAAGCGTGGGAGAGATACAAAGAAATGACGTGGCTATATCCACACATGGTTTGGAAAACTGGGTGACAATCCATACCTTTTACAATGGGTTTTTATACAACACCAAGCTCACAATAGACGTTGTCACGGGAGGTGCTCTTATGGACAAACCATATGAAAATGCCTACAACCTCATTGAAAATATGGCTCAAAACCACTGCCAATGGGGAGGTAAAAGAACTCAAGTAGAGAAAACCCAAACAAAAGGCGAAATGTATGGAGTTATTAGCCTAAATCATGTCAAAGTTAAGGTAGATGATCTTGCCCAAAAGATAGATAGCTTGACCATGACACCTCCAGCCACCGTGGCTAGCGTCACTCCGAAGTGCGAGATATATGGAATCCCAGGGCACGCTACCCCTGAATGCTAACTTTTAGCTGCATTAACCATAAACCAGGTGAATTATTCTCAAGGTGATCCATATTTACACACCTATAACCCAGGCTGGAAGAATCATCCTAATTTTTCCTACAAGAATAATAATGCCTTATATGTGCCCAACCAGACACTCTCTGCACCACCAGGATATCAAAATGCTGCCCCAAATGTACTTGTACCTCCTAGGAAATCTAACCTTGAATTGATGATGGAAATCTTCATAGTCGCCCAGACTCAAACAAACAAATAATTCCTTAATGAAAACATACACACTAGCGAGCAGATCAATCGGTTGGTAACCAAAGTAGACGTTTTAGCCACCCATAACAAAATGTTATAAACATAGAGTTATCAAGTGGCACAACAACAAGAATCTATTGCTGCCCCAGCTGGCACGTTTCTTAGACAGCCACAACCGAATCCTAAAGGACATGCGAACACAGTTATACTAAGAAGTGGAAAAGAGTAAGACGAACCTACTGATCCTAAAACCCAAAATCCAGCCATGTACCAAAAGCCTGATAAGCCAACTTAGAAGAAAGATCAACCAAAGGAAAAGGAAGACATTGAACAAGAGTCCGAAGAGAAAGAAAAACCTTTTGTGCCTCAACCACCATATAAACCACCCATTATATATCCCCCAACGATTAACCAATTCCAAGACTATGGGACAGTTTAATAAATTTGTAGAGCTTATGAAATAATTAAACATCATGATACCCTTTTACAGAAGCCATTACTCAGATGCCCTCATATGCTAAATTTCTAAAAGAAATATTATCCAATAAAAAAAGATTTAGGAGAATAAGACAGTTACACTTACTGTCGAGTGTAGCGCAATAATTCAAAACAATATGCCTCCTAAGTTGAAGGACCCAAGAAGTTTCTCTATTCCCTGTGTAATTGGAAAGTTAGTCATAGAAAAAGCTCTATGCAATATAGGAGCCAATATAAGTGTAATTCCCTTATCAATATGCAAGAAGCTCGATATGGGACAACTAAGACCGACAAAGATGACAATTTAACTAGCTTACCAGTCAGTCAAGTATCCTGTAGGTATTTTCGAAAATGTTCCAGTACAAATAGGCCAATTATACATCCCCAATGATTTCATAATCATGGACATTAAAGAATATGCTACGACCTCTATCATACTAGGAAGACCATTCTTAGCCACCGCAGGAACTATCATAGATGTAAAGAAAGGCAGGCTTACATTCGAGGTGGGGGAAGAGAATGTCAAATTCATCCTAACCCAATTCTTACAAACACCAGCTATAGAAGACACCTGTTAATTGCTAGATGTCATTGACGAATGCATAAGAGAAATTAAGATGAAACCGATTACCTACTCTGCTATAATGAAAATTCAAACCCCTCTGATCTTGGAAGACAATAACTGGCAAGAACCTTATCAAGGCTAAAGTCTAAGTGAATTCTTAGCACTTACACCTGATCATATGCCAAGCCCAAAGAAACCAGCTCTAAATCTGAAAGAACTACCCAATAATTTGAGATACAAATTCCTAGACCCATAACTTGAAAGACCAGTGATAGTCAATGCAGACTTAAGACAATTTAAAACTGAGAAACTATTAGACATCTTAAGAAAATATCCAACTGCGTTAGGCTATAACATATCTGACATGAAAGGAATAAGTCCTTCTATTTGTATGCATTGCATTATGCTGGAGGAAGACTGCAAAACCTCTAGAGAACACCAGAGAAGGATCAACCTGATTTTAAGCAATGTAGTCAAGGATGAAGTAAAGAAGTTACTAGACGCTAGAATCATCTACCCAATCTCTGACAGTTAATGGGTTAGCCCAGTAACTGTCGTACCAATGAAGGGAGGCATTACAATTATCAAGAACTCAAAAGGAGAGTCTATAACACAAAAAGTAGTAACCAGAAGTAGAATGTGCATCAATTACCGAAAGTTGAACAAAGCTATCCAGAAAGATCATTTCCCTTTACCCTTCATCGATCAAATGTTGGGAATATTAACTAATCACTCCTATTTTTGTTACCTAGACGGTTATTCAGGATTTTTCCAAATTCCTATTCATCCCGATGACCAAGAAAAGACTACCTTCACATGCCCCTACGAAACATTTGTATACCGTCGAATGTTGTTTGGCTTATGTAACGCTCCCACAACATTCTAACGTTGTATGATGGCAATCTTTTTAGACTTTGTAGACGACATCATGGAAGTGTTTATGGACGAATTTTCCATTTGTGGACAAAGCTTCGAAGGATGTCTGTCGAACCAAGAGATGGTACTACAAAGATGTGTTAAAATGAACATGGTACTTAATCGGGAAAAATGCCATTTCATAGTCAGACAAGGAATCATGCTTGAACATGTGATATCTAATAAATGGATGGAGGTTGGAAAAGCAAAAATAGAAGTGATAAAAGACCTTCAACCACCGAAGACTGTACGGGAAATACCAAGTTTCTTAGGACATGCAAGTTTTTACCGACGATTCATTAAGGACTTTTTGAAATCACTAAGTCATTGACCGGTCTATTCATGAAAGATACTGAGTTTATATACGACGAAGACTGTCTAAAAGCGTTTGAAAAACTCAAAACAACTCTTATCATCGCACCCATCATGCAACCACCATATTGGAAACTAGTGTTTGAGATCATGTGTGATGCGAGTGATTACGATGTAGGCAGAGTCTTAGGACAAAGAAAGGATAAAAAGCTTCTTGCAATTTACTACCCCAGTAGAACTTTAGATCCTACTCAAATGAACTACGCCACTTCAGAGTGTAACACGGTGGGAGAACTGACTTTCTATAAATGTTGCGGATAGCAAGAGTCGCCACCGACTTTTATTTTATCCAAGTGGAAAGTACATAAAAGAACAGGAAAAACCTATTTTAAAAGACTTGAGTTCGGGGGGTAGGTTATACAAAGGGAAGGTGTTAGCACCCTTTATATCCATGGTTATCCATGGGCTCTTAGTTACTTAGCTCACTTAAATTGTTTTTGAAAAGTGTAGTGTGTGATTAGAAATTTTTCTAAGTATTTTGTAATGATCCTCGTATGGATGTATACAAAGCCTTGTTTTGAAAAATTGTTTAAGAAAGTGAGGTGTAAAAAGTATTTTTGAAGAGTGAGCAAGTAACTATGAGGTACCTACCCTATATTAAGTCTTTCGTGTTCTCGTATGTTCTTTCAATGTTAAGACTATCCCTATTATTAAGGAATAGGTAATCATTACCTTGTATGTGTTAAGGGACAAGCGTACAATCATCGTATGGTCATAGAAGGCAACTTAAGGGGTGTCTTTAGCAATTCGTAGGGACTATCATCATTTATTCGAAGGGACAAGATCATTATTCCGTAGGCAACCTCGTAGGTACTTGATCTTTTAAACTGAAGGGACTTGATGATTTTTCTGTTAAGGGACATTGCTTTTTAGACACACCACTTTCGAGGGACTTGACCATTTTATTTTAAGGCAACCAAGTGGAATACCCTAGGAAGTGTAAGATGGCGATCAAAGATCGACTTACGTGTGTGAGTGTTTATGTTCAAGTATTTAATCTTTTTAATTAATTCTCTAAGGTAATTTTAATTACATTTAGGTTATACACACCCTAAAATTACTAACCATAACAATTACAATAAAATAAATAAAATACGGAAATATAAAATCTACGTTATTACATGGCTTAGGGGCAGTTACAAAAATAATCGGACAGAAAAGTAAATTACAAGGATATTAAGCCTATACAATTTTCTAATAACTTAAATAAGGCTAAATAAATAAACAAAATAAAATTATTTTAAATAATAAAGCAAAATAAATGAAAATAAATTAAATGAGGGTTAGGAAAGAAATATTAGGGTTATGTTAAAAATTAGGGTTAGAAAAATCAAAATTAAAATTAAAAGGGATAATTATACGAAACCCCCTTGCCATTAGGGCGAGATTCGGTTTTGCCCCCCTGAAGTTTTTTTTTATCAACTCCCCCTTATAAAATCAAAAACCATATTTCACCACCCCCTTTTATTTATCTTCTGTTCATCATCTTCCCCAACCACTCTCCTTCATCCTCTCCTTCATCACCAAATTAGGGTTCATGAACACTAACAAATTTTTATCCCTAAAACTCGGAATGTCATGGTTTCTCCGACGACATATCTACAGCAACTCGCGGCGGTTGGGTGGGTGAGTCGCGGTTTTTATTAGAATCAATTCAATAACTATGTATCTTATTAAGAAAATTGGTTTTGTATGTACTGCATTAATTGGAAGAGATCTGAAATCTGATGCAATATGTGTTTATTTGATGTGCATATGTGTGTTCTTAAGGTAGCATTTGGCATGTGACAGTGTTATCTTTTTGGATTATGGCCTCCATCCAAAATCTGCCATTAAAATGGTTTATGGATAGAACATGGTGGATATAATAAGAATTGAAGCCTATGGCGACTAACACAGAATCCACCATGCCATAACGACAGGATATTCATATCAGTTGAATATAATCTCATTTGAATTGTTTATTCAACCATGTAGCAACAAATTAGAGTGTTTTGATTTTTCTCCATAAAATCAGCCTGATTGTTCATGTTGGTTGTTGTTGTTTTACAGGGAGACAATAGCAACAAAAATGGCGGTATATGGTCTCATATTGAAGCATGTTACCGGCAGACCAATGTTGTATCTATTTCTTCTGTTTTTTCAGGCCCTTACATATAGAGTAGGACACCAATCCACACCAGTGTTGTATCTATCCCTTTCATGAACCCTAATTTGGTGATGAAGGAGAGGATGAAGGAGAGTGGTTGGGGAAGATGATGAACAATAGATAAGTAAAAGGGGGTGGTGAAATATGGTTTTTGATTTTATAAGGGGGAGTTGATAAAAAAAAACTTCAGGGGGGCAAAACCGAATCTTGCCCTAATGGCAAGGGGGTTTCGTATAATTATCCCAAATTAAAATCGATTAAACCCTAGTTATTAAGTTAATTATAAATTAATTACAAAATTAATAAAAAAACTTAAAAACTAAATTTTTGTTTGTAAAAAAAATTATTTAAAGAAAATGATTAAAAAGATATTTATGAAATTGTTTAAAAGTTAAAATAGTTAGTAGGTTAATTAATTAGTTAATTAGGATTAATTGGAATTAATAAAAATAATAAAAACAAATAAATTAAAAGAAAAAGAAAAGAAGAAAATTGGCAAAAAAATAAAGGGTGGAGTCCTGGTTCGAACCCAGGACCTCCCCTTCCCAACTCAAGAGCTTTTCCACTGGGCCAATCACCTGCACGTGATAACAAACGAAACGAAATTATTATAAAATAAACCCAATATTTGAATTTAGAAAACGTGCGCAGACACCATCATCAACCTTCGCCTGTCCAGTTAGGATGTAGCTACGCTTTGTCCGTAGCAAAAGGTTTTAGTGACGGTTTTCTTCCGTCACTAGATGACCTGTAAATCCAAAAACGTCAAACGCGTCAAATAAATTAGTTCTATGGGTACATATCACATGTAAATTGTCCCATGAATCCATTTAAACCTTCAATTGGTCCTGAAATCACGTCTAACGAAGGTTCCTAATTTCGAACCTTAGAACCCTAATAATGGAGAAATGTCATTCCTGCACCAAAAATACAATTAACTAATCCAGAAACATTCCAAACATTAGTACCAACAATAATATATCATTAAATTTAACTTATCATGCGTGTATCATAGAAATCGAAAAACCAAGAATATGAGATAAAAGACAATTCGGTTTATGCGTTTTATGGTGTTTTGGATGATGGTAAAGATTGCTATGAGTTCTGTGAACATCAAGGAATGTGTTGAGACCTTTGGAATGCCTTGAAACGACCTTAATTTCCAAAACCGAAAGTTGATTTTTCTTTGAAAATTTGAAGTTTGGTGGTGGCTCTGTGTTCTGAATTTTTCGTCCCCTTGCAATGCTTTATGTTTGTCTATATATGAGTGATGAAATTAGGTTAGAAAGTGATGGATTGTTGGGCTTATGATATAACTTGAGTGTGAAGAAATATCTCCCATAATTGTGACAAAAAATCAAATATTTTCATACTCTTAAGGCTTTGCACGAATTTGGAGAGTATCCAATCAAGTTAAATGGTGTTTATGATCTTCTAGAATCAAAATCATGTCCAAATATTTGATTTTTATATTTTATTTTGATTTAATTTGCATTTTAATGAATAAAATTCAAATATATACTAAATAAAAAATAAAAAATCAGATAATGCTTGGTTTGGGTCGTGCTTGAGGCTATCATGAAGATTGGGTGGCAATTTGGTAGGCCCATTTGGCAAAATTTGGTTTTAAGGCTTCATTTGCTTCATATATCTCCCAAAACTTTCCCAACTTTGACAAGGCACAAATCCCTCAATTTTAAGGATATGAATGTGTTCTTGGACTTTTTAGAAATATTAGAGAGTCCTCTAACAAACCCCTTTGGTCTCATGTCCATATCCTTTACCATTTTCAAGTTATGCCCTTTGGAAGATGTTGACTTTTGAAATGATCTGTAATGTTTTGGATTATACCTTTCAAATGAAGCATTTTTATGCTTGGCTTGTGAGACAAAAAGTTGTAGAGAATTCAATTTCCTTCAAAATGAGCTTTGGATGGGAAATTTTTGATGAAGCATGTGAAAGTTATGGCTGGTCAAAGTTCAGTTGACTTTTCCTATGAAAACCCTAATTTAGAAACTCTTGATTCTTGATGATCTGAAATCTCCTTGATGAATCATGATAAAACCTTGATCAAATGATGAATTTTACTTCATAAAATTGATGTTGGCAAAAAATCATGAAGTTTGACTTTGGTTTGACCACAGTTGACCTCAGTTTGACTTTTTAACCACTTTGACTGATTTTTGCATATCTGACCATCTGACTGAGCAAACCTTTTGGGAAAGCCTTGAAACTTGACATAGAGATTCTTGAAGACATGTAGGATGTTATGGATCTCACTTTAGGCCTTGGAAGTCCATTTAGCCTGATGAAATTCAAAACCCTAGTTTATGGTGCATTGCTTATGATGAGGCTTTGTCTGAGGGAACTTCCAAACTTTCTGACTAATTGTGAACCTTGTGAACCTCTTGGGACACCTTGTGAACCTTTTAAACCTCTTGGAACACATTTTTTTGACTAGGGGAGGGAAAATTTGTGGGTGCAACACAGAGAAAAAAATCTTAGTCGTTGTGTTCGCTCTTGACAAATTTTGTTCCTACCTGGTAGGAGCTAAAATAATCATCTACACCGGTCATGTTATTATTAGATATCTTTTAAGCAATAAGGATGTGAAACCTAGACTGTTAAGATGGATCTTATTACTACAATAATTTTATTTAGAGATTAAAGATAAGAAATGAACTGAAAACGTAGTAGTAGACCACTTATAAAAAATGGAAGGTACTAAACCAAACCAAATGCCTATCAATGACGATTTCCCTGATGAACGTCTAATAGCCCAAGTAGAAAGTGAAATATCTTCCTTAACTCTAGATGATCCAAAACAAGAAGAAATAATGGGAAATATTTATACATAGACATCCCATCCTTGGTATGCTGACATAGTCAACTACTTAGCCGCTATAGTGTTTCCACCCGATCTTACTTATCAACAAAAGAAGAAATTCTTTCACGATCTAAAACAATATTACTGGGATGAATCTTTTCTTTTCAAGCGAGGAGCCAATGGTATTTTTCGTCGATGTGTACCTGATTAAGAAATTGAAACATCATCTCTCAATGTCACTTTGCTCCATATAGTGGACATACAAGTACTTCAAAGAGTTGCGCTAAGATCCTGCATTCTGGTCTCTTTTGGCCCACTCTTTAGAAAGACGTCCATGTCGCTATACTAATCTGCGATTAGTGCCAACACACTGGTAACGTCTCTAGACGCGACGAGATGCCCCAAAATGGCATTTTGGAAGTATAAGTCTTTGATGTTTGGGGGATTGATTTCATTGGACCATTCCTATCTTCACTTGCTAATAAGTATATACTCGTCGCTATTGATTACGTTTCAAAAATGGATTGAGGCTATAACCTCTCCGACAAATGATACGCGAGTATTCATAAATGTTTTCAAAAATGTGATCTTCCCTAGATTCGGTGTGTCGAGACTCATTATAAGTGACAGAGGCTCCCATTTCATATAAAAAATCTTCAAAAGACTATTATCAAAGTATGGAGTAAGACACCGTGTGTAACACGGTGGGAGAACTGACTTTAGTTAAATGTTGCGGATAGAAAGAGTCACCACCGACTTTTATTTTATCCAAAAGGAAAGGGCATAAAAGAACAGGAAAGACCTTAAAAAGATTTTGAGTTCGGGGGGTAGGTTATATAAAGGGAAGGTGTTAGCACCCTTTATATCCATGGTTATCCATGGGCTCTTAGTTACTTAGCTCACTTTAAACTGTTTTGAGAAGTGTAGTGTGTGATTAAAAATTTTCTTAAGTACTTTATAATGATCCTTGTATGGATGTATATAAAGACTTTATTTTTGAAAATTTGTTTGAAATGTGAAGTGTAATGAAGTATTTTTGAATAAAAGTGAGCAAGTACTTAAGAGGAACCTACCCTAAATTAAATCTTTACTGTTCTTAAATGTTCTTTCAATGGTAAGACTATCCCTATTATTAAGGAATAGGTAGTCATTACCTTGGATGTTATAAGGGACATGTGAAGGGTCATCTGTGTTTAGACAACTGTAAGGTGTCTTAGCAATACGAAGGGACTTATCATCTTTTATTCAAAGGGACAAGATCATTTACCGTAGGCACTATCGAAGGGACTTGATCTTATAATCTTAAAAGTGACTTGATGATATTTTATGAAAAGGGACTTTGCTTTAAGACACCTTACTTGACCTTATAGTTAGGCAACATGAGGGATAACCTTGGAAAGTGAGAGATGACGATCAAAGATCGACTTACGTGTGTGAGTGTCCATATTCATATATTTATCTTATTAAATTAGTGATTCTAAATTAATTTTAAAGCACAAACATGTTATCACTCCCTATAGTTACTAACCATGGCAATATAAATATTTATGAATATTAAAATAAAGACAAAAATAAACCTACGACTATTACAAGGCTTTTGCAGTTACATTATAATAATAAACAATTGAATAGTAAATATATAATAAAATAAGCAATAAATAAAAGGTTAGTGATAAAATAATTATAAGAAGGAAAGATTAGTACAAATATACAAAAAAAAGTATATACAATTAAATAATTTTAGATTTAAATAAACAATTTTGAAGAATTTTTTGAGATGAAACTAAGATAATATAAATAATAATAAGAAAACTATATAATAATTATTTACAAAAAAAACAAGATTAATTATTTAATTATATATTAGAAAAATTAATTAAGTTTAATATTAAAGTTAAATAAAAATTAAGGTTTAGAAATTAGGGTTAATTTTATAATTAAGAAAAATCAGGATTAGGGTGTTGATTATTTAACCTAAACTTAATTAAATTATTTATACAAAATATACAATAATAATATAAACAAATTTTCAAATTAAATATAAACTAAATTAAATTTTTAGAAAATAAATTAGGGATTTTTTAGAACACATGAAATTATATATATACATATATTTACATATTATTATTAAAATAATTTTTTTTCATATGAAAAATATAATTTGGATTAATTTAAAACAAATAAATAAGAAAACAAAACTTACCTAGGACAGGATTCGAACCCACGCCCTAGGCCTTTCCACCCTTGGACCAACAAGGCTGCCACCAGGCCAGGCATGCGCAGGTGATAGGGTTTGGGCAACAATCGTTTTATGATTAACCTGCAAAAACACCAAAAATAAAAACAAAACAAAATGGCCTTGGGGAGGTTTGAACCCAGGACCATTCGTTTACACACCAAACACACAAACCATCTGAGCCAAGCGCGTTAGTTGAAATATAACATAAACAAATTCTAAAAATATTAAGTTGCAAATTTGAATTTTCCAGATGGCGCCAAGGCAGTCGTCTTCTACCTCTGGACTTGCAGAATTACCTGCGAATTTATCCATGAGTTTTCTTGCGAATTTTCCAGCATATGAATCTTGCCAATCTCATATCATCATGAATATGCAACCATTCATCAAATTAAACACATGGTTATGATCACCTCACTTCACACAGTTCATTTATGTCCTTAAAATTAATTTATATGGCCTAAATCAAAGAAACCTAATTATGGTTCAAGAACCCTAACAATGGCCATTTTCGGTTTCTGTCCTTATCCTTCAATTTCTTTGTCCAGAAAGCATCTAAACATCATCACTAACACAAATATACAATTAGAATTCATTATCATTGCATAAATAATCCAAATCGAAAAAAATAAAAGTATGAACAATATGCATTCGGGTTGATCATATGAGCATGAGTTGAATGCGTTTGAAGGTTGGGATAGACTCAGTGATGTCCAAGGATCATCTCTATGTCTTTAAAATACCTTTAAATGCCCTATAAAGGTAAACCCGAAAATTGAATTTTGGATGAATTTTTGAAGTTTGAGAATGCTCTTGGAGGCTGAGAATTTGTGTCTAAGGCATTGCTTAATGTTGTATATATAGGATACATCAGAATTAGGTCAAAAATTTGATCACTCCTTTGGACTTTTGGACCTCATGAGATTGAAAAAGATTTGTCTTTAAAACTTGAATTTCTTTGATCTTACCTTGCTATATTTGTATGATCTGAAATTATATGGTACCAATCGCCTTTAAATGAACATTAAGACCTTCTAGAATCAAAATCTCTTTCAAATATATGATTTTCATATTTTATTTTAATTTAATTTGTATTTTAATGAATAAAATTCATATAAATATTAAATAAAATGTAAAAAATCAGAAAAGGTGTGGGTTGGGTCGTGCTTGGTGATATTATAAAGATTGGATGGCAATTTGGTGGGCTCATTTAGCAAAAATTGGTTTTAAGGCCTTATTTGCTTCATAAACTTCCTAAAATTTTCCCAACTTTGCAAGGGCACAAATCCTTCCATTTTAATTCTATGAAGGTGTTCTTGGACATTTTAGAAAGCTTAAAGAGTCCTCTAACCAACCTATTTGGTCTCATGTCCATATCTTTTACCATTCTCAAGTTATGCTCTTTGGAAGTTGTTGACTTTTTGTTGACTTTTAAAAGGACCTATAATGTCTTAGCTCATACCTTCCAAATGAAGCATTTTTGGGCTTGGCTTGTGAGACACAAAGATGTAGAGAATTCAATTTCTTTCAAAATGAGCTTTGGATAGAAAAATTTTGATGAAGCATGTGAAAGTTATGGCTGGTCAAAGTTCAGTTGACTTTTCCTATGAAAACCCTAATTTAGAAACTCCTAATTCTTGATGATCTGAAATCTCCTTGATGAATCATGATAAACCCTTTATAAAATGATGAATTTTACTTCATATACTTGATGTTGGCAAGAAATCATGAAGTTTGACTTTGGTTTGACTACAATTGACCTCAGTTTGACTTTTTGACTGCCTTGACTGATTTTAACCTATCTGATCATTTGACTGAGCAAATATTTTGGGAAAGTCTTGAAACTTGACATGGGGATTCTTGAACACATATAGGATGCTATGAAGCTCACTTGAAGCCTTGTAAGTCCATTTAGCCTGATGAAAGTCAAAACCCTAGTTTAAGATGCATTGCTTAGGAGGATGCATTGTCTGAGGGAATTGTCAAACTTTCTGACTAATTGTGAACCTTGTGAACCTCATGAGATGTTTTGTGAACCTTGTGAACTTTGTGAACCTCTTAGTACACAATGTCTTGTCTTGTGGAGGGCAAATTTTGGGGTGCAACAGCTGCCCCTGTTCAATTTTCTGAAACCTGAGGGGTTAGATTGGTATATGTGCCAGTCGTGACCTGGAAGGTTGAAGGGGATTGAACACAAAAGCCCAAAAATTTGCACTCGCCAGTGCGTAGAGTAACACTGCTGATTAGTTGAATATGCTTGAGTGGGCTTGAAGATGCCACTTGGAAGAACTGGAGATAGGACCTTTCACACGTAAGAGCACCCCAACAATGTAATAATAAAGCAAACAAATCAAACAATATTAAAGTGATCTTAATTCCTAAGGGTACCCCTCTTTAATTCGATCCCCAGCAGAGTCGCCAGTTCTGTAACACGGTGGAAGAACTGACTTTTAGTTATGTTGCGGATAGCAAGAGTCGCCACCGACTTTTATTTTATCCAAAAGGAAAAGGTATAAAAGAACAGGAAAGACCTTAAGAGATATTTTTGGGTCCGGGGGGTAGGTTATGTAAAGGGAAGGTGTTAGCACCCTTTACATCCATGGTTATCCATGGGCTCTTAGTTACTTAGCTCACTTTTGAATTGTTTTTGAAAGTGTAGTGTGTGAATAGAAAAATTTTCATATGAGTTGATAATGATCCATGTGCGGATGCGTAAAAACTTGTTTTTGAAAATTTGTTTGAAATTGTGAAGAGTTCGAAAAGTTTGAATAGTGAGCAAGTACATAAGAGGAACCTACCCTAAAGTTTAAGTCTTTCTTGTTCTTTATACTTTAAATGGTAAGACTATCCCTACTATTAAGGAGCAGGTAGTCATTACCTTGGATGTTAGGGACATGTGGGGGACATTTATTTTTTGAAGGCAACTGTGGGGTGTATTAAGCATATAGGAGGGACTATCATCATTATTCGAAGGGGCTTGATTCGTAAAGGCAACCATTAGGGACTTGATGATTTTTTCTTTTAAAGGGACTTGCTTTATACACCCCACTTGACCTTATGATTTAGGCAACTTGAGGGATAGCCTTAGAAAGTGAGATGGCGATTAGAAATCGACTTACGTGTGTGAGTGTTCAATATTATTTATCTTATGATTAAAGTGATCTAAGTTAATTTTAAATTAAATACATGTTTACACTCCCTAAATTACTAACCATAGCAATAATTAAATAATTAAATATTTACAAAATTACACCAAGAAGCAATTACATAATTATAATAATAATAAAGAAATAGCAAAAATATAAATATAAAAGCAAAATATAAATAATAAGTAAAAATAATTAGTAAGCAAATAAATAGGGGTTAGTAATAATAAGAATTAAAAATAGGGTTAGTAAAATAATAATGAAAAATTAAATAATGTTAGTGAAATAATAATAATAATAAAAAGTTAATAATAACATGGTTAATAATAATAAATATAATTAGCAAAATATTCTAAGAACAAAAATAATAAACAAAAGTTAGATTTTTAATATGAACAATTAAATAATTATAATTTATGTACAAATTATTAATTATTTATAATTACAAAAATTAAATTATTATAAATTTAGTTATTTCTAAACACATATTAAAAGAGAATAATTTAAATTATAAACATAGTATATAGGATATTTTTACATATTATAAAAAAAAAAATAGGTTATAATAATATTTACAAAAATTAATCATATCAAAAAAAATTATACTAAATAAATATATACATGATAATTATATTAAGAATTAGAAAATAAATAACTAGTTTTTTAATAAGTACTTAGAAAATAAATTAGGGTTTTTTACAAGATTAGGGTTTGTTTTAGAAAAATATTTTTTAGAGTTTAGTTTATAATACAAAATTATTTACATAAACATACATATATTTATAATTTTTAATCACAAAAAAAAAATTGAAAGAACAAAAGTTTAGAAATTTTTCTAAGAAAAAGAAATTATAAGTGATGATTTACAAATTTAGTTTATTTTTCTTTTATTAACAAATAAGAAAATAATTAATTAAACAAATAAAACAAAAAAATTGGCAAAAAATAAACTTACCTTGGCTGGGTTTGAACCCAGGTTCTCATGCTTGCCAGTACCAAAACCTTCCACTAGACCAGCCATGCGTGGGTGATAATGAAATAGCTTCAATTCGTTTTATTCATCATCTGCGAAATAATCAAGAAAAATAAAAGAAAGCAGGAAAAAGGCCTGGGGTGGGAATTGAACCCAGGATCTTTACATTCACAAGCGCACGCATCACCACCCGGCTGAAGAGCCCAACTGATAACTGGATGGCTATAATTGATTATATATTATACCTGCGAAATAATCAAAATAAACAAACAAAATGTCATAAACGGGGAATCGAACCCCAGACCAAGTCCATGTATGCGCACACCTCCAACCACTGGGCCAAGCAACCTGTTATGAAATAAAACCAAAACTAATTCATAAAATATTATATTCAATTTTTGAATTCTGGAGAACGCGCCAAAACCAGTCGTCTCCTTCCTCAGGCTCTTCGAAATTTGCTGCGAAATTATCTATGAGTTTTCCTGCGAAAAGCAATTCCCAGCAAAACCTACAAAAATCAATGTCCAACAAAACCGTACAGTTTCACAAAATCAAACACAGCAACATGATCCTGACATTCACACGATTTGTTCTATGTTTTTAGAATTGATTTATGTTTCTTAAATTAGAAACCCCTAAACCTAGGTCCAAACCCTAATAATGGCATCTCATGAATTAGGTACGGGTTCTTTGGTTTTCCTGTCCAGAAACGATCTATATCACACAACAAACAACATTAGCCAAGCAAATTTCATTGAAACACAACAAATTAATGCAATCGAAAAAGTTTTATTCAAGAACAAATTGAATTCGGGTGAGGCATTGTGGCATGATTTGGATGAATGTGAGTGATGCTTTAGCTTCAATGATGATCAAAGAACACGTCTATGTCTTTATTTTACCTTGAAACCTCTTGGATTGAAGAATCCGAATTGGTGTTTTGGCTTGAATTTTTGAGCTATGAAACTTACCTTTTGATGCTGGAAATTCGTCCATGAAGGCTAGGGTTGTGTTTAGTATATATATGTGAATCATTCTAGGTCAAAATATTGATTAATTATGTGAAAGTTTGGATATTTGAAGATTGAAAAAGATGGTGTCATGAAATTCAAATATTGGCTCATGAAAGCTTACTATTTTTGGATAAATCACATGATTTCTTTCTCTTTCAACTTCAATCAATATTGATGAGATTCTAGAAGCTCAATCTTCATCCAAAAATATATTTTCATATTTTATATTTATTTAAAATGATTTTTTATGAATTAAATCAAAATAAATAAAAATAAAATAATAAAAATTATGATTTTTGATCAATTGGGTCGTGCATGATGATATGGTATGGGTTGGATCACAATTTGGGCAGCCCATTTGGAAAGAAGTGGTTTTAAACCTCCATTTTCAACATAAACCATCACAAAATTTCCCAACTTTGCAAGGGCATATCTCCCTCAATTTTAAAGGTATGAGGGTGTTCTTGGACATTTTGGAAAGCTTGAAGAGTCCTCTAAACAACCCCATTGGATTCAGGTCCATATCATTTACCAATTTCAAGTTATGCCCTTTTGAAGTTGTTGACTTTTTGTTGACTTTTGAAATGACCTATAATGTCTTAGGTCATATCTTCCAAATGAAGCATTTTTGGGCTTAACTTGCAAGATCAAAGTTGTATAGAATTCAATTTTCTTCAAAATGAGCTTTGGATGGAGACTTGGTGATGAAGTATGTGAAAGTTATGGCTGGTCAAAATTCAGTTGACTTTTACTGAGGAAACCCTAATTTAGAAACTCCTGATTATTGATGATCTGGAATCTCCTTGATGAATCATGATCAACCCTTGATCAAATGATGAATTTTACTTCATATACTTGATGTTGGCAAAAAACCATGAAGTTTGACTTTGGTTTGACCACAGTTGACCTCAGTTTGACTTTTTAACTGCATTGACTGATTTTGACTTATCTGATCATCTGACTGAGCAAACCTTTGAGAAAAGTCTTGAAACTTGTCATGGGGGTTCTTACACACATATAAGATATTATGAAGCTCACTTGAAGTCTTGGAAATCCATTTAGCCTGATTAAAGTCAAAACCCTAGTTTTGGATGCACTGCTTAGGAGGTGCATTGTTTGAGGGAATTGTCAACTCTTTTGACCAATTGTGAACTTTGTGAACCTTGTGAACCATCATAAAATGTATTGTGAAACTCATGGGAAGTATTGTGAAGCTTGTGAACCTTGTGAACTTTATGAAGTGACTTATGGACTTCATGAACCTCATGAAAGGTTATGTAAACATTGTGAATCTTGTGAACCTTGTGAACCTTCAAGAAATAACTTGTAGACTTCTTGAACCTCATGAAAGGTTATATAAACATTGAGAAACTTGTGAAACTTGTGAACCTTCAAGAAGTAACTTGTAGACTTCATGAACCTCATGAAAGGTTTTATAAGCATTGTGAATCTTGTGAACCTTGTGAACCTTCTTAGCACACAAAGTTCTTGTATTGTGAGGGCAAATTTTGGGGTGCAACAGCTGCCCCTGTTCAATTTTCTGAAACCTGAGGGGTTAGATTGGTATGTTTGCCAGTCGTGACCCGGAAGGTTGAAGGGGATTGAACACAAAAGCCCAAAAATTTGCACTCACCAGTGCATTAGAGTGATACAGATGGCTAGTTGAATATGATTGAGTGGGCTTAAAGATGCCACTAGGGGAAAGTTCTTCAGATATATTTCTTGGAAGATAAAGCAGTCCAAAATATGGAGGTATAATGAAAGCTGTCAGGAGTCTGGAGCAGTCCTGAGAGATTGATGATATGCTTTCAGGAGACTAGAGTAATCCTGATGTAACAGCATGTCTTCAGGGGGGGGGGGGGTGAGAAGCTATCAGGAGGCTAGAGCTGTCCTGAGGTAACAATATAATTTCAAGGGAATAGAGTAATCTTGAGAGATTGATGATATGCTTTCAGGAGACTAGAGTAATCCTGATGTAACAGCATGTCTTCAGGAGGATAGAGCAATCAATAACGATAACCCTAAAGCAGTCTTGAAGTAATAATATGATATGCTTTCAGGAGACTGGAGTAATCCTGATGTAACAGCATGTCTTCAGGAGGATAGAGCAATCAATAACGATAACCCTAAAGCAATCTTGAAGTAATATGATTTCAGGAGGATAGAGCAATCAATAATGATAACTCTAAAGCAGTCTTGAAGTAATGATGGTATGCTTTCAGGAGACTGGAGTAGTCCTGATGTAACAGCCGGTTTTCAGGAGGATAGAGCAATCCTGATGTAATAATGGTATGCTTTCAGGAGACTGGAGTAATCCTGATGTAACAGCATGTCTTCAGGAGGATAGAGCAATCCTGATGACCATAAGTTTGTTTGCTGGATAATTAACCTGAAAACAAGGTAACATTCTGTATAATAATATTAGTTTATGCTTTATGTATGTATGTATAATGTGATGCACTTAGGAAATGTATTATGTATCCATGTATATGTATGTTATGGTATGATGTATGTATGATATGACACTGCTGGAAGCGTCTGGATATCTTCATAGAACAACTGCTGGCCAGGGAAAATAAATCCCGATTCGTTGTTGAAGAATATGAGGAACTCATTCCCGTCTTGTTTGATAAGAGGGTATACATAATCTCCTGTCTGCTGGGGATAGCAAGGTATAGATAACCTCCCGTATGCTGGGGATAGTAAGGTATACATAACCTTCGCCTTCGTTTGATAGTAGGATAGATATAACCTTCCCGTCTTTGTTCGTCGTACTCTTATTGGAAAGTGAATTCCCGAATATCCGTATGAGGATAAAAGAGATGGATATAAATTCCAGGGGAGATGAGACTTTGTGAAGATGGATTCGTCCTACTGAGAGTTTTGTAACTGTTTTGTAAAGAGGAACCGGTGAAGCTTCGTTGAAATCCTTCCCTCGTTCGTCCTTAGTAAATACTATTACTGCATTTTTATGCATTTCTGGTAAACATCAATCATATTAAAAGCATTCATGCATTTTTGGTAAACATTAATCATATTCAAAAGCATACAGGCATTCAAACACAACCAATGGACGTTTCGCTTATGTAAATAGGGTAAAAGTAAATCTGGATTCAAAAGATGGAATTTATTTATATCAAAAAGTGACCCATACATGGGTAAGTTTGTACAAGGAGACATAAACCCTAGTAAGAGGATTTTGTCATAAAGATTTTACAAAATAAAGAAAATCAGCTATGTGGGAAATAATCCTATTGAGTTTCAATTCTACTATTGCCATTATCTTCAAGTATCTCATCTTCTGCTGTTGAGACGGAAATGATTGGATTGAGCTTTATCTGTTCGAGCTTGAACAAATAGTGCAACTGGTTGCAGTTTCATGGGTGATCCAAACGAGACATAGTCATACGCTGTAATCCCTAACTTTTGCCTGGATTGCCCTTTCAGGTTTTCAATCCACCGGGATACCCTTTTTTGCCCAAGCCGCCTTTTCAGGTTTTCGACTTGCCGGGTGTACATCTTTTTATATATATATCCCTAATTTTTGCCCAAACCCTTTTGGTTTGCCGGGATGCCCTTATTTTTGCCTAGGCCTGTCAACCTAGCGGGTCTCTTTTTATGCGTAGTATTTTTTAACTATGTCTGCGTTCACAGGCTGTGGAAAGTCTTCACCATCCATTGTAGTGAGTATCATGGCACCTCCTGAGAACACTGTTTTGACTACAAATGGTCCTTCATATGTTGGAGTCCACTTTCCCCTAGGATCACCCTGTGGTAATATAATACGCTTGATCACCAAGTTACCGGCCTGATATACCTTTGGCTTAACCTTCTTGTTAAAAGCTTTGATCATTCGTTTCTGGTACATCTGGCCATGACAAACTGCGGCTAACCTCTTCTCATCAATCAAATTTATCTGGTCAAGTCGAGTCTGAATCCACTCATCTTCATCCAATCCTGCATCCTTCATAATTCTCAAGGAGGGAATCTGAACTTCAATGGGCAGAACTGCTTCCATACCATAGACTAAGGAGAATGGGGTTGCCCCTGTTGAAGTACGTATTGTGGTACGATAACCATGAAGAGCAAATGGTAACATATCATGCCAATCTTTGTAAGTAACAGTCATCTTCTGTACAATCTTCTTAATGTTCTTATTAGCAGCTTCAACTGCCCCATTCATCTTTGGACGATACGGAGAAGAGTTATGATGCTTAATCTTGAACTGCGTGCAGAGATCAGTAATCATAGTGTTGTTCAGATTAGAGCCATTGTCAGTGATAATCCTCTCAGGGATGTCATACCTACATATGAGATTATTCTTAATGAATCGAGCCACAACATTCTTGGTAACAGATGCAAATGAAGCTGCCTCCACCCACTTCGCGAAGTAATCAATAGCAACTAGGATGAAACGATGCCCATTAGAAAGAGTAGGCTTGATCTCACCAATCATATCAATGCCCCACATGGCAAAGGGCCAAGGAGCAGTCAACACATTCAATGGTGATGGTGGTACATGGACTTTATCAGCATAAATTTGACACTTGTGACATGTTCTGGAGTGTTGATAGCAGTCAGCTTCCATGGTAGACCAATAGTAACCTGCTCTCAATATCTTCTTTGCCATAGTATGACCACTAGAATGAGTGCCAAAGATCCCATCATGCATATCCTCCATGATCTCAGTTGCTTCCTTCTTATCCACACAACGAAGCAAAGTTGAATCATGATTGCGCTTGTACAAAATCCCATTACTCAAAAAGAATTTAGCAGAAAACCTTCTCAGAAATTTCCTATCTTTGACAGATTCCCCCTCAGGGAACTCCTGAGCTTCAAGATATCTTTTCACTTCATAGAACCAAGGCTTCTCCTCTGCCCCTTCAGTGTCAATCTCATTGCAGTACGCAGGCTTTTCAAATCTATCAATGGTAATCTTGGGAGCTTCATCATCCCAGCTGATCTCAAACATAGATGCCATGGTGGCCAATGCATCTGCCAACTGATTCTCTCTTCGTGGAATATGTCCAAAGGTAATCTCTTTGAAATGTGGGATCAAAGACAACACATGCTCTCTGTAAGGAATGAGGTTATCATGCTTGGTATCCCAATCTCCTTTAATCTGACTTACTACCAGGGCTGAATCTCCATACACATCAAGGAACTGAATCTTCATATCAATAGCAGCTTTAATACCCAGGATACATGCCTCATACTCAGCCATGTTATTGGTACAATGGAAACAAAGTCTGGCAGTAATCGGGGTATGACAACCTTCAGGGGAACTAATCACAACACCAACACCATTACCAAGTGCATTAGAGGCACCATAAAAAACCATAGTCCATCGGGATCCTTGTTCAGGTCCGTCATATTGTCCAGGTTCTTTGGTAATAATCATAATGTCTTCATCAGGGAACTCAAAACTCATTGACTGATAATCATCCACTGCTTGATGAGCCAAATGATCAGCAACAACACTTCCTTTAATGGCCTTCTGAGTAGTATACTGTATATCATACTCTGTCAAGATCATTTGCCATCTTGCAATTCTTCCGGAGAGAGCAGGTTTCTCGAATATGTACTTGATTGGATCCATCTTTGAAATCAACAAGGTAGTATGGGTCAACATATACTGTCTTAGTTGGCGAGCAGCCCATGCCAAAGCGCATCAAGTTTTCTCGAGCAGTGAGTATCTTGTTTCACAGTCGGTAAACTTTTTGCTAAGGTAGTATATTGCCTGCTCTTTTCGACCAGACTCGTCATGTTGCCCCAACACACACCCCATTGAGTTGTCTAACACTGTTAAGTACATAATCAAGGGTCTTCCATCAACTGGTGGCATCAAAATTGGAGGTTCTAACAGATATCTCTTGATTTCATCAAAGGCAGTCTGACACTCATCATTCCACTCCATTACCTGATTTTTCTTTAACAACTTGAAGATTGGCTCACAGATGGTAGTTAATTGGGAGATAAATCTTGCAATGTAGTTCAATCGTCCCAAGAAACCTCTAACCTCCTTCTCAGTACGGGGAGCTGGCATCTCTCGTATAGCTTTTACTTTTGCAGGATCCACTTCAATACCTTTTCCACTGACAATGAAACCCAGGAGCTTTCCAGATCTAACTCCAAAAGTACACTTGTTTGGATTCAATCTCAACTTATACTTCTTCAACCTCTCAAACAACTTGTGCAGATGATCAAGATGTTGCTCTTCATTCTGAGATCTGGCTATCATATCATCCACATATACCTCTATCTCATGATGAATCATATCATGAAACAAAGCCACCATAGCACGCTGATATGTTGCCCCTGCATTCTTCAAACCAAATGGCATTACTTTATAGCAAAAGGTGCCCCACTGTGTCACAAATGTTGTCTTCTCCATATCTTCAGGTGCCATCTTGATTTGATTGTAACCAGAAAAACCATCCATAAAAGAGAATACCTTATGTTGAGCAGTGTTGTCTACCAGAATATCAATATGAGGAAGTGGAAAGTAATCTTTAGGGCTAGCCTTGTTCAAATCCCTGTAGTCTACACACATACGTACCTTACCATCTTTCTTAGGAACTGGTACCACATTTGCAACCCACTGAGGATAAGAAGTCACTGCTAAGAACCCTGCATTGAACTGTTTCATCACCTCTGCCTTGATCTTTTCTGACATTTCAGGACGCATACGACGAACCTTCTGCTTCTTTGGACGACAATCTTCTTTCACTGGTAAACGGTGAACCACAATGTCTGTATCCAATCCTGGCATATCTTCATAAGACCAAGCGAAGATCTCTACATAGTTACGTAACATCTGAATCAACCTGCTCTTGACACTGTCCTTTAAATCAGCCCCTATCTTGACCTCTTTTCTGTTTTCTTCAGTTCCCAGATTCACAACTTCGACTGGCTCTTCATGTGGCTGTATAGCTTTCTCTTCTTGTTGTAACAACCTAGCAAGCTCTACAGGTATTTCATAATCGTCCTCATTTCCGTCTTCAGTTTGATAGATCAGATTCTCGAAATTATAATTGGCAATAGTAGAACTGTTATCAACAGGATCCAGAGTGGATGAGGATCTGCATTTTAGTGATGTGGGTGTGTGTAAGAACACATAGCTGATAAAACAAAAATAAAAGAAAAGAAAGACAAGGAACACAATATTTACGAAAACGGAACGTCCACTGATTTTATTGAATGAAGTATGCAAATGAAATGACAGCCCGTAACAAGCACACCATGGTGCCCCGGGTAAGGCACATGGCTTGAAAGTTTTATTGTTCAAGAAATTACAAAATTAAAACATAACACAATAATAGTATTTACTCCTGACTAAAGGAGATAGGGATAACATCTTCAGCTTTCCAATTATTGAGTTCAACACCAACAGTAGGAAAAATCCATGCATCCAAGTTGTAGTCTTCATTTTGATCTCCCACAACATTAATCTGGTCCTTCACAACCCCTTGATTAGTGACACGGGCAGCACGAGCACGACGAACAGCCTTCTGGGACTCTGCAGTGAAACCCAAACCAAACTTGTCAGACTTGTATGGAATATCAGGAAGCTGACCCCAAATAGTACAACCACCTTCATCCACCACAGCTCTAGCATCATTGAGGGAGGCCATTGCCATTGTTGGAGGCTTTCTGGTGACCACAGGAACTTTCTTCACAACAGGAGGAGCTACATAATCATTAACAACCCAGGGAACCACTTCAAACGTCTGACACGGAGTCTCAATGTATTCACCTTCCATTTCCAGATACTTGAAGGTATTGACATGACTGACAAAGTATTCTTCTTCTCCATAGACAGTAACAACCTTTCCATCCACCGGATATCTCAACTTTTGGTGCAATGTAGAGGTTACAGCACCTGCCCCATGGATCCAAGGACGACCAAGCAGACAAGAGTACGAAGGGCGAATATCCATCACAAAAAATGTAGCAGTAAACACCTGGGAGCCAACTTTGATTGGAAGATCAATTTCCCCATGTACTACTCTTCTAGAACCATCAAAAGCCTTCACCACAATGTTACTGGGCTTCAACACAGCATCTTCAGGACTCAGCTTGTTCAGGACTTCCTTAGGCAACACATTCAAAGAGGAACCATTGTCTATCAGCACATGTGACAGGGTAGTGCCCCTGCATTCAATTGAAATATGCAAGGCCCTGTTATGATCCCTCTTGGCAGGGGTCAAATCAGCATCAGAAAATCCCAACCCATTGTCATAGGTCAGGTGGGCAACACAGTTCTCAAATTGGTCAACAGAAATTGCACTGGGTACGTGAGCAGTCTTCAGAAACTTGATCAAGGACTTGGCATGAGCCTCAGAACATAACAACAAGGATAGCATAGAAATCTTTGAGGGAGTATGCCCCAACTGATCAACAATGTCATAATCACTCTTGCGAATGATTTTCAATACTTCTTCCATCTGCTTAGAGAGGTCATCAGCAGCTGGTACATCAGTAGATACAGGCTCAATAACAGGACCCTTGCCCCGAGCATCAGTGGTGGAAGTAGCAGCAGGAGTAACTGCATTCTTAGAAGTAACTGGAGGAGAGAAGACTCTTCCACTACGAGTGATCTTGCTGGATCCAGCAATATTATCAATGTCAACAGGCACATCAGCTACAGGCTCTTGCTTAACACCATGGATGTAAACATCAGACCCATAGTGCCAAGGTACAACTTTGTCAGACGTATATGGGATAGGACCAGGAGTAGTAATAACCACAGGAGCTACTCTGGCTTCAGCAACAACTTTCACAGGACCTTCAGCAGTAATCTTGATTGGACCCTGATGAGTGATTTTAATGGGACCCTTTGAAGTGATTCTTATTGGTACTTTGTCAACCATGTCAACCTCTTCGATCTTCCTACCCTGAGTCAGATGATCCACCATACTTTCTACAGACGACGGAGTCCTCTCAAACACTATAGTATACTTATCCATGAGACGTTGAATTCCATCTCTCAATATGAAGCAACTATCCGGCTTATAGGTACAATACAAACAATATTCACGACAACCTGGAAAGATCCCAACTTGTACTAACCTCTTTTTGATAACAGACAATGGTGTGGTCAACTCCATAACTGAATAAACATGTAGATCTTCATCAATAACATTGACAGCCTTCTCGTGATTTGGCATTGGAGCAGTAATCACATTGGGAGTACCCGGAGGATCAAACTCAATTTCTCCAGCATCAATCATATCCTGAATTTTATTCTTCAAGACCCAGCAATTATTAGTATCATGTCCCTGACATTTTGAATGGTATGCACACCGTGCATTGGGATTGTACCTGGGAGAGGTAACATTGGGATTCTGAGGAGCCTCTTTCAAAGTAATGAGTTCAGCCTTCAACAAGTGTTGCAATGCCTGGGCCATTGACATGTTGATCTTCGTGAACTGCCTTCTAGTCCTCTGTTGGTTGCCCTGTGGCTGCTCTGTTGGTGCAGGAGTTGGATTTGAAATATGAACTGCACTAACAAACTGATGTCTTCTGTTACGATCAGGCTGACCATAAACAGCATTGGATTCCTTCTTCCCAGTGGGAGGCTTCTTTGCAGCACCCGATGATGAAGCACCCACTTGGATCTTACCATTCTTTATACCATTCTCTACTCGCTCTCCTGTCATGATCAACTCAGTGAAGCCAGATGATGAGCTTCCAATGAGATGACTGTAAAACGGACCATTCAGCGTACACATGAACATATCAACCAACTCCCTGTCAGTCAAAGGGGGTTGAACTCTTCCAGCTAAATCTCTCCACTTCTGAGCATACTCTTTAAAACTTTCTTTGGCACCCATAGACATGCTCTGAAGCTGCATGCGAGTGGGGGCCAAGTCAGCATTGTATTGATACTGCTTATAGAAAGCTTCAGCAAGATCATTCCAGTCTCTGATGTTAACACTCTCCAACTGATAATACCACTCCAGCTGAGCTCCAGATAAGCTCTCTTGAAAAAAATGGATCCACAACTTCTTATCAGCAGTGTGGGGTTGAATTCTTCTGACATAAGACCTCAGGTGCAGCTTGGGACAAGAGACCCCATCATAGATAACAAATGTAGGAACCTTGAACCCAACGGGTATGACTACCCCAGATATCAAACTCAAATCCTCGAAATCCAGCCCAGATGACTTCTGCAACTCCATAGCATCCATCCTATCCACCAGCATCTTGAATTTGTCCTCATTAGGCTCATGGTAGTAATTAGCCTCAGAATCAGAGTCCCCCATAGTATGGTGGAGACTGCCTATCTCTTGCTCAGACTCTTCAGATTCATAGTCTTCAGCTGGTTCTTTGGTCTTGGCAAGACCTTTGAACCTTCTTCCCATGTTGATCAACCCATCAGACCTTCTAGTCTTCTTAGTCTTCTTGGCCAGCAGTGCCTTCAATTCATCTTGCCCCTTGGACAGGTTCAGGATCAGCTCTTGGAACTGTGCGTTTTGTGCCTGGAGATCCTTAACTGATTGTTCAAGATCCATTGCTGAAATAAACAGCGAGAAGATGAGAAACCTGTGCACAATAAACCTGTGATGCAGTGATATGATATGTGAATGCGTATGCAATGTTTTCAAGGACCGCAGGATTTAAATTTGCTTAGACAAAAACGAAAGTAAACTTTTATTAGTAATAACTTGTTTTGCCTTTTAGGCTTACAAAAAATGAAAATGAAATAAGTACAAAAGATGGGGTTTTAAGTCTCCCATGGACGTTTCCTCTTTGTGTTGAGGTATGAGTTGAGGTTTCGTTCCTCGTGAAGTTGCTTTGTTAGCTCTAGGATTCTTGCTTGGCTTGCTTTGTAATGAGCCTCGAAAGTATCCCTTTGCTCCTTTAGTTGGATCCATGATCTCTGCAAGTCTTCCTTATCAGTAGGCATGTCTGGGTGAAGGATGGTATAAGCAGTGTCTCCTTCAGCAACAGGTTCCATGATAACTGGTAGGACGGCAGGATATGGCATCATGAGTGTCTGAGCACGAGATCGCACCCATCTGAGATAAGCTTCCATAGGAATAGTGTACTTAGGCTCCAGTGTCTTGCTGTCAATCCTGTTTACCTTTCCCCAAGCTCGTATGAATCTCTGACGGTAACCCTGAAGATCGTTGTCGTAGTCAAATACAATGCCCTGAATCAACATATCATGTGGACCATCGCTCCGGGCGTAACCAAACTGTCGTAAAGCTAGAGAGGGGTTGTAAGTGATGCCTCCTCTTATGCCTAGAAGTGGCACGTTAGGAAACTCCCCACAACGGTCAATGATGGTGACATTATCCATAGATCTGGAGCACCAATGGATGTCTGAGTGAGAAAGTGACATGATCCTCTTGGACCATCTGAACCCTTGCTCATTCTTCATTACTGAGCGAGGGAGGTGAGAAATAAACCACCTAGAAAGTAAAGGTATACAGCACATCAAAGTTCCTCTTGCCCTTGTAGTACGGGTATGAAGAGAATGTAGGATGTCTCCAAGCAATGTAGGCACTGGATTGTGACTCAGGAAAATGTTGATGGCATGAATGTCTATGAACTGATCTGGATTGGGGAACAATACTAAGCCATATATCAGCAAGGCTAAGACCTCCTCAAAAGCATCATAACTCATGGCCTTCAAGAACATTTGAGCTTTATCCATTAATACCTTAGCAAGAATACCCTTGACTCCACTTCTCGTTTCTAGAACAATGTCAGACTTCTTCAGATGTAGGGCTGCAGCAATAACCTCTGGTTTGGGCTCCTTCTCCAAGCCTGTGAAGGGTCTTTGATCAAGAACAGGTATACCCAGAAGCTTAGAGAACTCCTCCATGGTAGGGACCAACTGATAGTCAGGGAATGTAAAGTAGTGGTGCTTAGGGTCAAAGAACTGAAACAACACACTCATCATGTCTTCATTGAACCCTGAAGTGACTAGATCCAATAGGTGACCATGTCTCTTGATGAACTGGGAGTGATCAGACACCTGAGAAACCAACTCTTTAAGCTTGGGAGGTATCCCCACAAAGTTGATCCTGATGGTGTTTCTACGAGCAGAAGCCATGACCTGAAACATAGAACAAAGATAAATCCCTTGGTCCTTGAAATGGTTAGGGAAAATGATATGCTTATGATGCATGATGATGTCATGATGTTATGCTCAATCACAAACATGTGGCACACACAAGCAAGTCACACAATAGCCCTAGGTTTAAAGGCTTGCATGAGGTTTAAGGTAAGTACCCTCCCCTGAAGTTAGATGGTTCATCCTGTCCTACAAAGTAACCGGGTTCTAAGGGATCTCAATATCATTGATCCTTCACAAGGGTGGTTGATCAGAAGGCAACTTACTTGCCAACCAAAACCCTCCAAGTTTAAGATCTCAATGAGCGTAGTATCGAGTGTCAACCAACTTCAGTCTGCACCAAAGCCGGTTACCTCACTACTTTCTAAAGGCCAAGATGAGTTAACTAGGGTTCTAAAAGTTAGTTAGTGCATTGACAACATATGGCAGCCTCATATTATCCTCAACTTGACTTAAGGAACATAAGCACCAACCAAGAAGTCGCACTAACTATGGCCACCAGATCAACCGTATCGATATACGTCGTACAGTTTCCTTGGTCTATTGCCATTTACCTAAGGTACACTAGATCCGGGTTAGGACCTTTCACACGTAAGAGCACCCCAACAATGTAATAATAAAGCAAACAAATCAAACAATATTAAAGTGATCTTAATTCCTAAGGGTACCCCTCTTTAATTCGATCCCCAGCAGAGTCGCCAGTTCTGTAACACGGTGGAAGAACTGACTTTTAGTTATGTTGCGGATAGCAAGAGTCGCCACCGACTTTTATTTTATCCAAAAGGAAAGGGTATAAAAGAACAGGAAAGACCTTAAGAGATATTTTTGGGTCCGGGGGGTAGGTTATGTAAAGGGAAGGTGTTAGCACCCTTTACATCCATGGTTATCCATGGGCTCTTAGTTACTTAGCTCACTTTTGAATTGTTTTTGAAAGTGTAGTGTGTGAATAGAAAAATTTTCATATGAGTTGATAATGATCCATGTGCGGATGCGTAAAAACTTGTTTTTGAAAATTTGTTTGAAATTGTGAAGAGTTCGAAAAGTTTGAATAGTGAGCAAGTACATAAGAGGAACCTACCCTAAAGTTTAAGTCTTTCTTGTTCTTTATCCTTTAAATGGTAAGACTATCCCTACTATTAAGGAGCAGATAGTCATTACCTTGGATGTTAGGGACATGTGGGGGACATTTATTTTTTGAAGGCAACTGTGGGGTGTATTAAGCATATAGGAGGGACTATCATCATTATTCGAAGGGGCTTGATTCGTAAAGGCAACCATTAGGGACTTGATGATTTTTTCTTTTAAAGGGACTTGCTTTATACACCCCACTTGACCTTATGATTTAGGTAACTTGAGGGATAGCCTTAGAAAGTGAGATGGCGATTAGAAATCGACTTACGTGTGTAAGTGTTCAATATTATTTATCTTATGATTAAAGTGATCTAAGTTAATTTTAAATTAAATACATGTTTACACTCCCTAAATTACTAACCATAGCAATAATTAAATAATTAAATATTTACAAAATTACACCAAGAAGCAATTACATAATTATAATAATAATAAAGAAATAGCAAAAATATAAATATAAAAGCAAAATATAAATAATAAGTAAAAATAATTAGTAAGCAAATAAATAGGGGTTAGTAATAATAAGAATTAAAAATAGGGTTAGTAAAATAATAATGAAAAATTAAATAATGTTAGTGAAATAATAATAATAAAAAAAAGTTAATAATAACATGGTTAATAATAATAAATATAATTAGCAAAATATTCTAAGAACAAAAATAATAAACAAAAGTTAGATTTTTAATATGAACAATTAAATAATTATAATTTATGTACAAATTATTAATTATTTATAATTACAAAAATTAAATTATTATAAATTTACTTATTTCTAAACACATATTAAAAGAGAATAATTTAAATTATAAACATAGTATATAGGATATTTTTACATATTATAAAAAAAAATAGGTTATAATAATATTTACAAAAATTAATCATATCAAAAAAAATTATACTAAATAAATATATACATGATAATTATATTAAGAATTAGAAAATAAATAACTAGTTTTTTAATAAGTACTTAGAAAATAAATTAGGGTTTTTTACAAGATTAGGGTTTGTTTTAGAAAAATATTTTTTAGAGTTTAGTTTATAATACAAAATTATTTACATAAACATACATATATTTATAATTTTTAATCACAAAAAAAAAATTGAAAGAACAAAAGTTTAGAAATTTTTCTAAGAAAAAGAAATTATAAGTGATGATTTACAAATTTAGTTTATTTTTCTTTTATTAACAAATAAGAAAATAATTAATTAAACAAATAAAACAAAAAAATTGGCAAAAAATAAACTTACCTTGGCTGGGTTTGAACCCAGGTTCTCATGCTTGCCAGTACCAAAACCTTCCACTAGACCAGCCATGCGTGGGTGATAATGAAATAGCTTCAATTCGTTTTATTCATCATCTGCGAAATAATCAAGAAAAATAAAAGAAAGCAGGAAAAAGGCCTGGGGTGGGAATTGAACCCAGGACCTTTACATTCACAAGCGCACGCATCACCACCCGGCTGAAGAGCCCAACTGATAACTGGATGGCTATAATTGATTATATATTATACCTGCGAAATAATCAAAATAAACAAACAAAATGTCATAAACGGGGAATCGAACCCCAGACCAAGTCCATGTATGCGCACACCTCCAACCACTGGGCCAAGCAACCTGTTATGAAATAAAACCAAAACTAATTCATAAAATATTATATTCAATTTTTGAATTCTGGAGAACGCGCCAAAACCAGTCGTCTCCTTCCTCAGGCTCTTCGAAATTTGCTGCGAAATTATCTATGAGTTTTCCTGCGAAAAGCAATTCCCAGCAAAACCTACAAAAATCAATGTCCAACAAAACCGTACAGTTTCACAAAATCAAACACAGCAACATGATCCTGACATTCACACGATTTGTTCTATGTTTTTAGAATTGATTTATGTTTCTTAAATTAGAAACCCCTAAACCTAGGTCCAAACCCTAATAATGGCATCTCATGAATTAGGTACGGGTTCTTTGGTTTTCCTGTCCAGAAACGATCTATATCACACAACAAACAACATTAGCCAAGCAAATTTCATTGAAACACAACAAATTAATGCAATCGAAAAAGTTTTATTCAAGAACAAATTGAATTCGGGTGAGGCATTGTGGCATGATTTGGATGAATGTGAGTGATGCTTTAGCTTCAGTGATGATCAAAGAACACGTCTATGTCTTTATTTTACCTTGAAACCTCTTGGATTGAAGAATCCGAATTGGTGTTTTGGCTTGAATTTTTGAGCTATGAAACTTACCTTTTGATGCTGGAAATTCGTCCATGAAGGCTAGGGTTGTGTTTAGTATATATATGTGAATCATTCTAGGTCAAAATATTGATTAATTATGTGAAAGTTTGGATATTTGAAGATTGAAAAAGATGGTGTCATGAAATTCAAATATTGGCTCATGAAAGCTTACTATTTTTGGATAAATCACATGATTTCTTTCTCTTTCAACTTCAATCAATATTGATGAGATTCTAGAAGCTCAATCTTCATCCAAAAATATATTTTCATATTTTATATTTATTTAAAATGATTTTTTATGAATTAAATCAAAATAAATAAAAATAAAATAATAAAAATTATGATTTTTGATCAATTGGGTCGTGCATGATGATATGGTATGGGTTGGATCACAATTTGGGCAGCCCATTTGGAAAGAAGTGGTTTTAAACCTCCATTTTCAACATAAACCATCACAAAATTTCCCAACTTTGCAAGGGCATATCTCCCTCAATTTTAAAGGTATGAGGGTGTTCTTGGACATTTTGGAAAGCTTGAAGAGTCCTCTAAACAAACCCATTGGATTCAGGTCCATATCATTTACCAATTTCAAGTTATGCCCTTTTGAAGTTGTTGACTTTTTGTTGACTTTTGAAATGACCTATAATGTCTTAGGTCATATCTTCCAAATGAAGCATTTTTGGGCTTAACTTGCAAGATAAAAGTTGTAGAGAATTCAATTTTCTTCAAAATGAGCTTTGGATGGAGACTTGGTGATGAAGTATGTGAAAGTTATGGCTGGTCAAAGTTCAGTTGACTTTTACTGAGGAAACCCTAATTTAGAAACTCCTGATTATTGATGATCTGGAATCTCCTTGATGAATCATGATCAACCCTTGATCAAATGATGAATTTTACTTCATATACTTGATGTTGGCAAAAAACCATGAAGTTTGACTTTGGTTTGACCACAGTTGACCTCAGTTTGACTTTTTAACTGCATTGACTGATTTTGACTTATCTGATCATCTGACTGAGCAAACCTTTGAGAAAAGTCTTGAAACTTGTCATGGGGGTTCTTACACACATATAAGATATTATGAAGCTCACTTGAAGTCTTGGAAATCCATTTAGCCTGATTAAAGTCAAAACCCTAGTTTTGGATGCACTGCTTAGGAGGTGCATTGTTTGAGGGAATTGTCAACTCTTTTGACCAATTGTGAACTTTGTGAACCTTGTGAACCATCATAAAATGTCTTGTGAAACTCATGGGAAGTATTGTGAAGCTTGTGAACCTTGTGAACTTTATGAAGTGACTTATGGACTTCATGAACCTCATGAAAGGTTATATAAACATTGTGAATCTTGTGAACCTTGTGAACCTTCAAGAAATAACTTGTAGTCTTCTTGAACCTCATGAAAGGTTATATAAACATCGAGAAACTTGTGAACCTTATGAACCTTCAAGAAGTAACTTGTAGACTTCATGAACCTCATGAAAGGTTTTATAAGCATTGTGAATCTTGTGAACCTTGTGAACCTTCTTAGCACACAAAGTTCTTGTATTGTGAGGGCAAATTTTGGGGTGCAACACTTAGTAAATACTATTACTGCATTTTCATGCATTTCTGGTAAACATCAATCATATTCAAAAGCATACATACATTCAAACACAACCAATGGACGTTCCGCTTATGTAAATAGGGTAAAAGTAAATCTGGATTCAAAGATGAAATTTTATTTATATTACAAAGTGACCTATACATAGGCAATTTTGTACAAGGAGACAGAAATCCTAGTAAGAGGAATTCGTCGTAATTTTTTTTTACAAAACAAAGAAAATCAGCTATGTGAGAAATAATCCTATTGAGTTTCAATTCTACTATTGCCATTATCTTCAAGTATCTCATCTTCTGCCGTTGAGATAGAAACGATTGGATTGATCTTTATATGTTCAAGCTTGAGTTAAGTAGCACAACTGATTGGAGTTGCATGGGTGATCCAAACGAGACATAGTCATACGCTTTACTCCCTAACTTTTTCCTGGATTTCCCTTTCAGGTTTTCAATCCACCGGGATACCCTTTTTTTGCCCAAGCCGCCTTTTCAAGTTTTCGACTTTCCGGGTGTACATTTTTTATATATATCCCTAATTTTTTCCCGAACCCTTTTGGTTCGCCGGGATGCCCTTATTTTTGCCTAGGCCAGTCAACCTAGCGGGTCTCTTTTTATGCGTAGTATTTTTTAACTATGTCTGCGTTTACGGGCTGTGGGAAGTCTTCACCATCCATAGTAGTAAGCATCATGGCACCTCCTAAGAATACTGTTTTGACTACAAATGGTCCTTCATATGTAGGAGTCCACTTGCCCCTAGGATCACCCTATGGTAATATGATACGCTTGATTACCAAGTCACAATCCTGATATACCTTTGGCTTAACCTTCTTATTAAAAGCTTTGATCATCCGTTTCTGATACATCTGACTGTGACAAACAGCTGCTAACCTTTTCTCATCAATCAAATTTATCTGGTCAAGTCGAGTCTGAATCCACTCATCTTCATCCGAGCCTGCATCCTTCATGATTCTTAAGGAGGGGATCTGAACTTCAATGGGAAGAACTGCTTCCATACCATAAACTAAGGAGAATGGGGTTGCCCCTGTTGAAGTACGTATTGTGGTATGATAACCATGAAGAGCAAATGGTAACATCTCGTGCCAATCTTTATAAGTAACAGTCATCTTCTGTAGAATCTTCTTAATGTTCTTATTAGCAGCTTCTACTGCCCCATTCATTTTCGGACGATACGGAGAATAGTTATGATGCTTGATCTTGAATTGCGTGTAGAGATCAGTAATCATAGTGTTGTTCAGGTTAGAGCCATTGTCAGTAATAATCCTTTCAGGGATGCCATACCTACATATTAAATTATTCTTAATGAATCGAGCTACCACATTCTTAGTAACAGATGCAAATGAAGCTGCTTCCACCCACTTTGTAAAGTAATCAATAGCAACCAGGATGAAACGATGCCCATTAGAAGCAATAGGCTTGATCTCACCAATCATATCTATGCCCCACATAGCAAAAGGCCAAGGATCAGTCAACATATTCAATGGAGATGGAGGTATATGTACTTTATCAGCATAGATTTGACACTTGTGACATGTCCTGGAATGTTGATAGCAGTCAGCTTCCATGGTAGACCAATAGTAACCTGCTCTCAATATCTTCTTTGCCATGGTATGACCACTAGAATGAGTGCCAAAGATCCCATTATGCATATCTTCCATAATCTTTGTTGCTTCCTTCTTATCCACACAACGAAGCAAAGTTGAATCATGATTGCGTTTGTACAAAATCCCATTACTCAAGAAGAACTTAGCAGAAAACCTCCTCAGAAACTTCTTATCTTTGACAGATGCCCCTTCAGGGAACTCCTGAGTTTCAAGATATCTTTTCACTTCATAGAACCAAGGCTTCCCCTCTTCTTCTTCAGTATCAATCTCATTGCAGTATGCAGGCTTCTTAAATCTATCAATAGTAATCTTGGGAGCTTCATCATCCCAGCTAATCTCAAACGTAGATGCCATGGTGGCTAATGCATTTGCCAACTGATTTTCTCTTCGTGGAATATGTCCAAAGGTAATCTCTTCAAAATATGGGATCAAAGACAACACATGCTCTCTGTAAGGAATGAGATTCTCATGCTTGGTATCCCAATCTCCCTTAATCTGACTCACTACCAAAGCTGAATCTCCATATACATCCAGGAACTGAATCTTCATATCAATGACAGCTTTGATACCTAAGATACATGCCTCATACTCAGCCATGTTATTGGTACAATAGAAACAAAGTCTTGCAGTAATCGGGGTATGACAACCTTCAGGGGAAATGATCACAACACCAACACCATTACCAAGTGCATTAGAAGCTCCATCAAAAACCATAGTCCATTGGGATCCTTGTTCAGGTCCGTCATATTGTCCAGGTTCTTTGGTAATAATCATAATGTCTTCATCAGGGAATTCAAAACTCATTGATTGATAATCATCCACTGCTTGATGAGCCAAATGATCAGCTACCACACTTCCCTTAATGGCCTTCTGAGTAGTATACTGTATATCATATTCTATTAAGATCATTTGCCATCTTGCTATTCATCCTGAGAGAGCAGGTTTCTCGAATATGTACTTGATTGGATCCATCTTTGAAATCAACAAGGTTGTATGAGTCAACATATACTGTCTTAGTCGGCAAGCAGCCCATGCCAAAGCGCAACAAGTTTTCTCGAGTAGTGAGTATCTTATTTCACAGTCGGTAAAATTTTTGCTAAGGTAGTATATTGCCTGCTCTTTTCGACCAGACTCTTCATGTTGCCCCAATACACACCCCATTGAGTTGTCTAATACTGTTAAGTACATAATCAAGGGTCTTCCATCAACTGGTGGAATCAAGATTGGAGGTTCTAGGAGGTATTTCTTGATTTCATCAAAGGCTGTCTGGCACTCATCATTCCACTCCATTACCTGATCTTTCTTTAACAACTTGAAGATTGGCTCACAGGTAGCAGTTAACTGGGAAATAAATCTTGCAATGTAATTTAGTCGTCCCAAGAAACCTCTAACTTCCTTTTTAGTACGGGGAGCTGGCATCTCTTGTATAGCTTTCACTTTTGCGGGATCTACTTCAATACCTTTTCCACTGACGATGAAACCTAGGAGTTTACCAGACCTCACTCCAAAAGTACACTTGTTTGGGTTCAATCTCAACTTGTATTTCTTCAACCTCTCAAACAACTTATGTAGATGATCAAGGTGTTGCTCTTCATTCTGGGACCTGGCTATCATATCATCCACATATACCTCTATCTCATGATGAATCATATCGTGAAACAAAGCCACCATAACACGCTGATATGTTGCCCCGACATTCTTCAAACCAAATGGCATCATTTTATAACAAAAAGTGCCCCACTGTGTAACAAATGTAGTCTTCTCCATATCTTCAGGTGCCATCTTGATTTGATTGTAACCAGACAAACCATCCATGAAAGAGAATACTTTATGCTGCGCAGTGTTATCTACCAGAACATCCATATGAGGAAGTGGAAAGTCATCTTTAGGGCTGGCCTTGTTCAAATCCCTGTAGTCTACACACATACGTACCTTACCATCTTTCTTAGGTACTGGTACCATATTTGCAACCCATTGAGGATAAGAAGTCACAGCTAAGAACCCTGCATCAAACTGTTTCGTCACCTCTGCTTTAATCTTTTCTGACATTTCAGGATGCATGCGACGAACCTTCTGCTTCTTTGGACGACAGTCTTCTTTTACTGGTAAACGGTGAACCACAATGTCTGTATCCAACCCTGGCATATCTTCATAGGACCAAGCAAAGATTTACACATAATCACGTAACATCTGAATTAATATGCTCTTAACACCATCCTCTAATTCAGCCCCTATCTTGACCTCTTTCCTGTTCTCTTCAGTTCCCAGATTCACAACTTTGATTGGCTCTTCATGTGGCTGTATAGCTTTCTCTTCTTGTTGTAATAACCTAGCAAGCTCTACAGGTACTTCACAATCTTCCTCCTTTCCATCTTCAGCTTGATAGATCAGATTCTCGAAATTATAATTGGCAATAGTAGAACTGTTATCAACAGGATCCAGAGTGGATGAGGATCTGCATTTTAGTGATGTGGGTGTGTGTAAGAACACATAGCTGATAAAAGAAAAATAAAATAAAAGAAAGACAAGGAGCACAATATTTACGAAAACGAAACGTCCATTGATTTTTATTGAATGAAGTATGCAAATGAAATGACATCCCGAAACAAGCATACCATTGTGCCCCGGGTAAGGCACAAGGCTTAAAAGTTCAATTGTTCAAAATTACAAATTTAAAAATAACAACACAATAATAGTATTTACTCCTGACTAAAGGAGAGGAATAACGTCTCCAGCCTTCCAATTGTTGAGCCCATCACCCACAGTTGGGAAAATCCAGTCATCCAGGTTGTAGTCTTCATTACAATCACCCACAACATTGATTTGATCTCTCATGACCCCTTGATTGGTGATATGAACAGCACAAGCACGACGAGCAGCCTTCTGGGACTCTGCAGTGAAACACAAACCAAACTTGTCAGACTTGTAAGGAATGTCAGGAAGCTGACCCCAAATAGTATAACCACCTTCTTCAACCACAGCCCTGGCATCTTTGAGGGAGGCTATTGTAGGAGGTACTCTGGTGACCACAGGAACTCTTTTAACAATAGGAGGAGCTTCAGTAGTAGGAACGACCCAAGGAACAACTTCAAATGTCTGGCAAGGAGTCTCAACATATTCACCTTCCACTTCAACATACTTAAAGGTATTCACATGACTGACCATATATTCTTCCTCTCCATAAACAGTGACAATCTTTCCCTTTACTGGATATCTCAACTTCTGATGTAGAGTAGAAGTCACAACACCTGCCCCGTGGATCCAGGGGCTCCCAAGAAAACAGGAGTACGCAGGACGAATATCCATTACATAGAAGGTAGAATTGAAGACTTGAGAGCCTACTTTGATCGGGAGGTCTATTTCTCCATGCACCACCCTTCTTGAACCATCAAAGGCCCTCACCACTATATTACTTGGTCTTAACACAACATATTCAGGACTAAGCTTGTTCAGAACCTCTTTGGGAAGTACATTCAGTGAAGAACCATTGTCTATCAACACATGAGACAAGGTAGTGCCCCTACATTCAATGGAGATATGCAAAGCTCTGTTATGGTTTCTCTTGGCAGGAGTCTAGTCAGCATCAGAAAAGCCTAATCCATTATCATAAGTCAGATGTGCAACACAATTTTCAAACTGATCCACAGAAATCTCATTTGGTACATGAGCAGTCTTCAAGAACTTGATCAAGGCTTTAGCATGAGCCTCAGAACACAGCAATAAAGACAACATGGAAATTTTGGAGGGAGTATGTCCCAACTGGTCAACAATATCATAATCACTCTTGCGAATGATCTTCAGCACTTCTTCCACCTGTTTAGAAAGATTCTCAGCAGTCGGTGCCTTAGCTTGCACAGGTTCAACCACAGGACCTTTGCCCCGAGTATCAGCACTTGGCTCAGAAGTGGAGGTAGTAGTTGGAGTAACTGCACTTTTTGAGGTAGCCGGAGGAGAGAAAATTCTTCCACTTCTGGTGATCTTACTAGATCCAGCAATATTATCAACATCAAGGTTATCATCAGTAGTATCAACTAAAGGTTCCTATTTAACACCATGGATATAAACATCAGAACCGTAATTCCAGGGTATGGCTTTATCAGAAGTATAGGGATTTGGACCAGGAGTGGTAATGATCATGGGAGGCACCCTAACTTCAGCAACAGACTCCACAAGGCCTTCAGCAGTAATTTTGATAGGACCCTTGGAAGAGATCTTGACAGGGCCTTTGGAGGTAATCTTCACTGGCACTTTATCAACCATGTCCACCTCTTCAACCTTCGTACCTTGAGTTTTATGTTTAACCATACCTTCCACAGAAGGTGTCCTCTCAAACAATATGGTGTAATTGTCCATGAGGCGTTGAATACCATCCTTCAACTTCCAGCAGCTATCAGGTTTGTAAGCACAATAAAAACAGTCTTCAATACAACCTGGAAAGAATCCAGCTTGTACCAACTTCTTCTTAATAACAGATAGAGGAGTAGTCACATCTGCTACTGAGGAAACATATGAAACTTCATCAATAGCATTAACAGTCTTCTCATGATTTGGCATGGGAGCAGTAATCACATTTGGAGTCCCAGGAGGGTCAAATTCAATCTCTCCAGCTTCAATCATATCTTGAATCTTGTTTTTCAATATCCAGCAATTGTTGGTGTCATGTCCCGGACAATTAGAATGATAGGCACATCGTGCATTAGGATTGTACCGAGGAGAGGAAGTATTAGGATTCTGAGGAGGGTCCTTCAAAGTAATGAGTTCCCCTTTCAACATGTGTTGCAAGGCATAGGCCAGTGACATGTTGATCTTAGTGAACTGTGTAACACGGTGGGAGAACTGACTTTAGTTAAATGTTGCGGATAGCAAGAGTCGCCACCGACTTTTATTTTATCCAAAGGAAAGGGCATAAAAGAACAGGAAAGACCTTAAAAGATTTTTGGGTTCAGGGGGTAGGTTATGTAAAGGGAAGGTGTTAGCACCATTTACATCCATGGTTATCCATGGGCTCTTAGTTACTTAGCTCACTTTAAAATGTTTTGAGAAGTGTAGTGTGTGTTTAGAAATTTTCTTAAGTACTTTATAATGATCCATGTGCGGATATATATAAAGACTTTGTTTTGAAAATTGCTTGAAAAATGTGAAGTGTTTGAAATGTTTTTGAAAAGTGAGCAAATACATAAGAGGAACCTACCCTAAGTTAAGTCTTTTATGTTCTTAAATATCCTTTAAATGGTAAGACTATCCCTATTATTAAGGAATAGGTAGTCATTACCTTGGATTTGTAAGGGACATGTGAAGGGACAACTGTGATTAGGAAACTGTAAGGTGTATAAGCAATTCGAAGGGACTTATCATCTTTATTTGAAAGGGACAAGATCATTTACGAAAGGCAACCATGAAGGGACTTGATCTTTTTATCTATTAAGGGACTAGATGATATGAGAGAAGGGACTTTGCTTTATACACCTTACTTGACCTTTTGTTTAGGCAACTTGAGAGGTAAACCTTAAGAAGTGAGATGGCGATCCAAGATCGACTTACGTGTGTGAGTGTACCAATTCATATATTTATCTTTAAGTTAATGATCTAAATTCAATTTTTGATACAAACATGTTTTACACTCCCTATTTTACTAACCATGGCATTTAAAAATAAATAATAAAAATTATTCTACAACTATTACATATTGGATGCAATTACATTATAATAAAAAAAATTAAAATAAACAAATAAATAATTAAATGGATTAATAGTAATAAACAAAAATAAATAAATATAAGAGGGTTAGTAATATATAAACAAATAAAAAAAACTCAAGATTGAATAAATAATTATTTTTTTAAGAGAATTTTAATAAAAGAAATAAATAATAATACTTATATACTAACAAATATAACTTAATAATCTAATTATTTAATTTTATATACATATTATAAAAAAATATTTGATTATAAGCATACAAAATAATAAATTAAATTCATAAAATAAAATTAGAGTTTTTAATTATTTAGAAAAATAAATTAGGGTTTATTATTTAACTAAATTATTTTAAATTAGAAAACTACATATAATATGAGCAAATTATAAAATTAAAATAAACAAATAAATTAATTATTTACAAAATAACTAGGGTTTATAAAATATTATTAGGGTTTATAGAAATAATTAGGTTTTTACATATAAAATTTTTTAAGGTTAAATATTTAATATAAACATAACTAAATTATTTATATAAAATATATAATATTAATACAAAAATAAATTTTAAGACTAAAGTTTTAATTTTAAAAATATGAATTTGAAATTATACAAGAAAAACAATAATAAACATTTTTTGATTTTAACATTTATTCATTAAATTAATTAAATTATAAATAAATTAAATGAAAACAAGAAAAATGAGAAAAAAGACTTACCTGGGGCTGGGATTCGAACCCAGGCCCTAGGCATTGCCTCCTCCAAGACCAGCATACCATCCACTAGGCCAACGTGCGTTTGGTGTCAATATACTGACTTCATATGCTTTTGTGCGCATCCTGGGAAAATCAAATAAAAAAACAACAAAACAAAAAGGGCCTGGGGGATTCGAACCCAGGACCCTCAACCTCATACGCGTACATACAAACCAACTGAGCCAGGCTATCTGTTCTGAAATAATATTAACAAAAAATCATAAAATATTATAACAAATTTTTGAATATGAATATTGGCGCGTTGGTTTCTTCTTCTTCCTCCAGACCTGCGTTTTTTGCTACGAATTTTTCTATGAACCTTCCTGCGAATTTCCATTGGCAGCAAACCCTACGAAACTCAATGATCAACAAAACCACAAAATTTCATAAAATTAAATCCACAAATATAATCCAGATGTTAATTCGAATTGATGCATGGTCTTAGAATTCGTTTATATTCCATAAATCATGAAACCCTAAACCTTGGCCGAAACCCTAAGAATGGTGAATCTTGATACCTGCATGGAAAGCTTAATTAAACAGCCCAGAATCAATCTAGAGTTCATCACAAACATCATCAAACAATCAAAAACAGTTTAAAACAAGCCAATCAATGGAATCGAAAATCAAAAATAAGCTTGAAGACATGATTCGGTTTATGCGATTTATGAGGTTTTGGATGATGTTAAGCATTGCCATGCATTCAGTGACCATCAAGGAACATGTTGAAACCTTTAGAATGTCTTGAAAGAGCCTCTATGGAAGAATCTGAATTGAGATTTTTTTGATGAATTTTGAAAGTTTGAAATTGTTGTTTGAGGCTGCAAATTCGTGTCCTTGGCATTGTGATCCATTATTTGTATATATATATATATATATATGAATGATATTAGGTCAAAATATGTGATTGTTCTTTGGACTTTTTGGATCAAGGAGATTGAAAAAGATCATGCTTTAAAATTCAAATATTCTTTGATACAACCTTGCTAGTTTAAGACACTCACCATAATTTTCATATCAATTTGATCCAATTAACTTTCATGACTTTCTAGAATCAAAATATTTTTAAATCTTCATTATTTTATATTTTATTTAAATTTAAAATGATTTCTAATATAAAAATCATAATAAATAAAAATAAAATGAATAAAATTATGAAAATATTAAATAAATTTCGTGCATGATGTCATGGAACACATTGGGTCACAAAAAAGTCAGCCCATTTGAAGAATTATGGTTTTAAGACCCCATTTACTTCATAAACCACTCAAAAATTTCCCAACTTTGCAAGGGCATAAATCCTTCAATTTTAATTCTATGAGGGTGTTCTTAGACATTTTGGAAAGCTTAAAGAGTCCTATAACCAACCCCATTGGTTTCAAGTCCATATCTTTTACCATTCTCAAGTTATGCTCTTTTGAAGTTGTTGACTTTTTGTTGACTTTCAAAAGGACCTATAATGTCTTAGCTCATACCTTCCAAATGAAGCATTTTTGGGCATGGCTTGTGAGACACAAAGTTGTAGAGAATTCAATTTCCTTAAAAATGAGCTTTGGATGGGAAAAATTTGATGAAGCATGTGAAAGTTATGGCTGGTCAAAGTTCAGTTGACTTTTCCTGTGAAAACCCTAATTTAGAAACTCCTGATTCTTGATGATCTGAAATCTCCTTGATGAATCATGATAAAACCTTGATCAAATGATGAATTTTACTTCATATACTTGATTTTGGCAAAAAATCATGAAGTTTGACTTTGGTTTGACCACAGTTGACCTCAGTTTGACTTTTTAACTACTTTGATTGATTTTGACTTATCTGATCATCTGACTGAGCAAACCTTTGGGAACAGTCTTGAAACTGGTCATGGGGATTCTTAAACACATATAAGATGTTATGAAGCTCACTTTAAGTCTTGGAAGTCCATTTAGCCTGATTAAAGTCAAAACCCTAGTTTTGGATGCACTGCTTAGGAGGATGCATTGTCTAAGGGAATTGTCAAATCTTCTGACTAATTGTGAACTTTGTGAACCTTATGAAATGTCTTGTGAACCTTGTGAACCTCATAAGATGTCTTGTGAACCTTGTGAACCTCATAAGATGTCTTGTGAACCTTGTGAACCTCATAAGATGTCTTGTGAACCTTGTGAACCTCTTAGTACACAAAGTCTTGTCTTGTGAGGGCAAATTTTGGGGTGCAACAAACTGTCTTCTAGGCTTCTGTTGAATGCTCTGTGGTAGCTCTGGTGCTGCAGGAGTAGGATTAGAAATGTGAACTGCTCCCACCGATTGGTGACTTCTGTTACGACTAGGTTGACCATACACAGCATTAGACTCATTCTTTCCACTAGGGGGCTTCTTTGCAGTGCTTGATGAAGAGGCACCCACCTGTATCTTACCACTTCTTATACCACTTTCCACACGCTCTCCAGTCATTATTAGCTCAGTGAAACCGGATGATGAGCTTCCAATGAGGTGACTATAGAATGGACCATTCAGCGTACTCATAAACATATCCACTAGCTCTCTGTCAGTCAGAGGAGGTTGAACTCTGCCAGCCAGGTCTCTCCATTTCTGGACATACTCCTTGAAATTCTCCTTAGCACCCATTGACATGCTTTGGAGTTGCATGCGAGTAGGTGCTAAATCAGCATTATATTGGTATTGCCTGTAGAAGGCCTCAGCAAGATCATTCCAATCATGAATATTGACACTTTCCAATTGATAGTACCATTCCAATTGAGCTCCAGACAAGCTCTCTTGAAAGAAATGAATCCACAATTTCTTATCAGCAGTATGTGGTTGAATCCTTCGGACATAGGACCTTAAGTGCAGCTTGGGACATGAGACACCATCATACACCACAAAAGCAGGAACCTTGAAACCAATAGGTATAACCACTCCAGATATTAAGCTCAGATCTTCAAAATCAAGCCCAGAAGATTTTTGTAACTCCATGGCATTCATCCTGTCTACCAACATCTTGTATTTATCTTCATTAGGATCATGATAATAGTTTGCTTCAGAATCAGAATCTCCCACAGTATCATGGAGACTACCTCCCTCTTTCTCAGAATTTTTCAGACTCATAATCATCAACCTGTTCCTTTGTCTTTATAGGACCTCTGAACCTTCTTCCAAGATTAATAAAGCCTCCTGGTCTTCTAGTCTTCGTACTCTTCTTAGCCAGCAGTGTCTTCAACTCATCTTGTCCCTTGGACAAGTTCAGAATCAACTCTTAGAATTGTGCATTCTGAGCCTGAAGATCATTGACAATCTGTTCAAAAGCCATTTCTGCTGAAATAAACAGCAAGAAGATAAGATACCTGTACATAAGAAACCTGTGATGCAATGATATGGTGTATAAATGCGTATGCAATGTTTTCAAAGACCGCAGGATTTACATTTGTTTAAACAATAAAAAAGGTAAACTTTTATTAGTAATAAACTTGTTTGCCCCTTGGGCTTACAATAAAAATGAAATAAATACAAAAATGGGATTTTAAGTCTCCCATGGACGTTTCCTCTTTGTGTTGAGGTATGAGTTGAGATTCCGCTCCTCGTGAAGTTGTTTTGTTAGCTCCAGGATTCTTTCTTGACTTGCTTTGTAATGAGTCTCAAAAGTATCTCTTTGCTCCTTCAACTGGATCCAGGACCTCTGTAACTCTTCTATGTCAGTGGGCATGTCTGGATGAAGAATGATATAAGAAGTATCTCCTTCAGCAACAGGCTCCATGGTAACTGGCAGGATGGCAGGATATGGCATCATAAGAGTCTGAGCACGAGATCGCACCCATCTGATATAAGCTTCCATAGGAATAGTGTACTTTGGTTCCAGAGTCTTGCTGTCAACCTTGTTCACTTTACCCCATGCTCGTATGAACCTTTGACGGTAACCTTGAAGATTTTTGTCGTAGTCAAACACAATACCCTGAATCAACATGTCATGAGGACCATCACTCCAAGCGTAACCAAACTGACGTAGAGCTAAGGAAGGATTGTAGGTAATGCCCCCTCTTATGCCAAGGAGTGGTACATTAGGGAACTCCCCACAACGGTCAATGATAGTAACATTCTCCATAGATCGAAAGCACCAATGAATATCTGAATGAGAAAGTGACATGATTCTTTTGGACCATCTGAACCTTTGTTCATTCTTCATCACTGATCGAGGAAGGTGAGAAATAAACCACCTTGACAATAGAGGTATACAACACATCAGAGTTCCTCGTGCCTTCGTAGTACGGGCATGAAGAGAGTGTAAGATGTCTCCAAGCAATGTAGGCACTGGATTGCGAGTCAGAAATATGTTGATGGCGTGTACGTCTATGAACTGGTCTGGATTGGGGAACAATACTAAGCCATAGATCAATAGGGCTAAGATCTCCTCAAAAGCATCATAACTCATAGCTTTCAGGAACACTTGAGCTTTCTCCATCAACACCTTAACAAAAATACCCTTAACTCCACTTCTTGTTTCTAGGACAATGTCTGATTTCTTTAAATGTAGGGCTGCAGCAATGACTTTAGGTTTAGGTTCTTTCTCCAAGCCTGTGAAGGGTTTCTGATCAAGGACAGGTATACCCAGTAGTTTGGAGAACTCCTCCATTGTAGGAACCAACTGATAGTCGGGAAATGTGAAGCAATGATGCTTAGGGTCAAAGAATTGAAACAGTACACTCATCATGTCTTCATTGAACCCTGAAGTGACTAGATCCAGTAGGTGACCATGCCTCTTGATGAACTGGGAGTTTTCAGAAACTTGAGAGACCAATTCCTTAAGCTTAGGAGGTATTCCTACAAAGTTGATCCGAATAGTATTCCTACGAACAGAAGCCATGACCTGCAACAAAGAACAAAGATAAATCTTTGGTCCTTGAAATGGTTAGTGAAAATGCTATGCTTATGATGCATTGATGTCATGATGTTATGATGTTATGTTCAATCACAAACATGTGGCATACACAAACAAGTCACACCATAGCCATAAGTTTAGAGGCTTGCATGAGGTTTAAAGGTAAGTACCCTCCCCTGAAGTTAGTTGGTTCATCTTGTCCTACAAAAGTAACCGGGTTCTAAGGGATCTTAATATCATTGATCCTTCCCTAGGGTGGTTGTTCAGTAGGCAACTTACTTGCCAACCAAAACCCTCAAAGTTTAGGATCTCAATGAGTGTAGCATCGAGTATCAACCAACTTCAGTCTTTACCAAAGCCGGTTATCTCACTACTTTCTAAAGGCCAAGATGGGATGACTAGGGTTCTAAAAGTCAGTTAGTGTATTGACAACATATGGCAGCCTCATATTATCCTTAACTTACTTAAGGAACATAAGCACCCACCAAGAAGTCACACTAACTATGGCCACCAGATCAACCATATCGGTATAAGCCGTACAGTTTCCTTGGTCTATTGCCATTTACCTAAGGTACACTAGATTCGGGTTAGGATCTTTCACACATAAAGCCCAACAAGTAATATAAAGCAAACAAGGCAAACAATTTAAGTGATCTAATTCCTAAGGGTACCCCTCTTTTATTAAGTCCCCAGCAGAGTCGCCAGTTCTGTAACACGGTGGGAAAACTGACTTTAGTTAAATGTTGCAGATAGCAAGAGTCGCCATCGACTTTTATTTTATCCAAAAGGAAAGGGCATAAAAGAACAGGAAAGACCTTAAAAAGATTTTGAGTTCGGGGGCTCTTAGTTACTTAGCTCACTTTAAACTGTTTTGAAAAGTGTAGTGTGTGATTAAAAATTTTCTTAAGTACTTTATAATGATCCTTGTATGGATGTATATAAAGACTTTGTTTTTGAAAATTTGTTTGAAATGTGAAGTGTAATGAAGTATTTTTGAATAAAAGTGAGCAAGTACTTAAGAGGAACCTACCCTAAATTAAATCTTTACTGTTCTTAAATGTTCTTTCAATGGTAATACTATCCCTATTATTAAGGAATAGGTAGTCATTACCTTGGATGTTATAAGGGACATGTGAAGGGTCATCTGTGTTTAGGCAACTGTAAGGTGTCTTAGCAATACGAAGGGACTTATCATCTTTTATTCAAAGGGACAAGATCATTTACCGTAGGCAACATCGAAGGGACTTGATCTTATAATCTTAAAAGGGACTTGATGATATTTTATGAAAAGGGACTTTGCTTTAAGACACCTTACATAACCTTATAGTTAGGCAACATGAGGGATAACCTTAGAAAGTGAGAGATGGCGATCAAAGATCGACTTACGTGTGTGAGTGTCCATATTCATATATTTATCTTATTAAATTAGTGATTCTAAATTAATTTTAAAGCACAAACATGTTATCACTCCCTATAGTTACTAACCATGACAATATAAATATTTATGAATAATAAAATAAAGACAAAAATAAACCTACGACTATTACAAGGCTTTTGCAGTTACATTATAATAATAAACAATTGAATAGTAAATATATAATAAAATAAGCAATAAATAAAAGGTTAGTGATAAAATAATTATAAGAAGGAAAGGTTAGTACAAATATACAAAAAAATATATATATATATATAATTAAATATTTTTAGATTTAAATAAACAATTTTGAAGAATTTTTTGAGATGAAACTAAGATAATATAAATAATAATAAGAAAACTATATAATAATTATTTACAAAAAAAAACAAGATTAATTATTTAATTATATATTAGAAAAATTAATTAAGTTTAATATTAAAGTTAAATAAAAATTAGGGTTTAGAAATTAGGTTTAATTTTATAATTAAGAAAAATCAGGATTAGGGTTTTGATTATTTAACCTAAACTTAATTAAATTATTTATACAAAATATACAATAATAATATAAAAAAATTTTCAAATTAAATATAAACTAAATTAAATTTTTAGAAAATAAATTAGGGATTTTTTAGAACACATGAAATTATATATATACATATATTTACATATTATTATTAAAATAATTTTTTTCATATGAAAAATATAATTTGGATTAATTTAAAACAAATAAATAAGAAAACAAAACTTACCTGGGGCAGGATTCGAACCCACGCCCTAGGCCTTTCCACCCTCGGACCAACAAGGCTGCCACCAGGCCAGGCATGCGCAGGTGATAGGGTTTGGGCAACAATCGTTTTATGATTAACCTGTAAAAACACCAAAAATAAAAACAAAACAAAATGGCCTGGGGGAGGTTTGAACCCAGGACCATTCGTTTACACACCAAACACACAAACCATCTGAGCCAAGCGCGTTAGTTGAAATATAACATAAACAAATTCTAAAAATATTAAGTTGCAAATTTGAATTTTCCAGATGGCGCCAAGGCAGTCGTCTTCTACCTCTGGACTTGCAGAATTACCTGCGAATTTATCCATGAGTTTTCTTGCGAATTTTCCAACATATGAATCTTGCCAATCTCATATCATCATGAATATGAAACCATTCATCAAATTAAACACATGGTTATGATCACCTCACTTCACACAGTTCATTTATGTCCTTAAAATTAATTTATATGGCCTAAATCAAAGAACCCTAATTATGGTTCAAGAACCCTAACAATGGCCGTTTTCGGCTCATGTCCTTATCCTTCAATTTCTTTGTCCAGAAAACATCTAAACATCATCACTAACACAAATATACAATTAGAATTCATTATCATTGCATAAATAATCCAAATCGAAAAAAATAAAAGTATGAACAATATGCATTCGGGTTGATCATATGAGCATGAGTTGAATGCGTTTGAAGGTTGGGATAGACTCAGTGATGTCCAAGGATCATCTCTATGTCTTTAAAATACCTTTAAATGCCATCTAAAGGTAAACCCGAAAATTGAATTTTGGATGACTTTTTGAAGTTTGAGAATGCTCTTGGAGGCTGAGAATTCGTGTCTAAGGCATTGCTTAATGTTGTATATATAGGATACATCAGAATTAAGTCAAAAATTCGATCACTCCTTTGGACTTTTGGACCTCATGAGATTGAAAAAGATTTGTCTTTAAAACTTGAATTTCTTTGATCTTACCTTGCTATATTTGTATGATCTGAAATTATATGGTACCAATCACCTTTAAATGAACATTAAGACCTTCTAGAATCAAAATCTCTTTCAAATATATGATTTTCATATTTTATTTTAATTTAATTTGTATTTTAATGAATAAAATTCAAATAAATATTAAATAAAATGTAAAAAATCAGAAAAGGTGTGGGTTGGGTCGTGCTTGGTGATATTATAAAGATTGGATGGCAATTTGGTGGGCTCATTTAGCAAAAATTGGTTTTAAGGCCTTATTTGCTTCATAAACTTCCCAAAATTTTCCAAACTTTGCAAGGGCACAAATCCTTCCATTTTAATTCTATGAAGGTGTTCTTGGACATTTTAGAAAGCTTTAAGAGTCCTCTAACCAACCTATTTGGTCTCATGTCCATATCTTTTACCATTCTCAAGTTATGCTCTTTGGAAGTTGTTGACTTTTTGTTGACTTTTAAAAGGACCTGTAATGTCTTAGCTCATACCTTCCAAATGAAGCATTTTTGGGCTTGGCTTGTGAGACACAAAGATGTAGAGAATTAAATTTCCTTAAAAATGAGCTTTGGATAGAAAATTTTTGATGAAGCATGTGAAAGTTATGGCTGGTCAAAGTTCAGTTGACTTTTCCTATGAAAACCCTAATTTAGAAACTCCTGATTCTTGATGATCTGAAATCTCCTTGATGAATCATGATCAACCCTTTATAAAATGATGAATTTTACTTCATATACTTGATGTTGGCAAGAAATCATGAAGTTTGACTTTGGTTTGACCACAATTGACCTCAGTTTGACTTTTTGACTGCCTTGACTGATTTTAACCTATCTGATCATTTGACTGAGCAAATCTTTTGGGAAAGTATTGAAACTTGACATGGGGATTCTTGAACACATATAGGATGCTATGAAGCTCACTTGAAGCCTTGTAAGTCCATTTAGCCTGATGAAAGTCAAAACCCTAGTTTAAGATGCATTGCTTAGGAGGATGCATTGTCTGAGGGAATTGTCAAACTTTCTGACTAATTGTGAACTTTGTGAACCTCATGAGATGTCTTGTGAACATTGTGAACTTTGTGAACCTCTTTGTACACAATGTCTTGTCTTGTGGAGGGCAAATTTTGGGGTGCAACAGCTGCCCCTGTTCAATTTTCTAAAACCTGAGGGGTTAGATTGGTATATGTGCCAGTCGTGACCTGGAAGGTTGAAGGGGATTGAACACAAAAGCCCAAAAATTTGCACTCGCCAGTGCGTAGAGTAACACTGCTGATTAGTTGAATATGCTTGAGTGGGCTTGAAGATGCCACTTGGAAGAACTGGAGATGGGCTTATAGATGCCATCCATACTATCAGGAGGTGATTAAAACTCTGAACTTCAAATATACTGACGCATGTGAAAAATATATCTTAAACTTGTACAAATTAGAAGAGCTAAGATTAGACGCTTACGAAAATGCCCACATATACAAGGAAATAACCAAAAGATGGCATGATAAGCGCATATCTAAGAAAGAATTTATTGTAGGAGACATTGTTTTATTATTCAACTTGTAACTTAGGTTGTTTCCTAGAAAATTACGGTCTATATGGTCCGGTCATTTCGAAGTGACAAAAGTCTTGTTGAGTGGTGAATTTGACATAAAAGGAAAATCTAATACACCATTTGTAGTAAATGGGCAACATTTAAAACATTATCACTGCATAGAAAATATTGATTTTTCAACAGGTCTAAAACTGGCAGAAATCCCTATAGAAACCTCAAGCTAACCTTTCCCTAAACTATGTCGAGCCCTGACATAAATTGAAGCATTGCGTGTGAGGAAACCCACGAAACTGTTTTCTTTTTTGTTTTTATCGTTTTTTTAATTGAGTTTTTGTTTTTGTTTCTTTTTCAAATTTCATTTTCAAATGCGGTAAATTCACTGATTTCTGTGTTGATTGTTTTACTGTGTGTTTACAAGATTTTAAAGTTTTCCTACCTTCCTCTTGATAAGTGCAAATTGTAGATATTTTTGTATATAATTTTTGTTGCACTTATCTATAATTTTTGTCAAAACCGTTCGAATAAACCCCACTTTGTTTGTAAATATGTTTACTTTACGTTATAGTGTATATATTGCATTTTCATGTAAATATCATTGAGTTTAATTGTTTTCCATTTATTGTAGTAGGTATTAAAACATTTTTATTTGAGCATTGTTAGATAAAGCATTGAATAAGCTTTCCAACGCTTTGAACCGGGCAAAAATCGGATTTACGGTTCAAAAGTTATGAAAAAAATAGTGCTGGATTTTTGACCTGGGGTCGGGCGGTGGATTCTGCCGTCGGGTGGTGGAGTATGATGAAAAATTGAATAAATTCCAGCAACATGATCTTCTGCGCCTCTTGTAGGGCCATGAGGTGCAGGCAGGGTGGTGGATTCTACCGCCGGGCGGTGGAGTCTAAACTAGATATTTATAGCCAGGCTATAAATTACGCAGCTGGCATGAGTAAAATAAAGTTCAGTGCCAGGCGGTGGATTCTGCCTCCGGGCGGTGAGTCTGAGACAAAAAATTCTATTTATTTCATTTTCATTTCATTTTTGTTGTGGATGTTATTTGGGGTGGTTTTTGCTCTCCCTACTTCATTAACCTCATTTTTTTGTTAGATTAGCTTAGAAAACAAAACAACACATGGGGCTTGCATCTTGTAGAATCATAGGTGGATCCTCGTCAATTGGGTTGACAACCGAGAGGTTTTGGTTGATCTCTTTTTCCTCTTTTTGTAATCTCTTTTGTATTGGGTGTTTGTATAGTTAGTCTGAATCCATGTATCTTCGTTGATCATAATAATGTATAAATTTGCTTTACAAATCATTATCGATATCTTCCTTGATTTTTTTTTGTATTTATGTTTGGATTTGTTTTGTGTTAGAGATAAACATCATGAATCTTGATTATGGATGGATATCTATTGTCTATATGTCCGAGAGTGACGAAGAGAGTAATACAATTGCGCTCTCAGCTCAGTATGCGAAAGATGGACACCGTTATGAGCGATACTGGATGATTTTGATGAGTATTGTAGTAGAGTGAAAATGATCGATAAATTTATGTTTGTGACGAGTCGATTATATGTATGCTTGATAAGTTTCTTCTCTCTGAAAGATGAATTATTTTTATGTTCATATTTACTTTTCCAAATTTACTATACCCATTTTTAATCCAAACTCATAAATTTAGAAATTGACGAACGACAATTCGGTAGCACCGATCTCTGTGGACAGGATAAATTCTCGGAAAAATACTTCCAAAACTCTTGTTGCTTTCCGTTATACCAAGTTCAACACCTCCTTCTTCTCTGATTTCATTATGTGCACTAACATTAGAAATGAATAACGAAGATAACATGATTGTGGATTTCAGAGATGGTGCCCAGAGGCACCGTTATGAAGTTTTAGCCCAAAAAGCTATGACTCTAAATTTTTTCCCCATGAACCTACCATGACCGCTCTAGGCATAGGTGCTAGCATTGACTACATGTTTAACTAGATAGGATGGGAAGGTTTCATTACTAAAAAACATAAGACTTATTACAAACTAATTCTAGAACTCCCGAGCTCACTTGCTTATACCCCTAACTACAGAAAAGGATTTAAAAGAGGTAGGATTGCCTTCAGATTGTTTAGATATCCTTGTGAATTTAACATCCAAGATATGGCTAAACTGTTGGGTTTCCCCGATGATCCTACTGTTTTCTATAAGGTGCAGGAATATGTACTTATGGAGGATGAACTCAACCATTTTTGGATTAGTATCTCGGGACGCCCTGATCATGACCTTTACCTTATGATATCCACAAATATTCATAACCCGACCATTAGATATTTCCACATGATTCTGGCCTATACCCTTTTTGGAAAAGATGAGAGTGACAACAACATCTCTAGAGATGAGCTATTTACAATGTTCTGTGTGTTTCAATATCGGCCTGTTAACGGAACTACCTTCATGTTTGCAAACTTCTGTAAGATTTTGCAATCTGAGCACCAACCCATTCTAATAGGTGACCTAGTTACTAGAATAGCTGATGCAATGGGATTTAGAACCCGCCTCTCTCAAGTAAACCCTCTAGGAGACTACAAACCTATGAATATTACATTCTATTTCGATAGGGCAATGCTTATAGACCGTGGACCACATCATTTCCAACCCCTAATCAACAATGTAGTTATGCCTCACTTTACACTGACTGACCATGAACGTACAAGTGTGCACAACTGTCGCAACCAACTTTATGATTTAGATGAACCACTGTATGAGCCTGAAGACGATTGGTCCGAAATAGAAATAGACCCAAAAACACCTCCATATTACTATGGTCTAGTTTATTTAGAAGACCCAATTGAATACGAAAAGCCCATTCCTACGGCCATTGATACACAATTCACCATAGAGAATTTTCGTACTGAACTGACCATAATGCACAACGAGCTTAACACCTTACGCATCGATGTCATCACTCTAAGAGATATGGCCATCGAGCAATTTGACAACCTGATCCAATCCATAGAATCAATTCGACAAAACCGTGGTCCGTTACTAACACCGGTATTTATCATCATTTTTAACACATTTTAGTTTATTTTATTTTTTTAATTTTTTCGGTTTTCCAATTCAGTTTGTTTTTTAATTAGCTACTGTTGTTTGCTGTTCAATTTGAATAAAAATATCACATTTTACCTCTGCTAATTAAGTGTTCCTCTATTAGATTTGTTCTACTTTTATTTGAGTAGCAATATTTATTTTGTCAGTGTTATTATTGTGCTTAATTTGCTTCTGTTTTGTTCTGCTAAAAAAATAATAATAATTTCTAATGCTATGTTATTATATACTGCTACTGCTTTAAAAATTTATATTGTGCAATATTATAAATAATGTGTTACATAAAATATATTGGAACAAACTTAAAATTCAAGGAAGAAACCAATGAGGATTTGACCGTTACACCGTCCACATACGCGTGACACATGTCACAGAGTTTAAGGGTGTGACGCCCATCTTACTTTTGAGCCGACCGTCTTAAATTTCCAAACGACTGTCAGGTTTGTGAAATGGTTGTCACAACGGTCATCTCTGTAACGTCTCTGAAACCCATTACAGGACCGTTGCAACCCCACTTTCCTCTTCCTCTTCTAACGTTCCACTTACCCTCCATTATTTATAACCGTTCCACCTTCTCATTTACTCACACCATAAACTTTTCAACTTCCATTTTCACAATTTTCTCTATAAATTACAGCAAGGTTTGTTCCAAATCCATAACATCTTCTTTTCACCTCTTACTCACAAAACCTTCAAATCTTGTGAAAAATGGCCACATAAAGATCTGTTCCCGACCTCTCTATGATCACCTTCCTTGAGGGAGAAGCCGATGATCTTCAATAAGAAAAGTACATCGAGTTCTACCACGCTCCGTTGAACCGACGAAATACGTCGATGAAGCTTGTCTCTAATAGTTTGGATTGCTGGAAGGTGTCTAATGGTTGCTCACCAACACAGACTTAACAAAGCTCTGCAACAATAGCAGACCAACATATGAAGCAATGATGCCGGAATTCCTGATTTCATTCGCTTATAACATACCGAACAACAACAAGAAATTTCTAACCGGCTCTGCCACATTCAGGATGTTCAGTGATGAATATTCTATACCGCAAGACTGTTTCGTCAAATGGTTCGGATTCCACCGTGGAAACAATGTTACTATCGCTTTCCTGCAAATTGGAAGAACGATACTTTTGAGCTTTGGCAACATCTGACTGGCGTTCTACCGATAGGTTGGTATGACCTTTATGCTTCCCACATTCACAACCCTGTCATCTGGTATTTTCATCATGTTCTGAGCCACACCATCTTTGGAAGGTATAACAACCACAAAGTAAATTAGAAGGATTTATTTCTCCTTCAATGTGCTTTCCACCCTGCGCCTTCAAACCTGATTGCCTTTATGTTATCCAACATTCAATCCGCCTATGCTAGAGGGAAAATCCATTCTGCTTCGGAGGGATCGTTACTGATATTGCACTCAAGCTTCGATTAGGAGAGAGACTCAATAACTTACCCTCCTTACCAGCCATTTTTCTCGACATGGATTATTGTCGTAACGCACACCCGGTCAAGCAAAGGAAAGATAGTAGGTACAACTTGATGATTAAAAACAGAGTAGTTCGAAGCATCATTATGCCATGCCATACCCACATGAACGCTTAGCACCATGAAAATTGGCTTTTCGATTTAAATGCTCCATCACCCAATGTTGTTACTCCTGAAGAGCCACCACGCGATGAATTTGAAGAGATGAAGCAGCCCCAACAAGAAGAACCTGAACAACCACCAGCCGCTGACTTTGCTAGCACTTCCTCCAGACGCAATCATAGAAGTAAAAGAGAACCCACAACAAATGACAATATTCTTGTGGCAATTCTGCAGAGAAACGAGTTGGATGCCCAGAGGGATGCGTGATACCAGACACAACATATAGAGATGATGACTCTCACGGGTCAAATCTAATTGGAGTAAACAAACCAAGGTGAAAGGATAATAGGATCTATAGAAGGCCTAGGTGCTTTGACTCAACAAGTACACGAGATACATGATTATATCCATCGTGTTTGTATTCTGGATGATGTAGCACAACATGGACAAAGAAATCTAAGAGGCCAATCATGAGGACAAGAACCGCAGTAGTTTCTTTATTTTTCTTGTATTTTTCCTTTATTTTTATTTTGTAGTATTTCCTTTATCTCACAACATTGAGGACAATGTCCGAGATAGTGTGGGAGAGAGGTAGTTAGTATTTCCCTTTTGTACCTTTCAATCGAGTAAACCAAATTATTTATGAAAGTATTTGCAGTTATTCAACTCCCTTTATTTTTTAGGTATAACAAAAAAAATCGATTGAATACACTCACTTGACATACCCTACAAGTATATAGGTTGATAGGTTATGTTAGAAAGCTGAGAAAGACTTAACAAGATTGATACAGTCTTGACACCTTAGACCCTAAGATATATGATATCAATTTGAATACCTTTTATACTGAGATCTGAATCTTTAGTTCTAAATTAGCCCCTAGTAGTTTATCTTAGCAATCATCACTGCCTTAAGCACAATCTACATGGAGAGCCAATGCAAATAAGTGATTGATATTTAAAGTTAAAAAAAAAATAGAAAGAATTAAGCATGCCAATGAAAAAATGGCCAAGTTTGCACCAAGTCTAAAAGGGTACAAAAACTTGCAAAAAGGCAAAGAAAAGTATGATGTAAGTTGGTTCAAAGGTATTTGGTTCCAAACTCGGTAGGGCGAACTACGGTTCGATCCCCCACAATTAGCATTCAGTACATATAAAGGGTTACCACACCTGTGTACCAGACCCCATGTTTGAAAAGATCAAATTAACCAACAGGATACTCCACTATGTGCGTGTAAAGGTAAAGGACTTAATGTGATTGTGACAGAATGAAAACAGGTGAAATAGAAACGAGAGCATTAGGTTGAACTATAATAAAATGATTCGAACTGGCTTGTATAGGAGGTTTATGAGCATACATTTTTCTATCGTATCGTTAGTGTATCTTTAGTGTTCGAGTTACTACCGGTCTTTTTAGCAAAGTGTCGCACGACCACGTATGGTTAGGAGTTGTGTCTTGTGTTTGTGTTTGACAGATATTTTTAAAATCTTACTGATTATTTGCTTGAGGAGAAGCAAAGATTCAAGTATAGGGGAGTTTGATAACACGTTTTTACACTGATTATTTAGCTTGGTTTCTGTTAATTATATTATCATTTTTTCGTAATTTACATGATATTACGCAAGGTATTTATGTGTTTTTACAGGTAGTCCAATTTATGAGGTTTGTAGAAGAAAGAAACTAAAATGAGGAAGAAATGCAGTATATATCAGAAGAAATGAAGACAGATGACAAAAAACAAAGGATTTTGCAGTTCCAATCCATGACGCTCGTAACACGGTCAAGACGACTGTCACACATGTTAAGTGAGACGACCGTCCTGCATACATGACGTCTGTCACATGTCATAAATTCATAAATTAAAACGCTCTAATTATTCAATCCTGTGAAGAATGTCATTGTGTATTTTTCTCATTCAACCCAGTCTCAGTCAAGCAACTACTTATCAAAGCCCATCAACTTTATTTCCTAAATTTTATCATTCAACAATAGTCGTGCTCAGAGGCTATAAATAGAAGCCAAAGCAAATTGTAAAGGGAGCTTCGACCTAGACCTTATGCTGTTGTTTTGTATTCGAAGCCTATTTTGAGATTTTTAGTTTTCCTATTCAGAGTTTTCTTCCATTTTATTTTCTGCATTAATTTTATGTTTCCGTACCTTTACCGAATCCGTTATAGTTTCCTCCATCGGGAAGTTATTACACCTTTAATTTTGTTTTAAGCCATTGCCTTCTAGTTTTATTTTCTGCAAGCCTACCGACCCGTGGAAGTTTGCTACGCCAAGATTATTTCTACTGTTCAGGTTTATTATTGAATTAATAAAATTGCCTTTATTTTTATTTGTCATACCATATGCCATTGTTTACTGCCTTTATTTATTTATGCTTCCTTTAATTAACATGTCTGGCTAAAATATTTAATTGGTATGTAATTGATTAACCAGAATGGATTTGATAGATCTAGGCTAAAATCATAAGCAAGCTTATTTTCTGGTTTCGATTTCTTAATTTTAAATTAGCTTTTATTACAAGAGTAAAAAGGTAACAATATTAGGGTTAAGACCACGAGAGTGTGAGGTTTTAACCGGATAACTGAAATCGAACATTAGTTTTAAATACAACGGAAGTGCTTTAAAGCTAATTAGAATCTATAAGTTTTTAAAAAGTACTTTTAACTCAATTTTATACAACGAGAGCGCTCAATATGACTTAGGAGTATAGTTAGAGTCAAGACCACAAGAGTGTAAGTTGACGACTTTAAAACTCACATTTTCTACATAAAGATATTTTGACCAATCTTTATAAGCCAATAATTTATTGAATCCATGAAGGCATATTAATTAGTACCGATATTCTATCATAATCTAATTTAATTAAAATTTCTAATATCCCGTTTCGTTTAAACTAAAACATCACTCGTCTTAGCTAAACATAATAACACCTGATATTACTAGTTTTATTATCAAGTCTTTGTGGGATCGATTTCTTTATTACTACGCGGTTAGGCTGTATACTTGAAGTTTGTACCCCGTAAGACTCAGAAAGTCGCAATCACATGTTTTATGGGTTTCCGAACGAAAAGACACCTAACGCGTGAAATGCATTTAAGAAACGAGTTCCCAATAAAATTAATGTTACAACACAACCTTTCATTTGGCCTGAATAATGACGGGTCAATAAATGAGCATGACGAAGTCATCACCCTACAAAGCAGAGGTTGTAACGCCCCGATTCGATTTTCCCAATTTTTGTGGAGTCTTTTATTTTATTTGAATGATAATTGTTTTATTTTTGAAATTATCATGATGATATGATATGTTGAGGAATTAATGTGTTATGTTGGTGAGATATGTGATTGTACCATTTTTGTGAATTTTTGGGTAAAATTGGATAAAAGGGTATTTTAGACATTTACTAAATAGTGATAAGTTAGTATTAGATGGAATTATATTTTTGTGAGAAAAATGATATTTGGTGGAGAAAATAGTTAGTAAGAGAAAGAATAGAAAATAGAGAGAAAGGAATATAAGTGTGAGAAAGAGAAAGAAAAGAAATATAAAGAAAAATAGAAGAGAAAGAAAGGAGAAGAAGGAGAAAAAGAAGAAAAAGCTAGGTTTTGATCAAGATTGCTCAGCGTAGACGAAATAATCGGGTAAGGGTGATAAGCATTGTTATCTTGATATTGTATATGATTATGTATGTGTTTGATTGGTTGAGTTTTGGTTTTGATGGAAGTTTAGAGAAGATGAATAGTTAGGATTTTAGAGAAAATGTGAGAAGTTAGTGGATTAATCGGTTAGAAATCGTTTTAATCGAAGTATGATACCTAGAATATGTTGTTGATCATGTTTATGGAAGTATTTTGGAGGTTTGCATGGGTTTAGGTTGACTGTCACGAAGCTGAGAAATTCTGGAAATCGCAGTGGTCGCTCAACAAGCTATCCCTCGCTCAGCGAAAGTTTTAGGGAAATTCTCGCTCATCGAGCCTGTAGGTTTTTGAGAAAATTGTGTTTTAATCCGTAGCTTTAGTTTCGGGTATCCGTTTTTAGTGTTCCTTATATTGATTCGAAGCTAGAAACGTGTAGAAACTAATGATGCTAAGAAATGTAATGTTTAGCCGACTTTCACCCTACTTTTTCGATAAAACGTAAATAAGTTAATAATGGAATTGTGAGTTCGAGGTGATGTTGTGGCCATTGGCAAACAAATACATTGCTTGAATTGTATGAAAATGTATGTTAATTGAATGAGTTGAGTGCATGATTATGTTGTGAATAATGTATGCATTTTCAAGAATGTTGTGTGTCATTTTGCATGTAAAACATAATGTATGCATTCTTGTGCCGTGAGATTCTTTGTGAATTCGTTGTAGCATCGTGTGCTCATGTGGAGTGTGAGCGATGACTATAACAAGATCGTGTGCCCATGTGGGGTGTGAGCGATCAGATTGTGTGCCCGTGTGGGGTGTCAGCAATCCAGAAACATCATGTGCTCGTGTGGGGTGTTAGCGATGGGTGATTTATTCACATTGATTGTGTGTCCGTGTGGGGTGTGAGCAATCGGATTGTGTGTCCGTGTGGGGTGTGAGAAATCCATAAACATTGTGTGCCCATGTGGGGTGTGAGCAATGGGGAACATCGTGAACCTGACGGGGAGTTACTTTAGGTAACAAGCGATGATTCCATTTGGTTCCTGAGTGAACCTGCTGAAATATTGAGTCGGTACCGCATTGTATCTGCATAGAGTCGTGTGTCAGTCTCTATGAGTTGCATTTTATCATTTTAATTATGATATGCAGAAATAAACATGAATGTGCATATGTTTATTTGGAGTATTATGGAGATGATAGTATGTGTGATGAAACATACTTGTTTGTATATATGCATGTTTAATATATGTACATGTATGTGATTTATACATTTGTAATGAATATGTGTGATTAAACATGGCTAGACGTATGTTTATGCAGAATGAATAGAATTGAGGAATAAACATAAATAATATAAGTTTATGTGAATTGGTAAATTGTGCGTAATTAATGTGTTTGATTGGTACTGATGTACACGTTGCGATGTGTAAAGGTGATAAGGAATGATTTGTGGTGAGAATATGTTTTATGTGCATTTTATATGTTGAGATATATAATTATATGCAATGTTATTATGATAATGTTTCTCACCCTTCTACTATTTTATGATGCTCTATGAGGCATTGCAGAGTAGGTTGCTGGAGGTCTTTTGTGAAGCTTGTCTTCATCTTTTTGGTCGGTCGGCTCTGATATGTAGCACCAGGTAGCTAGGGTAGACAATGATGCCTTTTGTGAATACATTTGTATATGTGTTTTGATGTGAAATGTTTTATGTACACTTGGAATATGTTGGTGATTCAAACTTGCAGATATATTTATGATAAGTATATAAGTTTGAAATTGTTTATGTTTGTTTCCGTTGTTTATTGAATTAAGGGATACGGGTGTAAGGATGAAATCCTTGTGTATGCAAGTTACCTAGTTGTTGCATATTTTTATTGAGCAGGTGTTGTATGATTTCAATTTCAAGTATAATATGGCATTGCTCTTTTATATCGTGTTTCAAATATACTCTGATGAAATTTTAATATGTGTCTAAATGATTTAATTGCTTTTTTGAGGTATAGAAAGGGGGTGTTTCAGAGGTAATGGCTTGAGGGAAACTATTATGGACTGCTCAGAATGCATGATAATGAAAACCTAAATGCGAACGACATACTAAATCATACATAGAAGAGGAAGATAAATGATACCAACCCTTAAATCGTCTCACACTATCCAAATCAATGGACGGTCCTCTGCATAATATGTCACCAATTCCGCAAGCGGTTATAACTTCCCTACTATACAAAGAGGAAAATATATCATTTCATAGGTAATTCAAATTCCACTTCATTCCATTTCACCTTGATATTGATTTGGATGTTGAAATACTAAATTTATAGATAAATTTCACTCCGTCGCATTAAAAACTTAAATCCATCATATCGAGCCTATTCGCTAATCAATTATGATTTGAAGATTTTAAAGGAATTAAAAGACATTATGCATATCAAATATGAATTACTTATATTTACAATTTTCAAATATGAAATATGCAATCATAAAACCATTGGGATACTAGGATTTTAACCTATAATTATAGCAATTTAGGGTTAAATATATTTTTGATCTCTATAAATATTTCATTTAAAAAATAATATTTTTTTATTCCTACAAAAATTTAATGCATGCAGTTTTAATCCTTATTATTTTCTAAAATCTTGATAACTATTTAACAACCCCTAAACTTTTAAATTTTTTAATAATTTTTTTCATACATGTTAAGATTACTATGAAATGTTTTTTTTACTAAATTATATAATTTTTTAAAATTAGAAGAATTAAATAGGATTTTTTTTTAATTTCAAAAGATAATGATAAAAATAATGAAAATCTCGACTTAGAAATTAAATTGAATTTTTTTCTTTCCAAAGAACTTTTTATAACGTTCTAAACATATCTGCAAAATAGTCATTCAAAAACACACATTGGTTTAACAGTAGAGACTAAACCTACATGCATAATTATTTTTTAGAGACCAAAACACACGATTTTTTTATAGAGATAAAAAATAAAATTTGATAATTTTATAGAGACAAAAACATATTTAACCTTTATATTTATCATAAATAAAATTATTTTGTAAGATCTATTAATTTGCTTTCTTCTATCTTTAATTTTCTCAAAAATGTTTTTCAAGCTTACATATTTATAATTTTTTAATAAACTATGTGTCTTATTTAAAAAAAAAATCTAAACATACTATTCAAACTCATATTTCATATATTTAGACAACAACTAGGTAAAACTTAAGTTGATAGTTCTCACTCTTCCACATTTAGCACTATTTTCATTTTATTCCCATCTCAAAAACACCATGTACATTACTTGTGAAAAATAGCAAGTTAATTGCACAATTACAAAGCTAATAATTGGGTAAGTACATGGTACTAATAGTTTTTTGCTAAGTTGTAAATAGAAACATGCCACGTGAAAAAACATGTGAGAGATGGTGGGGCCAAAGACAACCAAACAAGTCCTCTAATATCATAATTTTAAGGTGGGTCCCATCAAGAACAAGAGGCCACAGCTGGCAATCTGTTCGTTTGTGTTCGGTGGAAACTCACTGTACTTACTTGAACCACACGATGTAACTCTAGAATATCAAAAGTGAATATTTGGTTATGTGTTTTAAATTTATTTTAATACCTAAATTTTTAATTAAAAAATTTCATACTTTCTAAAAAAATATTATTAGTTTGGAAATATAACCATTTTATTTATAATAATATTTTATATAAAAATTATGAATTAATTAGATCAATTTAACTCAGATAACACGTATTATAACAAATCTTTGCAACATATACCTTGATATAAACTTTGGCCAAAATAAAAAGTATGAATCAGCTTCAATTACACTTCAACTACTCACTTTTTTTCACTTCTCTCTAGTACAAATTTTACATAAATGCTATAATAATTTCATTTTTTTTTCTTTTCCTGCAACTGCAACACTGCTAGCTACTCATTCAAGACACAAACCTGAAGCTTGTCTATTTCAATATTATTTTTCTTTTTTCTTTTTATTTTTTTATTTTTTTATTCTTCATCCATTATTGCACAAGGGACCAGTCAAATCAAATATATGGTTCCTTTGTTACCTCTCAAAACTGTCGGTGCTACCATAATCTCTCACTTCTATCAAACCCTTTATTATTTTATACAATATCTTTTCTTTTCACTCCTTTTAAAAATAAATATACAAAATTAGATACTAAAGTTTATACTCCACAACAAGTAAAGCCATTTCATTATTATACTTGGACAACACTAGATACAAATCTTTTTTTTTCTGAAAAAAATATTATAATTTGACACACCACCTACTATACTGCATATACATCAATTAATATTTTTATCTACGTTGACTAGCTAAGAGAAAGATTAATTAACTTCACCAAGAAGAAATTGATGTTTAAACAACATTCACTTGGCATGTTTAATGATCTGAAATATTATATTTTTGTATATATATATATTTATATAGCAGATGCAATGATGAAGGTGATAATGACTATAACTACCACTATTATTGATATAATTGTTAGCCACATGTACGGGAAAATCCATCTTGCATTAAAAATGTGACAGCGAGACTTGTAAAAGTTGAAATTTAATCATAAAAAGAGCACCACAACATTATAGTCTCAAAGTAATTTTACTCTTTCAATTCACGTTTTCAGAAATGTGTCGTATGAATTGTGCAACATGAAGTTGAAGTAGGGATTTCTACTCATGAGATTGAAGGTTTTACAATTTGGTTTAACTTTTTTTAAATGAAAATTTGTAATAATTAAAGTGACTATAATGAAGGTTTACCAAAAAGTGTATTAACAGTAAACAGATTATTAATTTGATGAACAAACAATGAGATGGTAAATCCAAAAAAGTGCAACTACAATTATCTGAAAGAGAAAAGAAACAGTTTTCCTAAATTATTAGCGAATAAATAGCTGCAAAGCATTGCTGTCACCATCACCATTTTTAACGTTTGAGGTGGTGTTGTAAATTGAAAACAAAAGTCACGGATAATGATCACAGAATAAAAAGATTTTTGTGACTACATAACATAACAACAACAGTATCTAATTCCGAGCCACTTGTTTGCCAACTACACTAGTAAAGTTACAACCGACACTGGGAACACATTAACTCAGGATTCAGGATTTTAGTTCAACCGAGTAAATTTGACAACAATTGATAGATCATAGAACACACATAAAGTGAATTGCCCAATACCAAATATTTCAATGGGGACAAAAACTTTTGTGTGATTTGATTCAATATCAGTGTTGCATGATGCATCACAGACAGACCCCTACTGTTGTATTATTTACTATCTTCCAAACAAAATGCACATGTAAGTCAGTCAAACAAACCTCCCCAAGAATGTTACTGTATCTAATATGTCTAATAACACCTGAAGTAACATGGTGTGTGACTACTCCAATTGGAAATTGGAATTGAACATGTTATCATCATCATACGGAGTATTTGTATTGCCAGATGTTTGGTACGTGTGGATACACCAGCGAAACTTGTTTGCATGTTGTTTTTTATGTCTTCCATACCCGAATAGTGCCATCTACCGATGAAGTTATCATGCAGTTTTCTTTTGGGTGATAACTTACACTTGTTACCTGACAAAAATAAAAAGACATTGTATGAAGTTAATAATGCCATTGTCATTAAACTAAAAACCTAGAATGATAACGTGCAGTTTACGGTAGGCTTATTAATGCAATAACAAAATTCCTCCAGCAAACCAAAAATTGCATCCATATTAATAATATATGCTAATTGCATGTTTGGTTTGGAGGTGAATTTGACGTAATTACGTTATGTCAGCAAAAACTACACTTTGGAGCTTGAAGATATTTAACAAAATCAAAGTGTTATCGTGATTTTGCCAATCTCCCTCTAAATATGTGCACTTAGGTGTCAGAACTAAGTTATCATTCTATCTAAACTATCAAGTGTTTGTAGTAAAGTTTATTTTCTGACAGTGCTTCAAATTCAATTATCAATCAATACAAAAATATAAGGTAAAAGAAGAGGCTTTCAAACACCATCCACTCTACTCCACCTGGAATAATATAAAATATAAAAGAACAAGTGTGATTTTATTGCCTAGTCACTAATAAACAACAACAATAACAATGGATCAACTTTCAACATTGTTCTATCAAGGATCTAGTCAGTAATAAGAAGTCCTTAAATTCCCCCATCAAGAGGGAATTGAAAACTTGAAAAGAACGTAAACATGTTCCATGTTAAGGTATTATAGTTCAAGAAACCTCTATAATGTTCTTCTAGTATCATCCTTCCACATATTTCTTTTAGAGCAAATATACTAGATTTTTTTTCTTACCACTGAGGCATGAGCTCTGAATTTTGACACAACAGATGCATCTACAAGATCCCAGAAATAGACGAAGCCATCCTCAGAGCCACCAATTACATGAGCATCCGTATTAGTAAGGCAGCAATCCAATTTGTAAGACTGATGATAAATCAATATAAACGACCAAATTTCAGACAATGCTCAAGTCAAAAAGTTTTGAATTGAACATAGTGAAGTTACTTAAAACAGAAGAGAAGCATGTTTCAGGAATTGATAATTGCAGGGTCCAGTAAATAGTATTCCACAAATGCAGATATAATGATGAATAATGACTGAATATAAACTTGCATCCAAATAGTTGAGACCAGGCACCTGCTATCTTCCTTTATAATGCTACTATATATGAGGAACATTTGAATTGAAACTGCTATAATCAGATTTAGTCATTTCAGGCTAACCTTATTAGTGTGTCCTTTATATTCTTGTAATAGTTCACCTGTGGTTCTGTCACATGAAAGCACAGTGAATCTAAAAGAGATATAGAGCCATAGTAAATATTCCTCAAACGTTACAAACATACCTGTCAAGAAGACGCACGGTAGAGTCTAAGCAACCCGCAAGGATGCAGTTGCCATCATTTGACATTGATATACAGTTGACAGGTTGCCCTAAGCTATCGGATCTTTCTCTAGTGAAAAGAACATAAAAGCTTAGTAAAATTGCACAATGCAACTAAAATTTATGGCAATAGAAGTGTCTAATTTGAAATATCGCTTAACTTGTATTACTAAGTTTTTTTACACATAAACTCGTGAATTATGAAATATACAGGTGTTAAAGTATTTTTTATTTTTTTTTATATATAATGTAACAGACCTGCCAATACGAATATCAAATGTTCGAACAGTTCCATCAACACTTCCTCCGATAATTTCAGTTTTTGTTAAACAAACAGACATCACACTGTCTGCAAATGTGTCAATAACCTGCACATCATTTACGATTCCTGATTAATAAGCCAACAGTAAGAAATTGGGTGTATGGCATGTAATAGATGAGTTAATAAAAGAGGATAGAGGAATCAGTTGATGAAATCCACCTGTATTGGCTCAGTACTGTGGGATCTGCAGTCCCAAGCACGCAATGATTGATCATAGCCTGCTGAGACTACAACAGATGAATACTCGTTGAATTTTACACCATTTACCTGCAGAGCAAATTACCTATCAGAAACTATAAATTGATTGCCTGCTCTGGATTTAAGGTCGGGCCAACATATATCACATATTCATAATAATAACAATCATTGAGAGCTCAAGACCAAAGTCATAAAAATGGGCCTGCAACCCCGATCATTAAAAAGGGTCTGCGACCCTGATTTGGCTGTGTTGTCAAGGTTTTTGATGTCTCCAAGACCGTATCATGACTGCAATTGTGGTTATTTTAGTCATATTGAATTACATTTTTTTTTTTGCAATATCAAAAACCTCGACAAAATAGAATCACAACCACAATTTCAAACTCTGCTCGGGACAACATAAACTATCGAGCATCAAAATTTTAATTTTCATCATTGCATACAAAACTACGAAATAAAAATAGACTCTGGTGCATGAGAAAACAAAAATAAACGAAGGGGTCTTTTTTATTTATTTTGAATGTGCACATTTGCATAGGATTAAAATGGATGCATACATGATGAAACCAGTGACATATGTTAAAAATAAAAAAGGCAATAAGCCAAAAGAAGTAGAAGAAATAGTAACGATAAAAACACATTAATATCAGCATGCTTGGTTTGGTTTTTGGAAGAGCCAAAAGCAAATCTAGAGGTGTAGAATTGATTATGTGGAGTGATTTTGAGGTGTTTGGTTCTTCTAAAGTAGAATTGATTCTGCCTCCAGAATTTATTATACTTGAACCTAGAATCAATTCTGCCTCCAAAATTCAGTTTGTAGCTTCTGAATTTAAACTTGATTTTTATTCGGAAATTTGTTATTCAACTCACTTTTACATAAATGTATCCAAACATAAATCAATTCTACAAAACTCAAATTTGTTAAAATCAATTCTACCAGACTCAATTTTGTCCACTGCCAATCCAAACACACACAATCCCTCATTCTCTTGGTTTCCTTCATTCAAAGAGAAGCAAGAAAAAAGGAGAGAAGTGAAAAAGTTGTTTACTAATTAGCATAGTAAGAAAGATAGAATAGAAAGTACCTCACCATCATGGCCACGAAATTTTCTTATTACACGGCCAGTAGCAACATCCCAATAGAAGACCTGCCTATCTCCACCACAGGAACATAACTTGGAGTTGTCCCTAATAGCAAACAAAACAACAAGAAATACAGTTTACATTAACAAACAACCATCCTCAATTGAACTCAAAAACACAACCTCACAATTTACACAACAAACATTGATTAGATTGACTTATTTAAGCTTATATACTAACGCATACACTTATAGAACTTAAAGAAATAACTTATGAGATGTCCATAAGTTATATTCAGTTTATTTTCATGATCTCTCCGGTTGTAGCTTATATAAAATAGCTTATACATAAGCACTTATATGCAAAACACTTATAGCATAAACCACTTATGCAAAACATTCTGACTATATTTTATGTGTCTAGAAAATAGCTTATACAATATGCAAAACACTTATAGAACTTATAGCATAAGCCACTAATGCAAAACATTCTGACTTTATTTCTAAAAAATAGCTTATACATAAGCACTTATATGCAAAACACTTATAGCATAAGCCATAACCTTAATTGAGTTATTTATTTATCCAAACAAGTACTAAAGTATGATCTGTTTTCTCTAAGTTCCCAAAAACTATAATCAACAATAATATCATAACTCTAGTAATTAAGTGAAATTCCGATAAATTTTGAGTATACATTATGAAGAATGAACAAGTAAAGGTGAGAGAAAGAGTGTACATACGAGGTAACGTGGACATCGCGGACTTCACGGCCATGTGATTTATAGGTTTTGATATGGATGCCACGGTGAGGATTCCAGAGGCGTATGGTACGGTCTTTGCCGCAACTGAGGATATAGTTACCGTCGGAGTTGAACCTGGCGGCGAGCACGCCACCTTCGTGACCCTTAAGCACGTTCGCCTCCTTCTGCGGAAGATCTTCCACGCTCATCGTTTCTTGCTACGTCTTCACTGCCGGGAAGGAGAGAGACCTAGGCAGAAAATTTTCTGTGAAGATGGGTCGGATTTGTCCAATTGGGCCACATTCATGTTAGCACCGATGAATGAAGCCTTTACCCTATACCCCTACAATTAATCATATACCCTTACATCTAATTTTTTTGACCAAAATGTCCTTGTATAAATAGTTAAAAAATCAGATTTTTTTCTATTTTTACCATTCGTCCAAAGTTACAGAGAGAAAAAAAATTTCAATTTTCAGAAGTGTTTACCGGAAGACTATAAGTAAGTCTTCCGGTTTGATAGTTTGTGTACCGGAAGAGTTTTTGAAAGTCTTCCGGTATGATGAGGTGTTTTAAAAATGACTTCCGGAAGACTTTAATGAAGTCTTCCGGAATGATGCGTTTGTACAAAGTGTTCCGGAAGAGTTTCATAAAGTCTTCCGGAATGGTGTTTCAAAAAATTGTGTACCGGAAGTCTTGAAGAAAGTCTTCCGGAAATTTTTTTTTTTTTAACTTTTAAAAAATATAAATTTAATTAAATAATTTTTTTATTGTTTTTTTTTCAATGGTGCGCTCACGAGGCAGAGATGGGAGGATACCGGTTCGATCGATGGGACGAGGCGATACGTCGAGTAGAACACGCGCAGATGATGTTGGTACATCTGCAGCTGCAGCAGATCTTGTGGGATATCCTGGAGGTCCGTACGATACCAGTATTTTGGTTTCGTACGAGCATTATGTGGCCAGACGGATATGGTTTGGTGAGGTAAGGAAATTATAATTTTTTTACTACTAGTATAAAAAAAATTGAAATTATAATTATTTAGTTTTGAATAAAAACCGAAATTATTAGTAGCTATTGTATAATTTGTTTAATTTTATTTGATTTCAGGAGAGAGGGACAAAGAAGGAGTTGAAGGTGGCAGAACATGGGTTGAAGTTGACCCAAATGGTTCCACAGCAGCTTCCACCGGAGATTGATGCTATCATATCTAGGTCCGGTTTAGCTTCCCTACAGAGATAAAGTTTGAAGAAGATTGATGCAAACTTGGTTTCTGCATTTGTTGAGAGGTGACATCTAGAGACATCTTCATTTCACCTGCCGTTCGGTGAAATGACGATTACTCTAGATGACGTGGCTTGTTTGCTTCACTTGCCTATCAGGGGTATTCTGGAACCCTCAACCCATCAGTGAAGAGCTAGCTATTGAGTGGGCCGTTGACTACCTTGGAGTGTCATCGAGAGTGCCACTATTCCAGGTTCGTGAGTGCAGAGGTTCGTACTTCAAGATAGAGTGGTTATATGATCGATTCGCAGAGCATCGAGCTGCTTCATCATTGGCATATGCGACCAGATGTTATTTGATGATGTTAGTTGGCTGCACGATCTTTGCGGATAAGTCGTTTACACTTGTGGAGGCACGATACCGGGCATTATTTAGGGACTTGGATGGGTTGTCGAACTATAGTTGGGCAACGGCTGCATTGGTGACATTGTATAGGTTTCTTGGAGATGCGTCCATGTTCAGTTGTAAACAGCTTGGTGGTTATCCGACTCTCTTACAGGTATATATTTAAATTCAGTTTATTGATATTTTTTTAAGTCTAATGTTAATTTTATTATGTTAAAGGTATATATTTAAATTCAGTTTATTGATTTTCTTTTAAGTCTAATGTTAATTTTATTATGTTCATTATGTTATATTTAATTATTATGTTATTGTTTTTTTAACAGTGCTGGATTCATGAGTATTTTCCTACACTTGGGAAAAAAGGAGAGAATTGGATACCTGCTCAGAACTGTGGTTTCCCGCGAGCGATGAGGTGGACATACAAATAAGGCGCGTTAAAGGTGGATGAGTTGCGACCTATTATGGATGAGCTGACACCGACCGATGTCATATGACGGCCATTCGAGGATCATAGAGTTCATCGTCTTTTTGATGAGATTTCTCTATATAGGGGTTGTTTGAGGTGGGGAGATACTATTGTTCCATACATGCCTGACAGGTGTCTTCGACAGTTTGGATACCGTCAGTACATTCCACCTGCACCTATTGAGTGACCTTCTAATCTATCAGGTAAATCATGGTTATGAACGCCACATTTTACATCAATCTTCCATCCAGATCCATCTTTTGTCGGAGTTGACCTGATCTTAAATGGACATCCGCATTTTTTGGTCGCACTTTCTATTCCACTACGAATATCCTTGTATTTCCCACCTTTATCGCAACCAAATATTATTTTGTTACTTCTTCCTCTCTTGCCTGTTTGTGTATCTGAACGAGTGATGATGACCGTCACTTTATTTCGTAATCTGGTGTCTTTAACCCATCTTATCACCTCATCTCGTGTACCAAATCTCTCTGACATTGTAAATACATCTGATGTATTGACACATATCGGTTCTTTTTCGTATAAAGGTACTGCACCTACAAAATAAAAATATTTTTTAAAAAAAAGTATAAAAAATAAAAAATATATAAAAAAAAATTTACAAACCGAAAGACTTTATGTAAGTCTTCCGGTATTGTATCTCTTACAATACCGGAACACTTACATAAAGTCTTCCGGTACACATACTCAGGGATACCGGAAGACTTAATAAAAGTGTTCCGTTCCGGAACACTTTTATTAAGTCTTCCGGTGAGCAAACATTACAATACCGGAAGACTTACACAAAGTCTTCCGGTATGTTAATTAACGTACCGGAACTCATATTAAAAGTCTTCCAGAACGTGTTTTTTGGGTCCAATTTTTTCTAGAATCTGACGGTCTGACACAAATGGTAATAAAAAATAATAATAAAATAATAATATAATAAAATATAATAAGGTTATAATAGGCATTTTGAAAAAATTGTAGGGATAAAGGTATGGATGTAGGGGTATATGGTAAAGCCTTCCCGATGAATCTACCTCCACCCACTCAAACTTGACATTCCAAGAACTTTCATAATCCCAACATTACCCTTAAAAATATTTCAAGGTATTTGAAATTCCTGATACTTTAAAAATAAAAAAAATGAAAATTTTTACATTACCGGTAATTTCAAATTTCCAGTAACGTGTGAAAATTTATGGGGGTTTTATCGGTAATTTCGAAATTTCTGATACTTTTTACTAGTAATTTCGAAAATTCTGGTACGCCCCCTCAAAATTCATAATTTTCAAAAAGGTAAATATTGTATTTCGCTACAAATGTGGATGTCAGGTATGAATGAGGGTGGCGGGTAGATTCCTCGTTAGCCCTTCCCCCACCGAATTTAACATGCCACCCATAAATTATACATGGCACCCCCAATTTTTCATAATGTCAAAACTGCCTCTGGGTGAAGAACATATCAAATTTTAGTTTGAAATTTCTGGTAGTTATATTGAAATTTCCGGTGAAATACAACCTTATTGAGTTGAAAACCGACGAAAATGTGAATAAAATATGGAGATTATTTTGTCGTAGGATAACAAAGGGGTCGATCGAGTTAGATGTGAAGTTGTCAAGATCCGTTGACAAAATAATGGAGATGCTAAAACATTCTGGAGCGTCTGGTAGTGTTTAGGTTTTTCTTATTTATTAATCATATTGTAATGTTAAGTCTTTTCTATTTAAGTTATGAAAATCATTGTTAGATGTTAGTTAACGTTCACACTTCAATTTAAGGAAGATCACTAATATTAACTAATAAAATGTTATGATAAAGATATATAAATAATATACAAATAATACAAAAGATATCTAAATAGGCCCCTACAGGGCTCTGTGTGTAACCCGAGCTAATCCAGTATAAACGTCACCATTTGGGTTTATCAAACCCATGAGGTTGTTCATAATTGTAATCATCTAGAATTACTGTTGGTCATCAGTAGGTACCGCTCATCAGAAGGACCATCATCAGATGAGGGTGGGTGATGCGAGGGTGTGATACAATGAGGTACCACTCTAAGTAACCATTTTCACACTGCAAGGGGTGTTGAACAGGGACCGCTTGATCCTTGATGGCACTACCAGAACTGATGAATTTACTCTTAAACCACCAATCAATACCTACAAATGGTATATCTAGAATTGGTCGTGAGATACTCTGAACATAACCATACTCGCAGACACCTCTCGGGAAAATGTCTAGCAACCAAGGTCTCCCACCGCATATAACATGAATATAATGACGACTACTCGAACTCACAGTGGACTCTATGATCAATGCATGGTGTTCAGATGACATCATATACAATCAGCGCATTAAGATGACCAATGCATGATGTCCATTTTTTTATCGGATTTTTTTTAAAAACAATTCCGAAAATAATTTAAGAATACTGGAATTTAAAAGAAAATTGAATTTTTTTACACTATTGAAAATTTCAAAATTTCCGGTACAGTACCAGAAATTTCAAATTTATGATAAATTACAGGAGTTTTCGAAATTTTCGGTAGTGTTAATTTTTTTATTGAATATAAATAATTAAGAATTTCATTTTGGTTGAAATTTCTGATATAAAATGGAACATTTAGAGTTTTCGGTAACATTTGTCAGTTCACGTAAATTTCAGAAATTTCGGTATACTGAAAATTATAAATACAATATCAAAAAATTTGTGTACCAGAAATTCTGATTTGCCTACCGAAAATTTTGTATAAAAATTGATTTCAATTTTTTTTCAATAAATTTTTTGAAATTATAAAACTATGGAAAATACCAAATTTAGATGGGGTGGCAAGTTAAAACCTCATATATCACCCTCAATTCTTAATCTAACCTTCAAATAACATAAAAAGGAAAACAATTTTCAAAATTTTCATTGTTTTTTCAAAATTTTCAAATACCAAATTTATTTCATCTTTTTTTTATTAAAATTATTGAATGTGTGATAAATGTCTAACAATGTGAAGCAATAAATATTATTCCAAGTTTTTGGTTTGTGAGTGGATATATATATATATATATATATATATATATATATATATATATATATATATATATATATATATATATATATATATATATAAGCAAAAATATATACTATAATTATGCATATAAAACACATTATTATATTAAAAACATATCGTGGAAGAGGCTGAAATAAAATAAAATGAGATGACATTCGTTTTAAAAGTTTAAAGCGCGAAATATATTTTTAATCATAATATTATTAAATTTGGTATTTTGTAACCATAAAAATTGTACTTTGAAATATCTATAAAATTTAGTCCCTATTGAAATAAAATTGAAATGAGCAGATTAAATGAGTGACTAGTTTCCTTAAGGATGAATGATAATTCCCCTATATTAGGTTCTTTTAGATGAACTTTCTCCAAAATGCAGAACCATGTGACTCACTTAGTTTTTTGTTATCACTAAATGAACCTTATCTTATAATTATTCAAATTTTTTGTTCATAATACTTTTCTCTCATCACGAAATTGGTAGAAACACTCTAGGCAACATTGAGAACTAGTCGTCGAGTTGCGTTGTGGAATTGTTTATAACACAACCCATTCAATTGCGTTGTGCGCACCCCGATACAAATAAGTTTCATTAATCTTCTAAAAGGGAGTACATTCTTTTATCAAATTAACAACAAACCATGTGGATACAATTAAAATATACTTCCACTTTGTGATTTTTGTTAGCATGATATTAAATTGCAATTGGAGTTTTCTTCGAGATGCTCTAATGGATGAGGTAAAAGTTGCTTGGGTGAAGTGGAAGAAAGTGCGTAAGGCCAAAAGAGTTGGTGGTTTAGGGGTTAACGATATCAAATTTATCAATCTTTCTTTATTAAGTAATTGGAGGTGCAAGGTTCTTGAAAATATGTTTTCGTTATGGAGATATATCAGTGGGGCTAGGTATGGTTCTTAGGGTTTCATATCCCCGTTAGAGAGGGAATGGAAGCAGTTGTGAGGAGGTTATCTCATTGTTGAACATATGTTTTCCTTCTTGGGTTTCCACCTTAATATGTGACCGATTGGTTTGCTTCTTTTTGTGTTAAGGTGGTTGGGGGTGGTCAAAAGACTAGATTTTGACATGATGTCTAGGTTGGATCAACCCTTTAATGAGATTATTTCTCACCTCAAAGAGAATATCTCAGGTGTTGCGAGCGTTGGATTATTGGGAGGGAGAGGTATGTGTTTGGAGTTTTAGGTGGAGACGAGTTTTCCTTGTGTGGAAGGAGTATATTTTTGAATATTTTCTCACCACCATCTCGATGTGGTTAAAGAAGGTAAGGAAGATGCTTGATTTTAGAAACCAAATTTGGCATCAGAGTTTTTTTGTAAGATTTGCTTTGGATAATCTTTAGGCTTGAATGGGTAGTAGGGAAGTTAGGTTAAAGAGAGTGTTGTGGGGTATTTCTAGGATTTGAAAGAGTTGGGGGCTTCTAAAGTCATAATGTTTTCTTTGCAGATACTTTAGAACATGTTGTCAACTATGCAAAATCTCATGAGGTGTCAAATCATGTGGATTAGTATTAATATTAATTATTATTTATTTATTTATTTAAATAATATATAAATCGACTAGTGGCCAAAATCAATTTTCTTCTTTAAACTATATTAATTTTACACCGCTCATTGTAATTGACACGTTTCTTGTTTTATGTAAATATTTTACTATACTTTTCTTGATTAATTTTTTATTTTAGAATATTAATTAATTAATTTTTGCTAAATGATCAGTTGATTATAGTTTTGTGTAAATAATATTGCTAGGTGATTGCTTGTTTATTCATTAGTCGATTGTGTTGCAAATTGAGATAAAATCCAGTTTAACGCTTGAAATCCGTATGGACGCATAAAGTGTTTGCTTGGATTCTTATAGAGTGATTCTTACTTGAGTCTACTCTAAGTTAGCTTTAGAGCTAAATTTGGTTTCCTTCGATTTCGGTTGCCTTCGAGTCCTGAGGCTTCCTCTTGGGCCTTTTTACAACGAGCACCTTTTATTTTGCTTAACTTAGGACACCTTCCACACACACAAATTCCTCTTGGGTTACCTTACAACGAATTCCTTAATTTCTCGCATCAATTTCCCCTGTATTTGTTCATGTACCCTGCTCCCTTTTGGATGTACTTTCTCGTTTTTTCTTTGGTTGTGGTTTCGTTCGCTAGGAACACCCTTATGGACTAAGATCGATCGTACATCTTTTTGAATCCTTTATCCAACGTCAAGTGGTTTCCCCTCACCATCAACCCTTGATCAATTACAATTCATTTTGCATTTACCCTTGCAAATCGAGCGTTTTTGCCTCACCATAGTCTTTCCCGGTGACCAAGAGATTTCCTTAGATAAATTAACCCTTGATATAACATTAAGTGCCCTTTCTTAGGTAATTTAAAACATATTAAGATAAGATAAGAATTATGTGTCAAGACCCTTAAGTGGTAGAGAATGAAGTTTTTCTACACTCACTCTGATTATTCCAACACAAGAAGCTTGGATTGATTGGAATAGTCACATTTACCCATATTATTTAGTGTAATTCAACTCTTAAATTCTTTTATGAAAGAAAGGTATTAAAATCAACAACCAACAAACCGTAGTCAACCGAACTACGAACGCTCTGATTCCTCAACGAGGATACGTAGACACAATGATCCACCTCCTTGACGAGCCCATTAACAACTAATATTCCATTTCTCTCATCCCCCTACGATCGAGATCAACCAACCATAGGTTGAACTACGATTGCTCTGACTTTCCCATTGCACGAGGGAGTACATAGGTACAAAGACCTTAATCCTTGGAGAGCATATTAGTAATAAACCAACCATTTTCCCTTTAACAAGTAACTCTTAAATGACATCCTTTCACGCATAGACAACTTAGATGGTTCACATCGAGTACGATGTATGTAGGGGGTGTTAATACCTTCCTTTTACATAATCGACTTTCAAACTCTGACATTGGCTGCAATGACCTTGTCCTATGCCATCCATTAGTGGGTTTTATTGATATTTCCCCTTTCCCCCTATGAGAATAAATTAAGTTCGGTGGCGACTCTCTGTTAGTCTATCCGCGACCACGTTCACGAAGATCATATTTTTCGAGGTACGACGCCTGACACCCAACTACTTTCATTGACTAGAATGTTTTCTTCATAGTTAATGTAATATTGTGCCTTACTTAACAAATACTTCAGATTATTGGCCTCTTTGTGCCATAGTTTTTCTCGGAGTGCACAATCCAATTTGAGGCTCTTCTCAAAGATCCAACACTTTAGGATTTTATCTGAGCCACGAACACCCAGTACTACTTTGATGAAATTGTTAATATATCCTCTCAGGGTTTCCTTTTTTCCCCGTGTGACTCCAATAAACACGACCATGGTGGTTGGTTGCCTCTTCCTGGCAGTGAAACGGACAGTGAAAGCCTCGCACGGGTCAAATCAATAATTTATACTCCCGTCCGGAAGGGACTTGTACTAGGCTAGGGATGATCTAATCAGGGTTAATGCAAATAGCTTGTACTTTACATCTTAGTCGACATGATAATAGTCCAAATAATCATCCACGTGATTGACATGCTCATTTGGATCTCTAGTCCCGTTATAACTCTAAAGCTTCAGAGCATTCTCTAGTGACTTTAGGATTTTGTTGTCCAAGATGTGAACATATAGAGGGTTCTTCTACAACGACTAAATGAAATCATCCTCTTCATACATTTCCATGATCCTAGGATGACAAACTTCAGGAGGAGTGTGGCTACAACCTTCCTTCAGAATCAGGGAAAGGAATACAATGTCTTTGTTGTCGGCAACTTGTAGATTGTTAGAACTCGTCTTGATCCCTTCTCGGACCAGGAATGGCGGTTTTATGTGAATATGCCTCTTGTACAATGTTATTCCTCATATTGGCATTGTATAAACATTCTTCAATCTGAGTCAGCCTCTTTGCCAAGGCCTGAGAGTTCTATTGATGAACCATTTGGTAGAGGATGTTCAATAGTTCGTTGGCTCCCTATAAACTAAGATTTGTCTATAAGAGTTAAGAACCGATGAGCGTTTCTCGTTCGACCATTGTGGGCGATAGTAGAGGTTTGAATCAAGGTTCACCTAATTGAAACTACGTTGTAGATCCTAGGAACGAAGGAAGTTGAGATGCTTTTTGATCTTTCATGGGTTGGATAAACTATTGCAATGGGGGAAGAGAATGAGTAGTTGTTACTACTTGATCGTGCGCCCCTCGAGGAGGACGTGGATGACTCTTGGAAACTTTGGTGTCTGTAGCGGCCTATCGTTGGACGACAGAGCAAGTGGCTTTGGTAGTCAAAATCGTTAACAAATCTGATGGAGAGGAGTTAGAATTTGAAATTGACGAAATTAATCAGGAATTAGAGTTACGCGCTTCGATCAAAGAAGATATAAATTTCTATCGAGGGTGATTCAGTTAAATTGAAAAAAGTTAGATCATGGAAAATCGTAGGAATCTAAAATCGATCCCCACAAATGACGCCAATGTTCTATACCAGAACTAGAGATGATCAAGAAAAGTAGATTCATAGTATGTTACAGTGATTTACAACTTCCGATGAGATGGAGAGAGGGTTGGCCTGCAGGTAGGGATGGAAATAGGCTAGACTATGCTTTATAAGGTCTGAGCTGACCTATGATAAACTTAAAAGGCTAGAGTCTGACCAATGGTCTATTATAGACTCTTTTTTTTGCCTGACCTGGCCTTTTTAAAAGTCTGGCCTGGCCTGAAAGCCTATTTACAAGCTTTTTTCTCATTAAAGCTCTCAATTATTCTATATTACTTAAGAATCTTTATAGGATGACCTATATATGCATATATAAATCGACCTATTTAACCTTTGTTCTAATATATATGCATATATAAGTCAACATATGTATCCTTCTTTCTAATATATATGCATATATAGGACAACCTATTTAGCATATTCTTAATATATATGAAAATATAAGCCGACCTATAAGACTTCATAAGATTTTTTAATAGCCTAAGTCTGACCTAGTTAATTAAATAAGCTTTTAAAAAATCCTAAGCCTGACCTTTTTATTAAAAAAGTCTGGCCTGGTATGGCCTTAAGTAGGCTAGGTTATAGGCCCCTGTAGGCCGGTCTGACCTATTCCTACCCCTACCTGCAGGTTAACACTTCAATACTTAAATCAATAAAAGAATGTAAAGTGAAATTTAAATGGAAAAGAATTTGAATACTTGAGAAATGACACTCTTATTTAAATAGGAAAATTCGGCAGTAATCGAATACGTGTAAATAGGCCACTATACGACCAATTGTCACATGAATCTAAACGGTTGGAATATCACTTGCTAAGGAGATTACTTGTTTGGAAGGAAAATGGTCCACCTAATGTTCCCTTAACGTTACTTCTTACATATTATTGGGTTTGGAAGGAAAAAGGGTTCACCCAAAGTTCCCTCAACGTTACCTCGTACCATATTATTGGGCTTTCGTATCTTTGTAGTTTAAGATTAACCCAAAACAATTTCAATTAGGGCTGACAAAATGGGTCGGGGTCCGCCGGCCCACTCCGCCACCCGCCAAAAAATGGCGGACTGGTTTGAGATTTTGGACTCGCCTATCCGTTTCGTTCGCCCCGCCAAAGCAAAAAACCCCGCGAACGGAATACATAATGGGGCGGAGTTGGCCCGCTAAAAAATTTGAACCAAAAACTACTTAAAAATTTATTGTAATTTCTTTTAAATCTATTCTAATATGCATTTATATGTATGTCATAATTCAAATTTAAAAGACATTATAGTAAACCAATTCAAATTTAAAACGAGTTACTATTATATGCATCCATATAGAAAGATTAGAAAAAGTATGAAATTTGTATACAATACTAATATATATATTTATTTATATTGCGTATAAAAACTCTAACCAATAAAATATTGCAATGACAAATTCTATAATATATAATACACAATGTAGAGAAAAAAAAACATTACATTGTTATACTGTAACACATATAAAATACTCTAATTTAATATTTCAATTAACTAATTATTTTTAATTGTGAAATTTCTATTCCATTTATATATAATTGAACATTCATATATATCAAACTATATGCAAAATAGTTTTCTCTGTTTCTTAACATATACACCAATTTTTAAACTATATTATGTATTGAACATATTCAACTAGTAAGAATTTATCTATTATCATATATGTGAAACAATAATTTTAGTAACATTGAAGTTACTTCTCTTTATAGCTGACATTGTTTCTTGTTAATCACAGTAATTTGATTATTCGTCTCTTACAATTTAAAAATAGCTTATAACTCGTCTGCGGGGCGGATTTGAATTTCATGCCCAATTAACCTTGGCGGGCATGCCCCGCTCTTTTTTTGACGGGCTTTTGGCTTGGCGGGGCGAGACGGGGCGGGCAGCCCGTTTTGACACCACTAATTTCAATCTTAAAATTTTTATAAAAATTTTTGGTTTAAATTTTATTTTGTATAACCAGAACAATAAAATCATCAAATACTTCAAACTTTCTTTTTGTTCACACAAATAATTTCATACTTTATTTATGTCACCACTCTAAACTTTTCCCATATGTAAAGTCTTGATTGAATCAAGGTGACATCTACTCTACAAACTTTAGAAAGAGTTGGCGACATCGATGACAAAGCGATATTTGACATCAGCTTTGCTAAGCCTTTCCATTGCTGTGTTGATTTGGTCCATCCTAATCAGCTCAATATCAGCAGTTATGTTGTGCTTGGCGCAGAAATCCAGCATCTCCTGAGTCTCCTTGATCCCTCCGAAGTTGCTCCCTCCTATAAGCTTCCGTCCTGCAAACAAGACACCCGAAATGTGAAATTTTTGATATTTCATTGGCCAAATTTATGTGTTTAAGTTTCAGATATGCAATGCAGATTTATGTACAATTAAAATTGAATTATTGATGGTTTACCTCCAATTAATGGAAAGACAGAGAGCTCAAGAGGCTTGTTAGGCAACCCCACAGTGACCAGTTTCCCATTCAGCTTCAACAGGCCAAGCAGTGGCAACAGAGGATGAACAGCAGAAATAGTGTCTATGATATAATCCATGGTTCCTGTAGCAGCCTGCATAAAATGCATACCATAATACAAATGCATTACAAGCAGATATGCATAGCCATTCAATCATTATTTTACTATTGACAATCAAGGAGAAGCAGCTCATTCCATTGATCCGGCTAACAGAAAACTAAGATTTTTTCATGTTCAGATGTTCTACACAGCCATATTAAGCTTCTAATAGAATCTCAAAACACTTGCTATTGCACTATTCTTTCATTTCTCATTGACAGCTATGTAACTTATATCATGGACACAATTTCAAGGCCTAGAGTTGTATTGTATATCCTTGGTAATTCATATGGAACTGTATTATAAAGTACCAATAAAACAGCTAAAAGTATAACCTGAACCAGATTGCTCTAAAAGTTTTGTATCTTATTTACCTTCAGTTTTTCAAGATCACTGGAAACAAGGAAAGCATCAGCACCAAGTTTGTCAATGGCCTCTCTTTCCTTGTCCGGAGAGGTACTAATAACGGTAACCTTCAGCCCAAATGCTTTGCCAAATTTGATTGCTACGTGACCTAACCCACCAAGCCCAGCCACTCCCAAATGTTTACCTGGCTCAGTCATGCCATAATATATCATCGGGCTATACACGGTGATCCCCGCACACAACAGCGGAGCACCGGCATCAAGGGGTAAGTTGTCAGGAAACTGGAGTACATACCGCTGGTGAACAACCACGGAATCAGAATAACCCCCCTGGGTTCTTGTCCCCTTATAAGGAGAATTATAGGTAAATACAATTTTAGGACAGTAATTCTCAAGATCCTGCTCACAATTCTCACAAGTTTGACAGGATTCCACCATCACACCAACGCCAACATTATCCCCCACACGGAAATTTTTCACATGGTTTCCAACTTTTGTCACAACGCCAACAATCTCATGCCTGCAAATCACAATCACGAAACTTCAAACTACAGTATCGACTCAAAAGATATAAACCCTAACTTCAAATTAAAATCAACTATAAATAAATAAATAAATAAATAATATTATTTTAGTTTGATCGAATAGAATATAAAATAATAATATAATACAACAGTAGGATATTATATTTCAAACTGCAAAAGAAAGAAAAAATCATACCCGGGAACAACAGGGTAAGTAGTGAAACCCCAATCGTTCTTGGCAGTGTGTAGATCAGAATGACAAACACCACAAAACAGAATTTTGATTGTTACATCATCTTCGCCATTTTCCCTATAAACAAAATGACGTCAAAAACTCATAATCGCAAAATGAAGCAACTAAGGGTTAACATGAGAGAGCACAAGAACCTTCTGGAGAAATGGAATGGAGAGAGAATGCCAGAAGTGTCGGTGGCAGCCCAGCCAGAAGCTTTGATTGGAAGTTCGGTTTCGTGTGATTTGGCCATTCTTGTAATCTGCCGTTGTACTCAGGTCGTTTTGTGAGAATATATGTGGGTAGAAGGAAGGAGTAAAGATGAACGCACCAACTGGAATCAATGCACATTAAATATCTATCGCAGAATTTTCCATTCTAGTCCACTGTTTAGATGGATAGTAAGTAATCAGTTTACATTTTGAGTGGCTCGCCTCACCTCTCTCTCTAATTAAGTTAGGAGAATTAAATTTGTTTGATATGGTTTTTATAATTTTATTTATTTTTAAATTTGTTTGATATAGTTTTTATAATTTTATTTTTTCCTCGTTTGAGATGTCCAAATTCGTGTTATTTTTATTTAATTATAGAAATTTGGTTTTTATTGAATTTTTTTTTAAATAACCTTGTTTTATAAAAATATTTCTAAAATAACATATATTTCAAAAAAAATACCAAAATGACATAGTTTCTACACATGGTCGCCACACTGATTGGCGAACATGTAGAAATCTTGAGGCAATTCGCCACTTGGTTTGGCGAACATGTAGAAATTTGGAACCAATTCGCCAATCGGTTTGGCGAACATGTAGAAATTTTGAACCAATTCGCCAATCGGTTTGGTGAATTCATTTGCACGCAACACTCGTTCGCCATTTCATTTGGCGAATTGCTTTTTACTTTATGCATGTTCGCCCATTGGTTTGGCGAATATGTCATCAAACTATGTCATTTTGGTATTTCTTTTGAAACATATGTCATTTTGGAAATATTTTTATAAAACTATGTTATTTTAAAAAAAAAATCGTTTTTATTGGGTATTAATGGATTGATCTCTTACACTATAAATGAGTAGAAGATCCGTTATTTCTAAAATATAAAAATAGTTGTAACCATTTTCATGTTAACTTTATATCTTTTTCAATCTATAATATATGTGTCTTTTTGAAATAGAAATAACAAAATTAATATGACACAATGTTATAATATTGTATCATGTAATATTCAACTGCTTTAAAATTCATTGATAGTACAAACTTGAATTCCTAATTATCCAGCATTGGCAAAAATGTAATAATAAATCTTTGATTAAAATGAACCAAATCTTGATAAAATCAATAAAATGACGAACAAAACAACAATTAGTTTGGATGAATTCTTCTTTGTTCTAACAGTGACACAATTCTAGAACAATAGGAAACTATAGAATAACAACACTAACAAAATCCAAATGCCAAAAAATTGTATATGTGTAAAAGATATGAATTTTGTAGCAACAAACTATACAACGGCAAGAAACTCCAATAATGAGTCCTACAAAAGCTAACGGGACCAAAATCCCCCAATTTGAGCAACCATCCAAAACACCTAACATGAGAGATTTATAATGTTAATAAAGATATTTTGCAAACTCTAGAAATATCAATTAATTGAAGATCCAGTCAACAAATATCTTGCATAACAATATTAAACTTATAGCAAAACCATCCAATAATGGATTGTCAGAAATGATAGAGTTGGCCAAATTTAATAAGATATCATGTAGCACCATTTTATGTTAGATCAGATATCATCCATGCAACAGGTTAATAAAGAATTAGATATGTTAGGTAATATAGTAAAAAAAAAAGAATTTATATTAATAAATGTATCAGGCAAATGATAAATATTAAAAATGTACCTATATGACATTGTGAAAAACTTTTTTGAAGACAACATTTGTTGTTTGAGCCAAGAAGTTATTGTCTTTGTCATGTATTAAGATTTTCAATCCAGCTTTACTCTTGACTCTTGAAATGGCAACGTAAAGTTATTCGTGACTGAAACATTCTTGGGCAAGTATAAACCAACATAATCTAATGATTGACCTTGAGATTTGTTGATTGTCATAGCAAATGCCACTATAATTGGAAATTATCTTCTGCTCAGTTTGAATGGCCATGGAGATTGAGAAGGAGACAAAAACATTCTTGGTATGTAAATAATGTTACCAATATTTGTACCAGAAATTATCTCTGCTTCTATTACATGGTTTGCTAACCTAGTAACTGTCAACTGTGTACCATTACAAAGCCCCTCGTATTGATCCAAATCCCTTATCAACATGATTGTTGTGCCAATTTTCAACTTCAAAGAATGGTTAGGCAAACCGAAATTTTTAGACAACTCAAGAGTTCTGGTTCAAATGCTCAAAAGCATTATTATCATTTGCTTCTGATCTATCAATGGAGTCCCAACTCAGATATTCCTTACACTCACCTTCATAAAAAATTAAAATTATTAAAGTTTAGATATTTATATATTTGAAAAGAAAAAAATAATATTACTAATAAATTTTTGAGTCTATATTTAAAGTTATCTAAAATAGACACTTATAAAGAAAAGAGTAAACATGAATCAGATTTCTCTATGTTCTCCATCAACTATGGAATTAACCTATTTACCCAAACAAATAATAATAATAGAGATAAAAATATACCTGGAAGGAGACTAGTGATGTAGTCATTGATGTCATCAACAATTACAATAGTTGATGCTAGAATAACTCGACACTGTAGAAAATCTGGATTTGCTCTTTCGCTTCTAGCTCTTTCTGAAACTCCAAAAATTCTGAATTATCAGTACCAGGAGAACATGGCACATTGGCCTTGACTTCAGTGAATTCTCCGGGGAATCTACGGCAAAAAGTCGAGGAAATCTCAGTTTCTCGAAATTCCACTTTTCGAGAAATTTTAAGAGAATACGCGAACGAACAAAACCATTCACATAAATTACTTGCTTGACAAAAGCTAGATTCTGAACTATAGTCAATATCTCCTTGACAATGCAAAGCAGCAGAAAGTGTGTTCCACATGAAAGTCTTTCAAGTCCCACCATAACCATATAAGAAAAATACTTCTCCATTTTGATTTGTGACTACTTGCATAACTTCTCTGAAGATGCCAAGTTGTTCATCTACAATAACAAATAACACACCATAAAAGTTGAACAATTGATTCCTAAACATATACTCAACGAATCACGGTTGAAATGAGCCCGCTATCACTCGAGCGGGATGATCGAAATAAGACGCTCTTCGCCTTGGGCATCTTGTTGCTCAACGTATATATTATACAAAGCCCGCGCAGTGAGAGGCTTGTACCACTTATCTTTGAAATTTCGAACAGAATCAATGTAAGTTTTAAAGAGCCTCCTCGTCTGATTAAATGAAACCCAACTATGTCTCCCGTTCACGCTCGACTGTTGCAAATGGAAAACCCGAAAGGAGAGAGAGGCAACGTGCAACCGATTTCGAGTTACTGACACACCAGTTCGAACGCTCGAATGAACGCAATGGCATTTAGATGTAGCCGGGAGGAGGCCAAGTCGTTCCATCTGAAGACGCCCGCCTGGAAGCTAGTGAAAGGAAGACGGAGCCCCACCTCTCTAAAAGCGATTTCATACATAGGAAAGTGTGTTACCCAAAAAAACCAAGCAAATCCGCTACTCGAGGAGAGGGCATAGCATTCCCAATTGTGAGGGCCCCCTGGGGCCAGGTCATCCACGACCCTATGGGCGGTGCGAGAGTCAAGCACGAAGCGGGATCCCATTTCCAACGGTTCTTCCACAATACAAGACAAATCGGGCGCCCCGGGAGCAGCGGGACTGCTGCCCATATCACGTTCTTGTTCGTCCACCTCCTCCTCGTCCACCTTTATATAGATGTTATCCACGGGGACATCCTTGAATCTTCTTTGCGGGTCCATGTTACCTGAAAAGCAGAGGAAATTGGTGAATTTGATGTCACATCAAATCCACCGTTCCACCGCAATTCAAGTGAAAGGGCAAGGGCCAGAGACGGGGAAAGAAGCGCCTGACATATTCATTGCAAATTCGAAGAATGCCCGGGACACTCATCAGAAATTCATAAGAATGCCAGAGACATTCATCGCAAATTCAAAGAATTACCAGGACATTAATCACAAATTCATACAATGCCCGGGACATTCATCGAAATTCCCATAATCGGCACCCGGGGAGGGTCCTCCTCGACGGTTTTTAGGAAATTTCCACCGACAAAATCGTATGAATATGCCGAGGATGGGCCTCATCGGCTACTCCGGTGGAAGAAACCACTAGGAAAAAAGCATATTAAACCTACTATTACCAGAAAGAGAGGAAACTTACATGACATAATCGCCGACGGGGAAAAATTATGGTTGTTGTGACGACTTAAAGCGTTTTCTGGCAAGGGCTTGAGAGAGTCCGATGACCTTCTAAGGGAACTTAAGAAGTAAAATGAGGAGTGAGTGGAAACCCTCACCTCCAACTCATTTATAGGCCCCCATATGGGAAGGCGCGCCTAGCCATCATTGCCTAGGTTGCCTAGATTCCATTAGGCAGTCATAGACATTTAATGCACCGTCACACGTAAAATGAAGGGACGCTTATTAAATGCAATCATGATGAGAAATAAAGAGACAAACATGTCACACTTGGGAACTCCAAAGGTCACAAATCCATGCTCTTCAAAATACCGAACACGCCCCTCCTCGACATCGTAAACTCAAAGAATACTCGTACGCGACTACCCTCGAGCGGGAAATCCTACTCGATGAACTAAAACTCCATCGAAGGGCCTGCCCACACCGCCTTTAGTAGCCTCCAGCGGGCACAGGAGAATTTCCTCAACATCCATTGTAACGCCCATATAATATATATCTAGAATATAATCATACAAGTGTTATTTTTGGTATTGACGCTATCATAAGTGCCTAATAGTATAATTCACATTCTTGAACAACTATAAAAATTCTATACAACAATGGTACAAGAAATGAAAATTATGCTAACACAACAATACTAAGATCAAATACAATATCCATTATTCTAAAAAGATACAAAAATACACAGCGGAAGACTAAAACTATGCTTCACTCGAAACATCTCGAGCATAGCTCCACTTGTAAATCAAACCTGCAAAAGAAACCTGAAAAGCAACAACAATAGTGGGGTGAGATAACAACATCTCAGTGGGTTCCCTATCTTAGAGTTCTCTCGGCTCTACAAGGTTCTATCAAACCTGACTCAAGTCTTTGGTTCATTCTCAAAAGGATCCGGTACGATATGGAACAAACGGTCCATACAAAGCTCACACCACTAAACGAGTGAAACATCTACCTTAAGTCCTTACGGATGCTTCCCGTGGGACTAAAGATAATACACCTCAAGGCTCACTCAAGACTTTACGGAGGACTCAATATCACGCTCATCTAAGTCTTTAGGGATGCTTTCCGTGGGACTCAAAGCAACCCATCTCAAAACTTACTCAAGACTTCCCGCGTAAACTAACGTAGTACTCACCTCAAGCCTTTACGAATGCTTCTCGTGGGGCTTAAAGCAACTCACCTCAAGACTTACTCAAGACCTTACAGAGGATCTTGTAACATACACGCCTCAAGTCTTTATAGATGCTTCCCGTGGGACTCAGTATCACCCACCTCAAGAATTACTCAAGACTTCACCGAGGATCTAGTGTGATGCATAAAAACAAACCACTTCCCACGACACACAAGCGGTACCTCAAGCCGTTATGGATGTTTCCTTTGGTACTCAAGGTAATACTCACCTAAAGACTTACTCAAGACTCTACGGAGGACCCGTGTAATACACACCTCTAGCCTTTACCGATGCTTCCCGTGGGACCAAGTGTTGCACCCCAAAATTTGCCCTCACAATACAAGACTTTGTGTGCTAAGAAGGTTCACAAGGTTCACAAGATTCATAACACTTACAAGACCTTTTATGAGGTTCATGAAGTCTACAAGTCACTTTATGAGGTTCACAAGGTTCACAAGATTCACAATGCTTACAAGACCTTTCATGAGGTTCATGAAGTCTGCAAGATACTTTATGAGGTTCACAAGGTTCACAAGGTTCACAATACCTCCCATGAGGTTCACAAGACATTTTATGATGGTTCACAAGGTTCACAAAGTTCACAATTGGTCAGAAGAGTTGACAATTCCCTCAGACAATGCACCTCCTAAGCAGTGCATCCAAAATTAGGGTTTTGACTTTAATCAGGCTAAATGAACTTCCAAGACTTCAAGTGAGATTCATAACATCTTATATAAGTGTAAGAACCCCCATGACAAGTTTCAAGACTTTTCTCAAAAGGTTGCTCAGTCAGATGATCAGATAAGTCAAAAACAGTCAAAGTAGTTAAAAAGTCAAACTGAGGTCAACTGTGGTCAAACCAAAGTCAAACTTCATGATTTTTTGCCAACATCAAGTATATGAAGTAAAATTCATCATTTGATCAAGGGTTGATCATGATTCATCAAGGAGATTTCAGATCATCAAGAATCAGGAGTTTCTAAATTAGGGTTTCCTTAGTAAAAGTCAACTGAACTTTGACCAGCCATAACTTTCACATACTTCATTACCAAGTCTCCATCCAAAGCTCATTTTGAAGGAAATTGAATTCTCTACAACTTTGTGTCTCAAAAGCCAATCCCTAAAATGCTTCATTTGGAAGGTATGAGCTAAGACATTATAGATCCTTTTGAAAGTCAACAAAAAGTCAACAACTTCAAAAGGGCATAACTTGAGAATGGTAAATGATATGGACATGAAACCAGTGGGGTTGGTTAGAGGACTCTTCAAGCTTTCCAAAATGTCTAAGAACACCTTTATAGCATTAAAATTGAAGGATATGTTCCCTTGCAAAGTTGGGAAATTTTTGGGAGGTTTATGAAGAAAATAGGGTCTTAAAACTAAATTCTTCCAAATGGGCTTGCAATCTTGTGATCCAAACTTCACCATAACACCAAGCACGACCCAACCCATATAACTTCTGATTTATTTTATTTTATTTAATATTTATTTGAATTTTATTCATTTAAATACATGTTAAATCAAAATAAAATCAAAAAATCAATATTTAAGTGTGATTCTTCATCTAGAAAATCATAAAAGGCATTTAACATGAATCCACACTATCCAAATTCGTGCTCACTCTTTGAAGCATGAAGAGATTTGATTTTTGGCCAAAATTGGAAAGGGATTTCTTCATCACTAAGGTATCCATAAAGCCCAAAGGGAGAGTCTATTTTTTGACCTAATTTACATCACTACATATAGACAAACTCATTACAAGCATTGGGACGAATTTTTGCAGCCATCAAATTCACTTTCAAACTCTCAAAATCATCAATTTTTTTCAAATTCGGATTCTAATTTTTTGTAACTTTTCAGGTGAATTAAGGACAACAATCTTATCCCTGAACATCATTGATCATGTCCCAATAATCATATGCATCAAAAACTGCATAAATAGACTAAACCGAATCGAATTTTATGTGTGTTTCAAATTTTTTCGAATCCATGGTTATACTTGATATAAACTGTTTTTAATGATTCAAGATTGTTCATAATGTGTCATAGAACGATTCTGGTTGTTTGGTTTTGAGTTTTTGTGCAGGAATCACATTCGGCCATAGCTAGGGTTTAAGCTTCAAATTTGGGGTTTTACGATTGGCCACATATAAATGAATTTAGAGGACGTGGTTAGATTGTATGGACCTCAAGGATTGCATTACACCAATTAATTTGAAGAAATTTTACTGTTTGATTGGTGTTTGAGAAATCGCAGGTTATCGCAAGCAGAAGAAATCGCAGGAAAATTCCCATCAATTTTCGCAGGTAAACCTGCGAAATTCTGAGGAAGAAGATGATGCAAGTGGCGCGAATTCCAGATTCAAATATTTCATTTATTTTATAATTTATTTGTTTCGTATATGTTTCACAGTGCGTTGTTGGCTCAGGTGGTAAGACGGATGCGCGTATGATGTTGAAGGCCAGGGATCGAATCCTGGATTCAACCAATTTTTCTTATTTTTATGTTTAATATTTAGTCTTAATATATTATATGTTATGGCCAACATAATGACAGGTTCGCTCACCCAGCAGGATTGGTCATGTGTATGTTTGTTTGCCTAAGAGGTCTTGGGTTCGATTCTACCCCCAGGCCTTTTGTTTCTTTTATTTTTCTGGACTTTTTGTGACAAAGGAACAAAACCAATTTCACTCTCTCTTCTATTGCCTGTGCGCATGGTAGCCTGGTGGTTGTTGTTGTTGCTGGCAGGCAGGATGTCATGGGTTCAAACCCTAGCCAGGTAAGTTCCAAACCTTTTTTTTTATTTTATTTTTTTTGATTAATTAGAAATAATTGTATATATATATATATATATATATATATATATATATATATATATATATATATATATATATATATATATATATATATATATATATATATCAAAATAATTCAAAAAAATAAAGTATGTTTATATATTATATTTTCCAAATTCTAAAAAGTTATTCTTTAAAAATTAAAATTAGTTTTTCTTATTATTATGTATTTAGATTGTAATTTGTATATATTTATTAAAATAATTTTGTATATTAAATTATAAACCCTAAAAATATTTTCTACAACCCTAATTGTATAAACCCTAGTTTATCTTTTCTAAATTATTAAAAACCTAATTTTTTTTTTTGTAAATATAATATAATTAAATTTTGTAAATATAATTATTATGTATATATTTTAGTTAATATAATTAAATTATAATTAATCTCATTTTAATAATATTATATCATTGTTTATAATTAATTACATATGTGAATAATTTCTGAAATTGCAAATTTGATAATTTCTTATAACATGTTCATAATTTATTTAATTTATTTATAATTTTAAATTTTATGATTAATTAATATAATTGTTTTTATTTTCCTATTAAGCCATTAAAATTTTATTTTGTTTATTATTACTAATCATGCTTATTACTAATCTATTTATTTTTAAATTATGCTTATTATTATTATTTCACTAACCTTATTTATTTTAATTATTACTATTACTAACCCCTATTATAATTATTATTGCTTATTTATTTATTTAATATTTATATTTTGCTTATTTATTTATTTTTACTATTTATTTAAATTGCTTATTATTATTATGAAAATAAACACTCACACACGTAAGTCGATTTTTAATCGCCATCTCACTTTCTAGGGTTACCTCTCAATGTTGCCAAATCATAAGGTCAAGTGGGGTGTATAAAGCAAAGTCCCTTAAAAGAAAAGTCATCTGGTCCCTTCATAATCAAAGATCAAGTCCCTTAATGGTTGCCTTTCAATATGATCTTGTCCCTTCCGAATAAAGATGACAGTCCCTCCAAAATTGCTTAATACACCCTATAGTTGCCTATACAACAGATGTCCCTCATATGTCCCTCACATCCAAGGTAATGACTACCTATTCCTTAATAATAGGGATAGTCTTACCACTTAAAGGATAAAGAACAGAAAAGACTTAAACTTTAGGGTAGGTTCCTCATAGTTACTTGCTCACCATTTCAAATTTCAAATACTTCACAAATTTCAAACAAATTTTCAAACACAAGTTTTTTACGCATCCGTACATGGATCATTATCAAACTCTTATGAAAACTTCTATTCACACACTTCACATTTTCAAAAACAATTTAAAGTGAGCTAAGTAACTAAGAGCCCATGGATAACCATGGATGTAAAGGGTGCTAATACCTTCCCTTTACATAACCTACCCCCCGGACCCAAAAATCTTTTAAAAAGGTCTTTCCTGTTCTTTTATGCCTTTCCTTTGGATAAAATAAAAGTCGGTGGCGACTCTTGCTATCCGCAACATTTAACTAAAGTCAGTTCTCCCACCGTGTTACAGAACTGGCGACTCTGCTGGGGATTTAATAAAAGAGGGGTACCCTTAGGAATTAGATCACTTTAAATTGTTTGCCTTGTTTGCTTTATATTACTTGTTAGGCTCTTATGTGTGAAAGATCCTAACCCGGATCTAGTGTACCTTAGGTAAATGGCAATAGACCAAGGAAACTGTACGACGTATATCGATATGGTTGATCTGGTGGCCATAGTTAGTGTGACTTCTTGGTTGGTGCTTATGTTCCTTAAGTCAAGTTGAGGATAATATGAGGCTGCCATATGTTGTCAATGCACTAACTAACTTTTAGAACCCGAGTTATCCCATCTTGGCCTTTAGAAAGTAGTGAGGTAACCGGCTTTGGTGCAGACTGAAGTTGGTTGACACTCGATACTACACTCATTGAGATCTTAAACTTGGAGGGTTTTGGTTGGCAAGTAAGTTGCCTTCTGATAAACCACCCTTGTGAATGATCAATGATATTGAGATCCCTTAGAACATGGTTACTTTTGTAGGACAGGATGAACTAACTAACTTCAGGGGAGGGTACTTACCTTTGAACCTCATGCAAGCCTTTAAACCTAGGGCTATTGTGTGACTTGCTTGTGTGTGCCACATGTTTGTGATTGAGCATAACATCATGACATCATCATGCATCATATGCATAGCATTTTCACTAACTATTTCAAGGACCAAAGGATTCATCTTTGTTCTTTGTTGCAGGTCATGGCTTCTGCTCGTAGAAACACCATCAGGATCAACTTTGTAGGGATACCTCCTAAGCTTAAAGAGTTGGTTTCTCAAGTGTCTGATCACTCCCAGTTCATCAAGAGACATGGTCACCTATTGGATCTAGTCACTTCAAGGTTCAATGAAGACATGATGAGCGTCCTATTCCAGTTCTTTGATCCTAAGTACCATTGCTTCACATTCCCCGACTACCAGCTGGTTCCTACAATGGAAGAGTTCTCTAAACTTCTGGGTATACCTGTTCTTGATCAAAGACCCTTCACAGGCTTGGAGAAAGAGCTTAAACCAGAGGTTATTGCTGCAGCTCTACATCTGAAGAAGTCTGACATTGTTCTAGAAACGAGAAGTGGAGTCAAGGGTGTCCTAGCCAAGGTGTTGATAGAGAAGGCTCAAATGTTCTTGAAGGCTATGAGCTATGATGCTTTTGAGGAGATTTTAGCCTTGCTAATTTATGGCTTAGTATTGTTCCCCAATCCAGATCAGTTCATAGACGTTCATGCCATCAACATATTCCTGAGTCACAATCCAGTACCTACATTGCTTGGAGACATTCTGCACTCTCTTCATACTCGTACTACAAGGGCAAGAGGAACTTTGATGTGCTGCATACCTTTGCTTTCTAGGTGGTTTATTTCTCACCTTCCTCGCTCAGTGATGAAGAATGAGCAAGGGTTCAGATGGTCCAAGAGGATCATGTCACTTTCTCACTCAGACATTCATTGGTGCTCCAGATCTATGGAGAATATCACTATCATTGACCGTTGTGGGGAGTTTCCTAATGTGCCACTTCTAGGCATAAGAGGAGGCATCACCTACAACCCCTCTCTAGCTTTACGACAATTTGGTTACGCTCGGAGTGATGGTCCTCATGACATGTTGATTCAGGGCATTGTGTTTGACTACGACAACGATCTTCAGGGTTACCGTCAGAGATTCATACGAGCTTGGGGAAAAGTAAACAGGGTTGACAGCAAGACTCTGGAGCCTAAGTACATTATTCCTATGGAAGCTTATCTCAGATGGGTGCGGTCTCGTGCTCAGACTCTCATGATGCCATATCCTGCTATCCTGCCAGTTACCATGGAACCTGTTGCTGAAGGAGACACTGCTTATACCATCCTTCACCCAGACATGCCTACTGACATGGAAGACTTGCAGAGATCTTGGATCCAGTTGAAGGAGCAAAGGGATACTTTCGAGGCTCATTACAAAGCAAGCCAAGAAAGAATCCTGGAACTAACAAAGCAACTTCATGAGGAACGGAATCTCAACTCATACCTCAACACAAAGAGGAAACGTCCATGGGAGACTTAAAACCCCATCTTTTGTACTTATTTCATTTCATTTCTGTAAGCCCAAGAGGCAAAACAAATTTATTACTAATAAAAGTTTACCTTCTTGTTTGTTTAAGCAAATTTAAATCCTGCGGTCCTTGAAAACATTGCATATGCATTCACATATCATTTCATTGCATCGCAGGTTTTTAATTGTGCACAAGTTTCTCATCTTCTCGCTGTTTATTTCAGCAATGGCTCTTGAACAATCAGTTAAGGATCTCCAGGCACAAAATGCACAGTTCCAAGAGCTGATCTTGAACCTGTCCAAGGGGCAGGATGAATTGAAGACACTGCTGGCTAAGAAGAAGAGTCCTGAGGACGACAAGGATGGTCAGTTGGAACAAATGCAAGCTGAGATAACAAGAATGAGGATCCAGATGAATGACCAGGGGGCTCTTATTCAAAGTTTAGCTCAGGGGCAAGAAGAGCTAAGAACCTTTATCCACAAACTTCAAAGTAATGAAGTCAAGGATCTAATTGTCAGTCAACCTCCATTAAAACAAGCTGATTTGGTTGAAAGGAAGATGAGGATAAAAGAAGGTAAGAAACCGGTTGCCATTGATTGTTCTTCAGTTGAAGAAGAAAGACCTGATAAGGTTAATCTACCTCAACACAAGGAATGTAGAAGGAAATTTATCAAGTTCAGCACACCAATGTCACAAGTTTTGCAATGCCTGTTGGAGATGAAACTAATTTCCTTGGAAAATTCTCCTAAAAATCCTAACACCTCTTCTCCTCGCTATAATCCCAAGGCAAGGTGTAAGTATCACTCCAACAGTCCTGGACATGATACTAATAACTGTTGGGCATTGAATAAGAAGATTCAAGATCTGATTGACGAAGAAATCCTAGAGGTTACTCCAGAAGGTCAAGTTGAATTTTACTATCGTCCATCAAACACCGAAGCTGCGAGACAAGTAGCCCAAAGTAACAAGAAAGGAAGAATACCTATGCCTGTTGAGATATGGGGCACCTTGGGGCATCCAAGTGGAAAATTTGATTTCATGGTGAAGTATACTGCTCCTCAAAGTTCACAGATTGCAATTGAGGACATTCAGCCAACTGGATGGGATAACATTTGAATTTTCATTTGTAATTTCTTTTATTTGTTTGAACACTTACTACTATGTTAAACTTTTGTTTTCATTAATGCATTGCATATGTTTGTCTTGAATTAATCCATTCGTTCCACTATATTCTGAATTATGCTTCTTATTTCTATCTTGTGATATTTAACTCCTGATAAAGCTATAAGCCTGTAGAGGGAGGATGACGAAAACAATACCATAATATTAGGCAATATGCTTTTGAACAGACTATGCTGACGATGTACAGGCATTGTTTCAATTCCTAAACAGTGGAGATATAAGGAAGTTAATCCCTAGTCAACCCTTTTGAGCCTATGGAGTAGGAGTTTTTATTCTCGCACAAATTAAAACCCTTATTCATAACCTGGGGCAGGGTAGTTACTCGGTTAACTCAAATATGCCAATTATATGTGTTGTACACAACTAATGATGGTCCTCTGTAATCATGAAACCTGACAGTCAATATCCAGCAAAAGAACAATTCAATAAGTCAAAACCTATGAAGGAGACTTAGTAAAACATTAAGACATCCCGCTGACTGTAACCTTGAAACAAACAGTTCAGGAAAAAGGAAGGGATAATAAAGCAAAAGAAAAAAGAGGTCATTATGAATCCTCAACAAAGAAAGATGACCGAATGTTCAAATAAATGTTGGGTTTCTGAACCATCACAAATATCAGTGCTACAATTCCAAACTCTTTGGAACCTCAATGCATAAGTTAACTGAGCATAGGACTGAAGAACATCACGGAGATTGGGTTGGGTACAAATAAAATTTGAGCCTATATCCTTTGTTTCTTAAACCATGAACCAGGCTACGTTATAACCCTTTAAAAGTCCTAACTGAAGCATGGTTAGTTCGAAAGCGTACTGCTACAAAAAGGTATCCTGACTCCTTTAGGGCTTATTATAAAACTTGAGTTAATATCACAGTTTTCAAAAAAAAAAAAACAGTTTTTCTAAAACAACTTGTTTCAAAACTTCAAGACAGACATAAGCATTGCATTTTTGAATATATTTGTTTGCATATCCTTGAGTGTTTGATAAACAGAGAAACTTACAGGATGAATGTTCAAAGTCCTTCTGATAAACAAAGTTGTTTCCTGGATCAAAGTCCATGTATACAAAGGGGCATAGTCATTATCTTCCAATCAAGGGGCAGGCCATGGTACCTCCTAACTCATTTGGGGCAATCAGGACAAGATTCAACTATGTTTAAGCAGCCAGAGGCAGATCTCCTCATCTATCTGAAGTGCCAAGGGTAACATTACAGAATTCATAATGCCAGGGGCATGGTCTTTGTTTCCTAATCAAGGGGGCATACCAAGTTACTGTTCAAATCATTCGGGGCAATCACCTCCGGATTCAACAGTGCTTAATAGCCAGGGGCAGCTCTCCTCATATATTTGAATTTCATGATATCAGGGGCATATTATTGTGAGGAACTCTGCTTAGTCCTCCTGAGGTAACTACATTCAGATACTTCCCTTTTGGGACAATTCATCCTCAACCAAGGGGCAATGCTTTCTCTTCAAATCTAATATCCGGAGCATATATGGTCCATCACAATTTGAAGACACGTTCCTCTCATTATACCTTGATATTGGATTCTCAGCAGAAGCCATTGTGGAAATTAATTGTCTTCGCCAGTAGTATCAGATGGTGTCAGAATCATGTCTTCAGATCCGACCATGAGGATTTCTGGGAAGGTATTCAGGAAAGTTATGGATTTCAGGAGCTCTAAATCCAATTGGTTATACACTCTCGAAGTTGAAACGATTCTTCTTTCAAGTTCAGCTTTACTTTTCCCTCTGAGTCCAGATTTACTCTTACCCTAGCAAAAACATCCATTGGTTATGTTTGAATGTATGTATGCTTTTGAATATGATTGATGTTTACCAGAAATGCATAAATGCTTAATATGATTGATGTTTACCAGAAATGCATGAAAATGCGGTAATAGTATTTACTAAGAACGAACGAGGGAAGGATTTCAATGAAGCTTCGCCGATTCATCTCCACAAAACAGTTACAAAAACCTCAGTAGAACAAATCCATCTTCATAAAGTCACATCTCCCCTGGAATTTATATCCATCTCTTTTATCCTCATACGGATATTCGGGAATTTACTTCCCAATAAGAGTACGACGAACGAAGACGGGAGGTTATATCTACCCTACTATCAAACGAAGACGGGAGGTTATGTATACCTAACTATCCTCAGTAGACGGAAGGTTATATATACTTTGCTATCCCCAGCAGACGGGAGGTTATATATACCTTGCTATCCCCAGCAGACGGAAGGTTATGTATAATATATTATCAAACAAGACGGGAACGAGTTCCTCATATTCTTCAACAACGAATCGGGATTTATTTTCCCTGGCCAGCAGTTATTATACGAAGATATCCAGACGCTTCCGGCAGCGTCATATCATACATACATCATTTACATCATACCATACCATATATATCCATAGATACATAATACATTACTTAAGTGCATCATACTATACATGCATACATAATGCATAAGCTAATATTGTTATACAGAATGCCACCTTGTTTTCAGGTTAATTCTCCAGCAGACAGACTTCATCAACAACTTGTGACTACCAGGACTTCTTTATCCTCCTGAAAAGTTATCATTCCTCAGGACTGCTTTATCCTCCTGACAGCTTCTTGTATCTCAGGATTGCTTTATCCTCCTGAAATCATATTATTACCTCAGGATTTCTTTATCCTCCTGACAGCTTCACTACCTCAGGATTGCTTCATCCTCCTGAAAGCATATTATTACCTCAGGACTGCTTTATCCTCCTGACAGCTTCTTGTACTTCAGGACTGCTGTATCCTCCTAAAAGCATATTATTACCACAGGATTGCTTTATCCTCCTGAGAGCATATTATTACATCAGGACTGCTTTATCCTCCTGATAGCATATCACTACATCAGGATTGCTCCATCCTCCTGAAAGCCTATCATCCCTCAGGAATGCTTTATCCTCCTGAAATCATATTATTACCTCAGGACTGCTTTATCCTCCTAAAAGCTTATTATTCCCTCAGGATTGCTTTATCCTCCTGACAGCTTCACTACCTCAGGATTGCTTCATCCTCCTGAAAGCATATTATTACCTCAGGACTGCTTTATCCTCCTGACAGCTTCTTGTACTTCAGGACTGCTGTATCCTCCTGAAAGCATATTATTACCTCAGGATTGCTTTATCCTCCTGAAAGCATATTATTACATCAGGACTGCTTTATCCTCCTGATAGCATATCACTACATCAGGATTGCTCCATCCTCCTGAAAGCCTATCATCCCTCAGGAATGCTTTATCCTCCTGAAATCATATTATTACCTCAGGACTGCTTTATCCTCCTGAAAGCTTATTATTCCTTCAGGATTGCTTTATCCTCCTGAAAACATATCACTACATCAGGATTGCTTTATCCTCCTGAAAGCATATTACCACATCAGGATTGCTCCATCCTCCTGAAAGCCTATCATCCCTCAGGAATGCTTTATCCTTCTGAAATCATATTATTACCTCAGGACTGCTTTATCCTCCTGAAAGCTTATTATTCCTTCAGGATTGCTTTATCCTCCTGAAAACATATCACTACATCAGGATTGCTTTATCCTCCTGAAAGCATATTACCACGTCAGGATTGCTCCATCCTCCTGAAAGCCTATCATCCCTCAGGACTGCTTTATCCTCCTGACAGCTTCTTATTACCACATCAGGATTGCTTTATCCTCCTGAAAGCATATCACTACATCAGGATTGCTTTATCCTCCTGAAAGCTTATCACTGTATCAGGATTGCTTTATCCTCCTGATAGCTATCATCATCATCTCAGGACTGCTTTATCCTCCTGACAGCTTCTTGTACCTCAGGACTGCTTTATCCTCCTGACAGCTTCTTGTACCTCAGGATTGCTTTATCCTCCTGAGATCATATCATTACCTCAGGAATGCTTTATCCTCCTGAAATCATATTATTACCTCAGGACTGCTTTATCCTCCTGAAAGCTTATTATTCCTTCAGGATTGCTTTATCCTCCTGAAAGCATATCATCCATCAGGACTGATTTATCCTCCTGAAAACTATCATTATACCTTCATATTCTGGACTGCTTTATCCTCCAATAAATGCAGCTGAAGAACTTTTCTCCAAGTGGCATCTTTAAGCCCACTCACGCATATACAACCAACCATCAATATCACTTTATGCACCCCAAAATTTGCCCTCACAATACAAGACTTTGTGTGCTAAGAAGGTTCACAAGGTTCACAAGATTCATAACACTTACAAGACCTTTCATGAGGTTCATGAAGTCTACAAGTCACTTTATGAGGTTCACAAGGTTCACAAGATTCACAATGCTTACAAGACCTTTCATGAGGTTCATGAAGTCTGCAAGATACTTTATGAGGTTCACAAGGTTCACAATACCTCCCATGAGGTTCACAAGACATTTTATGATGGTTCACAAGGTTCACAAAGTTCACAATTGGTCAGAAGAGTTGACAATTCCCTCAGACAATGCACCTCCTAAGCAGTGCATCCAAAATTAGGGTTTTGACTTTAATCAGGCTAAATGAACTTCCAAGACTTCAAGTGAGCTTCATAACATCTTATATAAGTGTAAGAACCCCCATGACAAGTTTCAAGACTTTTCTCAAAAGGTTGCTCAGTCAGATGATCAGATAAGTCAAAAACAGTCAAAGTAGTTAAAAAGTCAAACTGAGGTCAACTGTGGTCAAACCAAAGTCAAACTTCATGATTTTTTGCCAACATCAAGTATATGAAGTAAAATTCATCATTTGATCAAGGGTTGATCATGATTCATCAAGGAGATTTCAGATCATTAAGAATCAGGAGTTTCTAAATTAGGGTTTCCTCAGTAAAAGTCAACTGAACTTTGACCAGCCATAACTTTCACATACTTCATTACCAAGTCTCCATCCAAATCTCATTTTGAAGGAAATTGAATTCTCTACAACTTTGTGTCTCACAAGCCAAGCCCAAAAATGCTTCATTTGGAAGGTATGAGCTAAGACATTATAGGTCCTTTTGAAAGTCAACAAAAAATCAACAACTTCAAAAGGGCAAAACTTGAGAATGGTAAATGATATGGACATGAAACCAGTGGGGTTGGTTAGAGGACTCTTCAAGCTTTCCAAAATGTCCAAGAACACCTTTATAGCATTAAAATTGAAGGATAGGTGCCCTTGCAAAGTTGGGAAATTTTTGGGAGGTTTATGAAGAAAATAGGGTCTTAAAACTAAATTCTTCCAAATGGGCTTGCAATCTTGTGATCCAAACTTCACCATAACACCAAGCACGACCCAACCCATATAACTTCTGATTTATTTTATTTTATTTAATATTTATTTGAATTTTATTCATTTAAATACATGTTAAATCAAAATAAAATCAAAAAATCAATATTTAAGTGTGATTCTTCTTCTAGAAAATCATAAAAGGCATTTAACATGAATCCACACTATCCAAATTCGTGCTCACTCTTTGAAGCATGAAGAGATTTGATTTTTGGCCAAAATTGGAAAGGGATTTCTTCATCACTAAGGTATCCATAAAGCCCAAAGGGAGAGTCTATTTTTTTGACCTAATTTACATCACTACATATAGACAAACTCATTACAAGCATTGGGACGAATTTTTGCAGCCATCAAATTCACTTTCAAACTCTCAAAATCATCAATTTTTTTCAAATTCGGATTCTAATTTTTTGTAACTTTTCAGGTGAATTAAGGACAGCAATCTTATCCCTGAACATCATTGATCATGTCCCAATAATCATATGCATCAAAAACTGCATAAATACACTAAACCGAATCGAATTTTATGTGTGTTTCAAGTTTTTTCGAATCCATGGTTATACTTGATATAAACTGTTTTTAATGATTCAAGATTGTTCATAATGTGTCATAGAACGATTCTGGTTGTTTGGTTTTGAGTTTTCGTGCAGGAATCACATTCGGCCATAACTAGGGTTTAAGCTTCAAATTTGGGGTTTTACGATTGGCCACATATAAATGAATTTAGAGGACGTGGTTAGATTGTATGGACCTCAAGGATTGCATTACACCAATTAATTTGAAGAAATTTTACTGTTTGATTGGTGTTTGAGAAATCGCAGGTTATCGCACGCAGAAGAAATCGCAGGAAAATTCCCATCAATTTTCGCAGGTAAACCTGCGAAATTCTGAGGAAGAAGATGATGCAAGTGGCGCGAATTCCAGATTCAAATATTTCATTTATTTTATAATTTATTTGTTTCGTATATGTTTCACAGCGCGCTGTTGGCTCAGGTGGTAAGACGGATGCGCGTATGATGTTGAAGGCCAGGGATCGAATCCTGGATTCAACCAATTTTTCTTATTTTTATGTTTAATATTTAGTCTTAATATATTATGTGTTATGGCCAACATAATGACAGGTTCGCTCACCCAGCAGGATTGGTCATGTGTATGTTTGTTTGCCTAAGAGGTCTTGGGTTCGATTCTACCCCCAGGCCTTTTGTTTCTTTTATTTTTCTGGACTTTTTGTGACAAAGGAACAAAACCAATTTCACTCTCTCTTCTATTGCCTGTGCGCATGGTAGCCTGGTGGTTGTTGTTGTTGCTGGCAGGCAGGATGTCATGGGTTCAAACCCTAGCCAGGTAAGTTCCAAACCTTTTTTTTTATTTTATTTTTTTTGATTAATTAAAAATATTTATATATATATATATATATATATATATATATATATATATATATATATATATATATATATCAAAATAATTCAAAAAAATAAAGTATGTTTATATATTATATTTTCCAAATTCTAAAAAGTTATTCTTTAAAAATTAAAATTAGTTTTTCTTATTATTATGTATTTAGATTGTAATTTGTATATATTTATTAAAATAATTTTGTATATTAAATTATAAACCCTAAAAATATTTTCTACAACCCTAATTGTATAAACCCTAGTTTATCTTTTCTAAATTATTAAAAACCTAATTTTTTTTTTGTAAATATAATATAATTAAATTTTGTAAATATAATTATTATGTATATATTTTAGTTAATATAATTAAATTATAATTAATCCCATTTTAATAATATTATATCATTGTTTATAATTAATTACATATGTGAATAATTTCTGAAATTGCAAATTTGATAATTTCTTATAACATGTTCATAATTTATTTAATTTATTTATAATTTTAAATTTTATGATTAATTAATATAATTGTTTTTATTTTCCTATTAAGCCATTAAAATTTTATTTTGTTTATTATTACTAATCATGCTTATTACTAATCTATTTATTTTTAAATTATGCTTATTATTATTATTATTTCACTAACCTTATTTATTTTAATTATTACTATTACTAACCCCTATTATAATTATTATTGCTTATTTATTTATTTAATATTTATATTTTGCTTATTTATTTATTTTTACTATTTATTTAAATTGCTTATTATTATTATGTAAATGCTCCTGGATGTAATTTTTGTAAATATTTAAATTATTTAATTTTCATGCTATGGTTAGTAAAATAGGGAGTGTAAACATGTATTATATTTAAAAATTTAATTTAGAACATTTAAATTATAAGATAAATATTTGAAAATAAACACTCACACACGTAAGTCGATTTTTAATCGCCATCTCACTTTCTAGGGTTACCTCTCAATGTTGCCAAATCATAAGGTCAAGTGGGGTGTATAAAGCAAAGTCCCTTAAAAGAAAAGTCATATGGTCCCTTCATAATCAAAGATCAAGTCCCTTAATGGTTGCCTTTCAATATGATCTTGTCCCTTCCGAATAAAGATGACAGTCCCTCCAAAATTGCTTAATACACCCTACAGTTGCCTATACAACAGATGTCCCTCATATGTCCCTCACATCCAAGGTAATGACTACCTATTCCTTAATAATAGGGATAGTCTTACCACTTAAAGGATAAAGAACAGAAAAGACTTAAACTTTAGGGTAGGTTCCTCATAGTTACTTGCTCACCATTTCAAATTTCAAATACTTCACAAATTTCAAACAAATTTTCAAACACAAGTTTTTTACGCATCCGTACATGGATCATTATCAAACTCTTATGAAAACTTCTATTCACACACTTCACATTTTCAAAAACAATTTAAAGTGAGCTAAGTAACTAAGAGCCTATGGATAACCATGGATGTAAAGGGTGCTTATACCTTCCCTTTACATAACCTACCCCCCGGACCCAAAAATATTTTAAAAAGGTCTTTCCTGTTCTTTTATGCCTTTCCTTTGGATAAAATAAAAGTCGGTGGCGACTCTTGCTATCCGCAACATTTAACTAAAGTCAGTTCTCCCACCGTGTTACACCAAGATCTACCCACCTCAAGACTTACACAAGACTATTACGGAGGCCTAGTGTATAACACGCTAATGGTTCGTAACAACCTAGGGTAAACCTAGCCATCTCACAAGTTACACTATTAACCAAGTTCTAGTCACAATACTAGGCCATGTTATCGGTTTAAGGTAAGATTTCCTCACTCTTTCTCCATTATGTGTGCTTGAAATCATAAAGTCCTTAAACATATAATTCTAACATTTTAGTTCAATTATCACCATTAAACAATTCTCACAATAATCTCATTGTCTCTACTTTCGTTAAATCCTCACGATTTCGTATATTCCACAATTTGATTAATACCGCAATTCCTTAACTAACAAAATTACAGTTAAACGAAAAAGTAGGGAAAAGTAGGGTAAAAAAATAATTTCTTTTGGTATCAACAATTATTAAATGTTTTTAGCTTCGAATCGAAACGTGGAACACTAAAAACTGATACCCTGATCACAAGTTATGAATTAAATCACAAAAACAACACTCCCAGGTCTCGCTAAGCGAGGGGTCTGCTCGCTGAGCGAGAGAGCTCATGCATTTGAGCCTTACCAGAAATTAACTCGCTCGATAAGCGAGCTATACCAGAACTCAGGTTTTTCTGCATAATCAAACGGCTCGTTAAGTGAGCCTGCTCGCTGAGCGAGCTCTGCGATTTCAAGGAAAATGGCTTACGGGAAACACTCATTTCCATGCCAAACTCATCCAAAATCATCACCCAACAGAGGAATCAAACACTAAACATGGATATCATCATATATTAGCCATCATACTTTCATTTAATCGAGTTTTAACCGTATAATCTTTCAATTTCTAGGATTTCTACAAAAAACCCTAAAACTCATTAACTCAATCAAAACTCAAAAGAAAAGTTTCTAACTATGAACTCACCTTACAATCAATGAGGAGGTTGGTGAAGATGGAGATTTGATGAAGAAATGGTGATAATCCATGCTTTCCCTCTTTTAGGGTTTTCCTCTTCTTTCTCTTCTCTTCTCCCTTTCTTTCTTTCTTTCTTTCCTTTTTCTTTCTTTATCTCCTACTAACTTTCTTTTCTTTTCCTTTTATAACACATAACTTATTGCTTTCTTTTATAACCAAACAATGTATATTATATCAGTACACAATAGTTAGTATTCTAACGGGTCCAAATTGAGAGTATCCAAAATATCTCCGAGTCGAATATTTAATAAGGCCTCTGAGTCAGATAATACTCAATTAATTAATTTGAGTTCGTCGGTTGCTCTAATTATTTTAACTAAAAACTCTCAGAGTACACCGAAACCCTATTAAACTTAATTAATATAATCCAGAGCACTTAATTAAATACGGGGTATTACATTCTCCCTTCCTTGAATTGAAATTCGTCCTCGAATTTCCTTTACTCATTCTCAACGACAGTTTACAACACTGTCTTAGATGCACACTTATCCTTAATTCTCTTACATATCCTGACATACTCAAATTCCAATTTGACTTCGCGCCTCAAAGTCCTCATTTATTAACAGATCAAACCTCGCGTCCTTACTCATATGCTCGTTTCCAATATTGGGTTAGCTTCCAACTTACTATTTCCGCAATTCATTTGCTGCTTCATACTGAAACACTAAGTTTCATTCCTCACTCGGAGAAAACATACCACTCTAATTCCTTTCATTGAATCACAACACAAAAGCATAACACTCCAACTTGATCTCGGAACATTCAACACTCGACCAAACTCCACAAGGTATCTTGACAAAATCTTAACTACATACAATTTCCAACGAAAATCTTATTACAATCCTTCAATCATTAAAGCCATTTCAAAGTTTGTCAAACGACTTCTTCATCAATTCCACTTGGTATTATATCAAAATTGTAACCATTTACATCAGATACTTCATTTTTTCGGTATCTTACCATAGACAACACACTTAGAACCAAAATCCCCCTTACTTCGATACTTATAATTAAATCTCTTCAAATTTTCATAATCTAACTGAACTCTTTTATCTGTCTCCCTCTACTACACTTCCAAAGTCTAACAGTGGAGATACCACGAATTCTCAAACAATACTAAGTATCTGATAGTCTGCAGAGAAAACACTTATCCATCAGAGCTCTCACCAACCAATAGAATAAGAAATTACAAATATGCAATGATATAACAATTCCCTTGTCAACTACAAGATCATAACATCGACCCACACTCTACAATGACAGAGATACCGGGGTTGTACTGCTGCAATCATAGCCGATACAATTTATTCAATTAAGTTTAACCAATCTGACCATGGTTACTATGCTCCATATCAATTCTCTTTACAAAATTTCCATTCACTCAAGATTTTTGTTGACGCAAGGTCTCCATCAATAACAGCGCAGTAACGCCATAAAAATTACAATAACCAGTGAGTCACCAATACCAAACTCAAACCATCCTTAGTACACTTGCGGGTTTCCATAGCACTTGCCTTTTGCACACAATATTCCACCTGCTCACCTTTTAGGATCACACAAAACTTATCGTTCGAATTCATTTCTCTCAAGGGTCTTGTTCCTTAAACGATCCAATTTACATGCTTAACTTCGGGACATTCATTTCTCACTCTTACCTGGAAGGGTAACTTAAAATTCTTATCTTTGAATAAGGTTCAACTACACAGAACTGTATTACTCTTACGCAGTCCATAACTGATATTAAGAAATAACGATACTAAAAACGATCAATTGTTCATCTCTTATCCACCAAATAATTCAAATACCAAAACATTTTCTGAAAAATCAACATTTCATGAGTCTCATATAACTTTGAACTTAGTTCTTTAATAGTCGCAACGATGACACACATATTATTCAGATCATTTACTGTCTACCAAAATCATGCTCAAAAGAAAGTCCAACACTTATCCTCTGATAATTCAAACGGAAACCAAAATGGACTTACTATCCAGAAAGTACGATTCTCTAAAGTCCTCCACAAAAGTCGTGTGCCAATCGATTACCTATCCAAGGCTAAATGGTCGAACATAACTGAACTCATTCTTCTTATTAACAAACCATCCAATTCAAAATTACCAATCCAGTCCACACTAACTCGCAATATGATTCTCACTCGCGGTTTTTAAACATGTGTAATAATCGCCCACCATTCGCAACTCAATGCATCACAGAACGGGGCATTACATGCAACTTACACACTCCAACAATCGACAAAGTAGACTTATCATTCTGTTACGGTCACATCACAAATACTCAACGAAAAAGTTTGAATCCACTCATACAACGATGTTAGTAGGAAGACAACAATGACATCATCAAAAAGGTTTTAGTTGTAACCTAACACTTAGTTCGTCCATAAACAAAATCCAACACACAATCCTTATCGGGTAAAACAAAATGATGAACACCTTATATATAGTATATAACCTTGTCCTCTCTCTTTAATTCTTTGGCGAGGATTAAAACAACAACAACATTCTCTATCTCATTAGAGATAAATTCCATATACTTCTATTATTCACAAATACATGAGTTTTTTTCTTACACTTGAAAACTGAGGTAATGTACTCCTCTGAAGAACCTTAGATATCTCTACTTACGTATTAGTTGGGGTTCCCTTACCCTCTACAAATCATTGCATAAAAAGTCTCCACAGCCTCCCATCGGTACCAAGAACGCTTCAATCGGGCACCCAAGTCTAAATGTATGCATCTTAGAAAAATCAAGTTTTCAAAACTTAACAATCATAGTCGGTCACTACCAAGAGGGTAACCGATCACTCATTATAATCCAAGACTTTTAGTAGTCAAAAGAGATTTAGAAACACAATTTTGTGACCGAGTACTACCCAGAGGGATATCTGATTACTCAAACATAGAAGCAAACTTCTGGTCTTCATTGTTACCCAAGCCTCCCAACTCATTCCAATCACATCCAAAAGTTACAACCATACCAACCGACGATCCCACACAATAGTAATCATACCACCAGAGTCCTAATGAGTGAACCATCATTGCTTACACTTCCTTAACTTTAGTATCAACAATAACTTAACAATTCCATTGCACACTCGTCCAAAAATATGATCTGTTATAATTTTTCTCATATCGCACTGTTAACACCGTTTCCATACCGTGTTAACTTCATGCTCTACAGTAATCCTCTCATACCCAAACATAATCCATCTTACTTGAACTTTCCTAAATCCAATGTGCATACTATAACACTTATCACAACTTCATCAAGTCCGTACCACATACACCTCACAATACTAAATAAAGCCTATTCTCTCTCCGGTATTATGCCTTATACCATTCCTTGGGTAATCCAACATTTCTGAATTGACCCCTTACGAAAATATAACACCCTGTTGTATTACTCTAAACTTTGTTTCCTCTGACATAACCGAACATACAACTCTAGTATTTTATCCTTCGTCTAGGGTATACTTGTCTCACTTGAAACGTGTAGTTACATCCTTGTGTTTTCCCTTCACGCTTCACCACGACTTTAGGTTCCCAAAAGAAAACAAAATGAACATTCTTTTCTTGTAACTTCAATCCATCCAAAAGTTATTATCCAAATACACTTCTTGAATTACTCCCATTCACCTATGATGCCACCACGATCTTAGAACTGAAGCACTTAACAATTTACTCATTCCCGAACTTACGTCACACGTTCCATAACACATCTTCTCTTTTCGTGGAATGAGATTTCTCAAGGTTCTCGTCCATACCAGTGGCCAATACCGATCTACTAGTGACTTTACATATTCCTTGATGCCCTGACCATTCTACTGATAAAGGTCATTTTCCTTTCAGACTCTATCCATTCCAAAGGATTTCTCGAACAACATACTACTCTGCAACTCCATGTCACAGGAAATAAAACTCTTATGAAGACTCCAACTAAGTTGACTGAAGCTCCCTCTGTTAACCCTTGGCTTGAGCCTGCTCTCACAGCACAAGTTACAACAATACTTCAGAGTCCTCATGGTCGCACAACCATGATTCTACCATTATTGTACAAAGATACAAAAATACACAGCGAAAGAGTAAGACTATGCTTCACTTGAAACATCCCGAGCATAGCTCCACTTGTAAATCAAACCTGCAAAAGAAACTTGAAAAAGCAACAACAATAGTGGGGTGAGATAACAACATCTTAGTGGGTTCCCTATCTTAGAGTTCTCTCAGCTCTACAAGGTTCTATCAAACCTAACTCAAGTCTTTGGTTACTTCTCAAAAGGATCCGATACGAGATGGAACAAACGGTCCATACAAAGCTCACACCACTAAACGAGTGAAACATCTACCTCAAGTCTTTACGGATGCTTCCCGTGGGACTAAAGATAAACCACCTTTAGGCTTACTCAAGACTTTATGGAGGACTCGATATCACGCTCATCTAAGTCTTTACGGATGCTTCCCGTGGGACTCAAAGCAACCCACCTCAAGACTTACTCAAGACTTCCCGCGTAAACCAGCGTAGTACTCACCTCAAGCCTTTACGGATGCTTCCCGTGGGACTCAAAGCAACCCGCCTCAAGACTTACTCAAGACCTTATGGAGGATCTAGTAACATACACGATGTAACACGGTGGGAGAACTGACTTTAGTTATGTTGCGGATAACAAGAGTCGCCACCGACTTTTATTTTATCCAAAGGAAAGGCATAAAAGAACAGGAAAGACCTTTTAAAAGATTTTTGGGTCCGGGGGGTAGGTTATGTAAAGGGAAGGTGTTAGCACCCTTTACATCCATGGTTATCCATGGGATCTTAGTTACTTAGCTCACTTTAAAATGTTTTTGAAAATGTGAAGTGTGTGAATAGAAATTTTCATAAGAGTTTGATAATGATCCATGTACGGATGCGTAAAAAACTTGTGTTTGAAAATTGTTTGAAATTGTGAAATGTTTGAAAAGTGTTTGAATAGTGAGCAAGTAACTATGAGAAACCTACCCTAAAGTTTAAGTCTTTCTGTTCTTGAATCCTTTAAATGGTAAGACTATCCCTATTATTAAGGAATAAGTAGTCATTACCTTGGATGTGAGGGACATATGAAAGGGACATCTGTTTATGTAGGCAACTGTAGGGTGTATTAAGCATTTTTGGAGGGACTGTCATCTTTGATAGGGACAAGATCATTACGAAGGCAACCATTGAGGGACTTGATCTTTTATTGTTTAAGGGACTAGATGACTTTTCTTTTAAAGGACTTTTGCTTTATACACCCTACTTGACCTTTTAATTAGGCAACAATGAGAGGTAACCCTAGAAAGTGAGATGGCGATCAAAGATCGACTTACGTGTGTGAGTGTTCAATATTAATATTTATCTTATAATTTAAGTGATCTAAATTCAATTTTAAATACAAATAGTTTTCACTCCCTATTTACTAACCATGACATAATAAATAATTTAAATATTTCAAAAAAATTACATCCAGGAGCAATTACAAAATAATAATAAAGCAATTTAAAATAATAGCAAAATAAATAAATAAGCAATAAGCAAAATAAATAAATAAATAATTATAAGAGGGTTAGTAAAAATAATAATAATAACAATTTTAAATGGGGTTAGTAATAAACATGATTAATACTAATAATAATAAGCCAAAATATTATAATAAACAAAAATTAAAAGTTAATAAGGAAATATGAACAATTATATTAATTATAAAATTTTAAATTATATGCAACTTATAAAAGTTAAATTAATTATAAACATATAAAAATTATAATTACAAGATTAAATTAGCATAGATTTAATTATTTCTAAACATATATAAAAAAAATTATTTATATAGAAAATTTAGATTATAAACAAATTATAGAAATATGTACAAAATTAAAGTAAATAATAAAATTGAATTTTATGGTTTTAATAAAATATGAAGATTAGAGAAAATAAATTAGGGTTTATATTTGTTTAGAAAATAAATTAGGATTTATAATATAATTAGGGTTTTATATACATTTTTTTAGAATAATAAAATAATTATATATATAATTTAATAATAATATTAATAATTTAAAAAAAAAGGAATAAATGAATTTTCTTATAATATAATAAAAAAAAAGATGAGTTTAAAATAATATCAATATACTATTTAAATTTTTTGAATTTATTTAAGATAGAACATTAATTAAATTAAAAAAAATAAGGAAAAGAATGAGAAAATAAAAACCTGCTGGGGCTGGGATTTGAACCCAGTCCCTAAGCTTGCAGACTCCAAGACCTGCCCTCCATCCACTGGGCCATGCGCGCGCTGGCAGTAGAAGCAAGGGACTAATCCCTTTTGTTCTCAACCTGAAACAAATCATAGCAAAAATAAAAACAACACAAAAGGGCCTGGGGAGATTCGAACCCAGGTCCCTTACAATACGCACAAACATCATTTCCATCCAGCCGGGAGGGCGCTTCTGGCAATGTAATGGCTATAATTGATTATATATTAAAACCAACGAATATCATGAAAAATAACAAAAAGATGGTGCCTCCAGGATTTGAACTCAGGTCTCACACCATGTTGCGTACATGCCAAAACCACCAGGGCACCTGCGCGTTGGTGACAACAATGCAACACAAATCAATAAAATATAAAGATAAACATTTGAAATTATATTTCGCGCCAGTCCACTTCATCTTCTTCAAATTTCCTGCGAAAATAGTTAGGGATTTTGCTGCGTGTTTTCCTGCAAATTTCATCACATCCAGAACCTACGAAACTGAACAAGCATCAAAACAGTAAAATTTCACAACAATAATTAATGTTTCATGATCCCCAAGGTTCATAGAATTGTCCTATGTTCTTAGAATTTGTTTATATTAGGTTTGGATCAAAGCCCCAAATCCATGGCCGAAACCCTAGCAATGGTGGTTTCCTATTCCTGCATCGAAACTCAAATTAATTTGTCCAGAAACATTCACAAGCTCAATACAAACATCAATCCAGCATCAAAATTAATTTATATTACATGTATGTATGAAAACGAAAAAAAGATAAATGTCTCAATGTTTGAATTCGGTTTGAGTGATTCATGATGCTTTTGATGCAAATAAGAGTTGGGATCGCATCTGGGATGTTCAAGGAATGTTTATATGTTCTCAAATTACCTTCAAATGCCCTGTATGATTGAAACCGAATTTGAGTTTGTGAGGGATTTTTTTGGTTTGCAAACTTACTCTTGGGGAGGCTGGAAATCGTGGCTTGCATTAGGTTTGTGTTAAGTACTTATAGGATGATCAATTTAGGTCAAAAAGTTGGATACTTGTGTAGAAAATTTGATTCAAAAAGATTCACAATGATAAGCCTTTAAAAGTCAAATATTTTTGTATAAACACTTGCTATTTTAAGACAATCATCATAACTTCCATATCAATTTGATCCAAGGCATAATTATGATTTTCTAGAAGCTTAATCATATTTAAATCTTTGATTTTCATATTTTATTTTAATTTAAAATGATTTTAAATGAATTAAATCAAAATAAATAAAAATAAAATAATAAAAAATCTGATTTTTGATGACTTGGGTCGTGCATGAAGTTATTGTATGGATTGGGTCATTATTTGGCAAGCCCATTTGGAAGAAATTTGTTTTAGACCTCCATTTTCTTCATAAACCAACCCAAAATTTCCCAACTTTGCAAGGGCACACATCCTTCAATTTTAATGCTATGAGGGTGTTCTTGGACATTTTGGAAAGCTTGAAGAGTCCTCTAACTAACCTCACTGGTTTCATGTCCATATCATTTACCAATCTCAAGTTATGCCCTTTTGAAGTTGTTGACTTTTTGTTGACTTTCAAAAGGACCTATAATGTCTTAGCTCATACCTTCCAAATGAAGCATTTTTGGGCTTGGCTTGTGATACACAAAGTTGTAGAGAATTCAATTTCCTTAAAAATGAGCTTTGGATGGAGACTTGGTGATGAAGTATGTGAAAGTTATGGCTGGTCAAAGTTCAGTTGACTTTTACTGAGGAAACCCTAATTTAGAAACTCTTGATTCTTGATGATCTGAAATCTCCTTGATGAATCATGATCAACCTTTGATAAAATGATGAATTTTACTTCATATACTTGATGTTGGCAAAAAATCATGAAGTTTGACTTTGGTTTGACCACAGTTGACCTCAGTTTGACTTTTTAACTGCTTTGACTGGTTTTGACTTATCTGATCATCTGACTGAGCAAACTTTTGAGAAAAGTCTTGAAACTTGTCATGGGGATTCTTACACACATATAAGATGTTATGAATCTCACTTGAAGTCTTGGAAGTTCATTTAGCCTGATTAAAGTCAAAACCTTAGTTTTAGATGCACTGCTTAGGAGGTGCATTGTCTGAGGAAATTGTCAACTCTTCTGACCAATTGTGAACTTTGTGAACTTTGTGAACCATCATAAGATGTCTTGTGAACCTCATGGGAGGTATTGTGAACCTTGTGAACCTCATAAAGTATCTTGTAGACTTCATGAACCTCATGAATGGTCATGTAAGCATTGTGAATCTTGTGAACCTTGTAAACCTCATAAAGTGACTTGTAGACTTCATGAACCTCATGAAAGGTCTTGTAAACATTGTGAATCTTGTGAACCTTGTGAACCTTCTTAGCACACAAAGTCTTGTATTGTGAGGGCAAATTTTGGGGTGCAACAGCTGCCCCTGTTCAATTTTCTGAAACCTGAGGGGTTAGATTGGTATATGTGCCAGTCGTAACTTGGAAGGTTGAAGGGGATTGAACACAAAAGCCCAAAAATTTGCACTTACCAGTGCATAGAGTGATACAGGTGACTAGTTGAATATGCTTGAGTGGGCTTAAAGATGCCACTTGGAGAAAAGTTCTTCATATACATTTCAGGAGGATAAAGCATTCCTGAGGGATGATAGACTTTCAGGAGGATAAAGCAGTCCTGATGGATGATATGCTTTCAGGAGGATAAAGCAACCCTGAGGTAATGATGATAGTTTTCAGGAGGATAAAGCAACCCTGAGGTAATGATGATAGTTTTTAGGAGGATAAATCAACCCTGAGGTAATGATGATAGTTTTCAGGAGGATAAAGCAACCCTGAGGTAATGATGATAGTTTTCAGGAGGATAAAGCAATCCTGATACAGTGATAAGCTTTCAGGAGGATAAAGCAATCCTGAAGTAATAATATGATTTCAGGAGGATAAAGCATTCCTGAGGGATAAGAAACTGTCAGGAGGATAAATCATTCCTGAGGTAATAATAAGCTGTCAGGAGGATAAAGCAGTCCTGAGGTAATAATAAGTTGTCAAGAGGATAAAGCAGTCCTGATGTAGTAATAATGATAGCTTTCAGGAGGATAAAGCAATCCTGATGTATGAGAAGCTTTCAGGAGGATAAAGCAATCCTGAGGTAATGATATGCTTTCAGGAGGATAAAGCAGTCCTGAAGTATAAGAAGCTGTCAGGAGGATAAAGCAGTCCTGATAGTCACAAGTTGTTGATGAAGTTTGTTTGCTGAAGAATTAACCTGAAAACAAGGTAGCATCCTGTATAATAATATTAGTTTTATGCATTATGTATGCATGTATAATATGATGTACTTAAGTAATGTATTATGTATCTATGTATATGTATGGTATGGTATGATGTAAATGATGTATGTATGATATGATACTGCCGGAAGCGTCTGGATATCTTCGTATAACAACTGTTGGCCAGGGAAAATAAATCCCGATTCGTTGCTGAAGAGTATGAGGAACTTATTCCCGTCTTGTTTGATAATAAGGTATACATAACCTCCTGTCTGCTGGGGGATAGCAAGGTATATATAACCTCCCGTCTGCTGGGGATAGTAAGGTATACATAACCCTCGTTTTCGTTTGATAGTAGGGTAGATATAACCTCCCGTCTTCGTTCGTCGTACCCTTATTGGAAAGTAAATTCTCGAATATCCGTATGAGGATAAAAGAGATGGATATAAATTCCAGGGGAGATGTGACTTTATGAAGATGGATTTGTCCTACTGAGGGTTTGTAACTGTCTTGTAAAGATGAACCGGCGAAGCTTCGTTGAAATCCTTCCCTCGTTCGTCCTTAGTAAATACTATTACTGCATTTTCATGCATTTCTGGTAAACATCAATCATATTAAGCATACATGCATTTCTGGTAAACATCAATCATATTCAAAAGCATACATACATTCAAACACAACCAATGGACGTTTCGCTTATGTAAATAGGGTAAAAGTAAATCAGGATTCAAAGATGGAATTTTATTTATATCAAAAAATGACCCATACATGGGTAAGTTTGTACAAGGAGACATAAACCCTAGTAAGAGGATTTTGTCATAAAATTTTACAAAGCAAAGAAAATCAGCTATGTGGGAAATAATCCTATTGAGTTTCAATTCTACTATTGCCATTATCTTCAAGTATCTCATCTTCTGCTGTTGAGACAGAAACGATTGAATTGAGCTTTATTTGTTTGAGCTTGAGTAAGTAGTACAGCTAGTTATAGTTTCATGGGTGATCCAAACGAGACATAGTCATACGCTTTAATCCCTAACTTTTGCCTGGATTGCCCTTTCAGGTTTTCAATCCACCGGGATACCCTTTTTTGCCCAAGCCGCCTTTTCAGGTTTTCGACTTGCCGGGTGTACATCTTTTTATATATATCCCTAATTTTTGCCCAAACCCTTTTGGTTTGCCGGGATGCCCTTATTTTTGCCTAGGCCTGTCAACCTAGCGGGTCTCTTTTCATGCGTAGTATTTTTTAACTATGTCTGCGTTTACAGGCTGCGGGAAGTCTTCACCATCCATTGTAGTGAGTATCATAGCACCTCCTGAAAATACTGTCTTGACCACAAATGGTCCTTCATATGTTGGAGTCCACTTGCCCCTAGGATCACCCTGTGGTAATATGATACGCTTGATTACCAAGTCACCAACCTGATATACCTTTGGCTTAACCTTCTTGTTAAAAGCTTTGATCATTCGTTTCTGGTACATCTGGCCATGACAAACTGCTGCTAATCTCTTCTCATCAATCAAATTTATCTGGTCAAGTCGAGTCTGAATCCACTCATCTTCATCCAAGCCTGCATCCTTCATAATTCTTAAGGAGGGAATCCGAACTTCAATGGGCAGAACTGCTTCCATACCATAGACTAAGGAGAATGGGGTTGCCCCTGTTGAAGTACGTATTGTAGTACGATAACCATGAAGAGCAAATGGTAACATCTCATGCCAATCCTTGTAAGTAACAGTCATCTTCTGTATAATCTTCTTAATATTCTTATTAGCAGCTTCAACTGCCCCATTCATCTTTGGACGATACGGAGAAGAGTTGTGATGCTTAATCTTGAACTGCGTGCAGAGATCAGTAATCATAGTGTTGTTCAAGTTAGAGCCATTGTCAGTAATAATCCTTTCGGGGATGCCATACCTACATATGAGATTATTCTTAATGAATCGAGCCACAACATTCTTGGTAACATATGCAAATGAAGCTGCCTCCACCCACTTCGTGAAATAATCAATAGCAACCAGGATGAAACGATGCCCATTAGAAGTAGTAGGCTTGATCTCACCAATCATATCAATGCCCCACATGGCAAAGGGCCAAGGAGCAGTCAACACATTCAATGGTGATGGAGGTACATGGACTTTATCAGCATAAATTTGACATTTGTGACATGTTCTAGAGTGTTGATAACAATCAGCTTCCATGGTAGACCAATAGTAACCTGCTCTCAATATCTTCTTTGCCATAGTATGTCCACTAGAATGAGTACCAAAGATTCCATCATGCATATCTTCCATAATCTCAATTGCTTCCTTCTTATCCACACAACGAAGCAAAGTTGAATCATGATTGCGTTTGTACAAAATCCCATTACTCAAAAAGAACTTAGCAGAAAACCTTCTCAGAAACTTCCTATCTTTGACAGATGCCCCTTCAGGGAACTCCTGAGCTTCAAGATATCTTTTCACTTCATAGAACCAAGGCTTCTCCTCTGCCCCTTCAGTGTCAATCTCATTGCAGTATGCAGGCTTCTCAAATCTATCAATAGTAATCTTGGGAGCTTCATCATCCCAGCTGATCTCAAACATGGATGCCATGGTGGCTAAAGCATCTGCCAACTGATTCTCTCTCCGTGGAATATGTCCAAATGTAATCTCTTTAAAATATGGGATCAGAGACAACACATGCTCTCTGTAAGGAATGAGATTATCATGCTTGGTATCCCAATCTCCTTTGATCTGACTAACTACCAAGGATGAATCTCCATACACATCAAGGAACTGAATCTTCATATCAATAACAGCTTTAATACCCAGGATACATGCCTCATACTCAGCCATGTTATTAGTACAATAGGAACAAAGCCTAGCAGTAATCGGGGTATGACAACCTTCAGGGGAACTAATCACAACACCAACACCATTACCAAGTGCATTGGATGCACCATCAAAAACCATAGTCCATCGGGATCCTTGTTCAGGTCCGTCATATTGTCCAGGTTCTTTGGTAATGATCATAATGTCTTCATCAGGGAACTCAAAACTCATTGACTGGTAATCATCTACTGCTTGATGAGCCAAATGATCAGCAACAACTCTTCCCTTAATGGCCTTTTGAGTAGTATATTGTATGTCATATTCTGTCAAGATCATTTGCCATCTTGCAATTCTTCCGGAGAGAGCAGGTTTCTCAAATATATACTTGATTGGATCCATCTTTGAAATCAATAAGGTAGTATGAGTCAACATATACTGTCTTAGTCGGCGAGCAGCCCATGCCAAAGCGCAGCAAGTTTTCTCGAGCAGTGAGTATCTTGTTTCACAATCGGTAAACTTTTTGCTAAGGTAGTATATTGCCTGCTCTTTTCGACCAGACTCGTCATGTTGCCCCAATACACACCCCATTGAGTTGTCTAACACTGTTAAATACATAATCAAGGGTCTTCCATCAACTGGCGGCATCAAAATTGGAGGTTCTAGCAGATATCTCTTGATTTCATCAAAGGCTGTCTGGCATTCATCATTCCATTCCATCACCTGATTTTTCTTCAACAACTTGAAGATTGGCTCACAGATGGCAGTTAATTGGGAAATAAATCTTGCAATGTAATTCAATCGTCCCAAGAAACCTCTAACCTCCTTCTCAGTACGGGGAGCTGGCATCTCTCGTATAGCTTTCACTTTTGCAGGATCCACTTCAATACCTTTTCCACTGACAATGAAACCCAGGAGCTTACCAGATCTAACTCCAAAAGTACACTTGTTTGGGTTCAGTCTCAACTTGTATTTCTTCAACCTCTCAAACAATTTGTGCAGATGATCAAGATGTTGTTCTTCATTCTGGGACCTGGCTATCATATCATCCACATATACCTCTATCTCATGATGAATCATATCATGAAACAAAGCCACCATAGCACGCTGATATGTTGCCCCTGCATTCTTCAAACCAAATGGCATCACCTTATAACAAAAAGTGCCCCACTGTGTAACAAATGTTGTCTTCTCCATATCTTCAGGTGCCATCTTGATTTGATTGTAACCAGAGAAACCATCCATAAAAGAGAATACCTTATGCTGAGCGGTGTTGTCTACCAGAACATCAATATGAGGAAGTGGAAAGTCATCTTTGGGGCTGGCCTTGTTCAAATCTCTGTAGTCCACACACATACGTACCTTACCATCTTTCTTAGGTACCGGCACCACATTCGCAACCCATTGAGGATAAGAAGTCACAGCTAAGAACCCTGCATTGAACTGTTTCATTACCTCTGCTTTGATCTTTTCTGACATCTCAGGACACATACGACGAACTTTCTGCTTCTTTGGACGACAATCTTCTTTTACTGGTAAACGGTGAACCACAATGTCTGTATCCAACCCTGGCATATCTTCATAAGACCAAGCAAAGATCTCTACATAGTCACGTAACATATGAATCAATCTGCTCTTGACACTATCCTCTAAATCAGCCCCTATCTTGACTTCTTTCCTGTTTTCTTCAGTTCCCAAATTCACAACTTCGACTGGCTCTTCATGTGGCTGTATGGCTTTCTCTTCTTGTTGTAACAACCTAGCAAGCTCTACAGGTACTTCACAATCGTCCTCATTTCCGTCTTCAGTTTGATAGATCGGATTCTCGAAATTATAATTGGCAATAGTAGAACTGTTATCAACAGGATCCAGAGTGGATAAGGATCTGCATTTTAGTGATGTGGGTGTGTGTAAGAACACATAGCTGATAAAGCAAAAATAAAAAGAAAAGAAAGACAAGGAACACAATATTTACGAAAACGAAACGTCCACTGATTTTTATTGAATGAAGTATGCAAATGAAATGACAACCCGTAACAAGCACACCATTGTGCCCCGGGTAAGACACAAGGCTTGAGAGTTTTATTGTTTCAAGAAATTACAAACTTAAAAAAAGCAACAACACAGTAATAGTATTTACTCCTGACTAAAGGAGATAGGAATAACATCTTCAGCTTTCCAATTATTGAGTCCAGCACCCACAGTAGGAAAAATCCAAGCATCCAGATTGTAGTCTTCATCATAGTCACCCACAGCATTGATCTGATCTTTCATAACCCCTTGATTGGTGATACGAACAGCACGAGCACGACGAACAACCTTCTGGGACTCTGCAGTGAAACCCAAACCAAATTTGTCAGACTTGTATGGGATATCAGGAAGCTGACCCCAAATAGTACAACCACCTTCATCCACCACAGCTCTAGCATCGTTGAGGGAGGCCATTGCCATTGTTGGAGGTACTCTGGTAACCACGGGAACTTTCTTGGCAACCGGAGGAGCTACATAATCATTAACAATCCAAGGAACCACTTCAAATGTCTGGCACGGAGTTTCAACATATTCACCTTCCATTTCCAGATACTTGAAAGTGTTTACATGGCTAACAAAATATTCTTCCTCTCCATAGACAATAACAACCTTTCCTTCCACCGGATATCTCAGCTTCTGATGTAATGTAGAGGTTACAGCACCTGCCCCATGGATCCAGGGACGACCAAGCAGACAGGAGTACGAAGGACGAATATCCATCACATAAAATGTAGCATTAAAAACCTGAGACCCAACTTTGATTGGGAGATCAATTTCCCCATGCACTACTCTTCTAGAACCATCAAAAGCCTTCACCACAATACTACTGGGCTTCAGCACAGCATCTTCAGGACTCAGCTTATTCAGGACTTCCTTGGGAAACACATTCAGAGAGGAACCATTGTCTATCAATACATGTGACAGGGTAGTGCCCCTGCATTCAATTGAGATATGCAGAGCCCTGTTATGATCCCTCTTGGCAGGGGTCAAATCAGCATCAGAAAATCCTAACCCATTATCATAGGTCAGGTGGGCAACACAATTCTCAAACTGGTCAACAAATATTGCATTGGGTACATGAGCGGTCTTCAGAAACTTGATCAAAGCTTTGGCATGAGCTTCAGAACATAACAACAAGGACAACATAGAAATCTTTGAGGGAGTATGCCCCAACTGATCAACAATGTCATAATCACTCTTGCGAATGATTTTCAGTACTTCTTCCATCTGCTTAGAGAGATCATCAGCAGTTGGCACATCAGTAGGTACAGGTTCAATAACAGGACCTTTGCCCCGAGCATCAGTAGTGGAGGTAGCAGCAGGAGTAACTGTATTCTTGGAAGTCACTGGAGAAGAGAAGACTCTTCCACTACGTGTGATCTTACTAGATCCAGCAATATTGTCAACATCAACAGGCACATCAGCTAAGGGTTCCTGTTTAACACCATGGATGTAAACATCAGATCCATAATGCCAAGGCACAGCTTTATCAGACGTATAAGGAATAGGACCAGGAGTGGTAATGACCATAGGAGCCACTCTGGCTTCAACAACAACTTTCACAGGACCTTCAGCAGTAATCCTGATTGGACCTTGATGGGTGATTTTAATAGGTCCCTTTGAAGTGATTCTCACCGGCACTTTGTCAACCATGTCAACCTCTTCAATCTTCCTACCTTGAGTAATATGATCCACCATACTTTCTATAGACGATGGAGTCCTCTCAAACACTATAGTATACTTATCCATGAGACGCTGAATTCCATCTCTCAATCTCCAACAACTATCCGGCTTATAGGTACAATACAAACAATCATCACGACAACCTGGAAAGAACCCAGCTTGCACTAACTTCTTCTTGATAACAGACAATGGTATGGTCAACTCTGCAACTGAATAGATATGTAGATCTTCATCAATGGCATTGACATTCTTCTCGTGATTTGGCATTGGAGCAGTAATCACATTTGGAGTACCCGGAGGGTCAAACTCAATCTCTCCAGCCTCAATCATATCTTGAATTTTGTTCTTCAAGACCCAGCAGCTATTAGTATCGTGTCCCTGACAGTTTGAATGATATGCACATCGTGCATTAGGATTGTACCTGGGAGAGGTAACATTAGGATTCTGAGGAGCCTCTTTCAGAGTAATAAGTTCAGCCTTCAACAAGTGTTGCAATGCCTGAGCCATTGACATGTTGATCTTCGTGAACTGCCTTTTAGCCCTCTGTTGGTTGCCCTGTGGCTGCTCCGTTGTTGCAGGAGTTGGATTTGAAATATGAACTGCACTCACAGACTGATGCCTTCTATTACGATCAGGTTGACCATAAACAGCATTGGATTCTTTCTTCCCAGTGGGAGGCTTCTTTGCAGCACCTGATGAAGAAGTACCCACCTGGATCTTGCCATTCTTTATACCATTTTCCACTCGCTCTCCTGTCATTATCAACTCAGTGAAGCCTGATGATGAGCTTCCAATGAGATGACTGTAAAACGGACCATTTAGCGTACACATGAACATATCAACCAATTCCCTGTCAGTCAGAGGGGGTTGAACTCTTCCAGCTAAATCTCTCCACTTCTGAGCATACTCCTTGAAACTTTCTTTGGCACCCATAGACATGCTTTGTAGCTGCATGCGAGTGGGAGCTAAGTCAGCATTGTATTGATACTGCTTATAGAAAGCTTCAGCAAGATCATTCCACTCCCTGATGTTGACACTCTCCAATTGATAATACCACTCCAACTGAGCTCCAGATAAGCTCTCTTTGAAAAAGTGGATCCACAACTTCTTATCAGCAGTGTGGGGTTGAATTCTTCTGACATAAGACCTCAGATGCAGCTTGGGACAAGAGACCCCATCATAAACAACAAAGGTAGGAACCTTGAAACCAATAGGTATGACAACCCTAGATATCCGACTCAAATCTTCAAAATCCAGCCCAGAAGATTTCTGCAACTCCATAGCTTCCATTCTATCCACCAGCATCTTGAATTTGTCTTCATTAGGATCATGGTAGTAGTTAGCCTCAGAATCAGAGTCCCCCATGGTGTTGTGGAGACTGCCTCCCTCTTTTTCAGACTCTTCAGATTCATAGTCTTCAACCTGTTCTTTGGTCTTGACAGGAACTCTGAACCTTCTTCCCATGTTGATCAGGCCACCTGACCTTCTAGTCTTCTTAGTCTTCTTGGCCAGCAGTGTCTTCAATTCATCTTGCCCCTTGGACAGGTTCAGGATCAGCTCTTGGAACTGTGCGTTTTGTGCCTGGAGATCTTTAACTGTTTGTTCAAGAGCCATTACTGAAATAAACAGCGAGAAGATGAGAAACCTGTGCACAAATAAACCTGTGATGCAATGATATGATGTTTTAATGCGTATGCAATGTTTTCAAGGACCGCAGGATTTAAATTTGCTTAGACAAACAAGAAGGTAAACTTTTATTAGTAATAAATTTGTTTTGCCTCTTGGGCTTACAGGAAATGAAATGCAATAAATACAAAAGATGGGGTTTTAAGTCTCCCATGGACGTTTCCTCTTTGTGTTGAGGTATGAGTTGAGATTCCGTTCCTCATGAAGTTGCTTTGTTAGTTCCAGGATTCTTTCTTGGCTGGCTTTGTAATGAGCCTCGAAAGTATCCCTTTGCTCCTTCAGTTGGATCCAAGATCTCTGTAAGTCTTCCATATCAGTAGGCATGTCTGGGTGAAGGATGGTATAAGCAGTGTCTCCTTCAGCAACAGGTTCCATGGTAACTGGCAGGATAGCAGGATATGGCATCATGAGAGTTTGAGCACGAGATCGCACCCATCTGAGATAAGCTTCCATAGGAATAGTGTATTTAGGCTCCAGTGTCTTGTTGTCAACCATGTTTACTTTTCCCCAAGCTCGTATGAATCTCTGACGGTAACCTTGAAGATCGTTGTCGTAATCAAACACAATGCCTTGAATCAACATGTCATGTGGACCATCACTCCGAGCGTAACCGAACTGTCCTAAAGCTAGAGAGGGGTTGTAGGTGATGCCTCCTCTTATGCCTAGAAGTGGCACATTAGGAAACTCCCCACAACGGTCAATGATAGTGACATTCTCCATAGATCTGGAGCACCAATGAATATCTGAATGAGAAAGTGACATGATCCTCTTGGACCATCTGAACCCTTGCTCATTCTTCATTACTGAGCGAGGAAGGTGAGAAATAAACCACCTAGAAATCAAAGGTATGCAGCACATCAAAGTTCCTCTTGCCCTTGTGTTCGCAGTGGTTTCTGGCGAACAACCTCTGGTTAACCAATTTCTTCAGGAAACTGGGTTACTTGCAGGACCAACCATACAAGTCCTGGGATACATGTGCATTTTTCTGTCGAACTACTCTTAGACCTTTGGTGACTGATTTGTGGTTTGTTTTATCAATGTAGTCAAAGTATTAAGAACTTTGGTTTTTGCAAGTAAAGTAAAGTTTGAACTTAAAGACGAAATAAAGTTAGAAATTTAAACAAGAACAAAGAAACTGTCGAAGGCTGTAAACTTGCAGAAAAAGTAAATAACATTTAAAATGACATGAACTTGAAGAATAAACAAGTAATTTAAAAATGACTTTGAAATATAACTGGTGTTTTAAACGTACATTGTTCCAAATACTAAACTCATTTTCTCTCACACTGGGTACTTAGAGCTTTTACAGGAATTTTGTACAAATTTTCACACACCCATTCTAACCACAAACTATCCTATTTATACATAAACAAAATAACTGCTTAGAACGGAAAAACTATAACTAAACGACAAGTGTCAGCCTGCATGTAAATTTCTTCTCTGAAACCTCCATGTGTCCAACTGCCAAAGGTTACAACCTTTTGAATTTGAATCCCTTCCTTAGTGACGAAAACCTTATAACTTTTCAAACTGTCGAAACCCTTTTTAAAGAAGAAACGAAACTCTTCAGCACTTGCCAAATATTCTTTTGTCAGATGTCCTCTTCTGTCGAAATCATTGAAAGACTATCTTCTGTCGAAACGTCGAAAGAGAACTTTCCTCTGCCAAATACTTAGTCACAAATCACTTCTCAAACTTTATTCTGCCAGAACAAACATCTACCTCTCTGTCGAAGTAATGGGGTTTTAAACCCTGTCAGCAATCCTTGAAATTACTTCCTTTTATCATCTTTCGACAAAGACAACCTCACACTTCTAAATTTCACCTTGTCGAAATTATAGGTTTACAAATTGCCCCCCAGCAAAGATATTTTCGACTATCATTGGAGAAATGTCTTTTGCTGTCGAAATGACCTTTGACTCCCTGTCAGCTGCATTTATTGTAAAGTGATTTTGTTGAGTCCCAAGAAAACATCATGATTTCCACTTTACCAAAACGTCATGTCTAGCCCACGTTTTTACACAATCTCCCATAACCCTAGATTGTAGGTAAATCATGGCCTCCCAACAACTGCCACTTTCTAACTTCCACTAAAGGCTCAAAAACACACGTTTCCACTTCTCAATTAAAAGAAATCTTTTCATTTTCCCTCTATTTAATATTAATCATTTATTTCAAACTCTATAAATACCACTTTCAATAACATTTCACACTTTCCACCTTCTCACTTCTTCTCTTCCAAACGCAAAACCTCCATTTCAAGACTTTTCAGAGCTTCTGCTTCCTTTAATCTCCTCATTTAATCAATGGCTCCCCCAAAGACTACCAATGGACAAAGTGCAAAGAAGACAAAGAAAACCACGGATCTTCCTCCTGCTCACGTGTTATCTGGGCCTACTCAAACACAGCACCAACAGTACTTCCCAGAACCCCCTAATGAAAGGGAAAAGGCAAGCATTTACAGGTCACAGGTAATGATCCCCCTTTCTGTTTCTGGAATTCATCATGCTATGTTAGGCCCTATTTTTGATCCCAATGCTGATTCTAAACGTTTGAAAGAGTTTTACCCCTGCTATTCTGCTTTAAAACCCATAGCTGCTAACAAGAACCCCAACCCTGTCGAAACCTCATCAAAGGAACCTGAAGTCCTTATGGCTTCGACAGAAATAGATCTGTCTTATCTAAACCAAAACAGGATTTTTAGGAGCCCCCCTTTGACAAAAGATCCTTCTGAATACCTATCATGGCTTACTAGGGTCGAAAAAGCCAAAGAAAAGTTTTGGAAGAAAACTGGTATTTATGATTTAATCCAGTTGTCGAAAGAGGGCCCCCGTTACTGCCAAAACATGCTGTTGGCCTCTCTGTACTTCTGGGATAGCACTTACAATACATTCCACTTACCCTGTGGAATGGTGACCCCCACCCTATTCGACATAGCAGCCATAACTGGCCTTAGTCCTTTAGGGGAAATATTTAACCCTGAACACTTGAACAAGGATCCCATAAGCTTCGACACAAAGCATGCTGGGTATTCTGTCTTCATAGCCCATTACCAAGGTGAAAACAATGAAGAAGTCTCTGACACAGAACACATTGCCTTCCTTAGCCTGTGGTTGTCCAAATTTGTATTCTGTACAAGGTCCCTTCAGGTAGCCAGAAGTTTTATCATTATGGCGAATCAACTTCACAATGGAGTTGCATTTTGCCTGAGTGAGCTACTTTTGGCCAACCTCTATGAATCCTTAAGTGAAAGTGTAAGCAACCTCAAAGCCCTTAAGGACAAAGGTAACATAAGTCTTACAGGCCCCTTTTGGCTTCTACAACTATGGCTGAATGCCACTTTTGAAAATTTCATCCCCATAAAAATGCCAATTGTCGAAGAGGCAGTCAGAGAAAGACGTGTCGAATGGCCTAGGCTGGTTCAACTGACCCCCACTGATGAGAATACAAGCCTTCGACAAGCATTTACTGGCTACATCATGATGTTCGCCAAACGCTACAAATTTTCTCCTTCAATGGCACCATTCGCCAACAGGCAAGTAGGTCCAAGATGGTTTACTAGAAGACTCCCAGTGGAGAACCAGAAAGATGAAGATTCTTACATCTCCATTTGGGAAGCTTTTCTCATGCCCAGGCACTTCTTCTCCCATCATAGCCTTAACAACACAAAGGTATCCCTCATTGTATACCAGCCCAATTTGGTAGCTAGGCAGTTTGGATTAATTCAGACGAAGACAAAGCCTATCTACCACAAGAAAGGTGGCATCATCTTCTACAACTCATGTCACCATTTCGACAAATGTTTGGAGCTGTACAACAAGTTTTTTGACCCAACTCTGGAGGTCTATCCCACCATCTTTATACCAAACTTCCTCTGTACTGAAGAGTTCGACGTCTGGTGGAAGGAATACTACATCAACAGATTTTTCGACGTAGCCACTTTTACTACTCTTTTGACAAATGCTTTTAACTTTGTGCAGGACAAGAAGAAAAAAGGTACAGATCAACATATCAAAGAAGTTCAAAAGTTTCAAAAGTATTTTGAAACTATTTACAGGCCTGATGATCTTCGTCGAACCATAGCTGAAGCAGCAGTATCTTTAAAATTCAAATTCACAGAGAAATTAAACAAGTTGTGGTTTCCTACATCTCTTCCACCACATGCACACTATGATTTTGCTTTCACAACTTTTCCTCCAAAATTCCCTCCACTCCCTTCTGCAGAATTTGGAGTGGCCTTGTGTCCTCCATTTCCAGACTGGTTTGTGTGTGGATCACATTTAAAACTGCTTCGTGAAAGCAACAAAAAACCTGCCGAACGCGTGGTTGCGACGAAGTATCATCTGCACAACTTCACTGGGCACCTTCATATTGGGATAGAACATGTTACTGTGGACGAACCCATTCTTGAAGGTGTCGAAGAAATTACATTCTTCTTTTTGCTTCTAACTCTTTTATTATTATATCAATGTTCATGCAACTTTTCCTTTTCAGCTGTTAGAATTGTCAGGAAGACTACTGGCGAAGGAACTTCTTCAAAAACAGTCGAAAAGTCTCCTGCAACTGCCAAGAAGGTTTCGACAAACTAACACACTCCTCTTTATTTATGCACTTCATATTTTCTTATATTAACACTTCTTCTCTTTCTCTTATAGGTAACTCGTACCCCAGCAAAGAAAAGGAAACCAGAAGAGAAGGAAACAAGCGTCGAAGAGTCTGAGGACGAATCCCCCGAACCCCAGCCTTTGAAAAGAAACAAAGGTCTAAGAATTAAAACAGTGGCGTCCCAAAGATCTCTGGTCCAAAGACGAACTCCACCTGCCAGCCCAGTCAACAAAGTTCCTTCAAGGAGTGAAAGAAGTGGGGACTCAAGTGCCCATACTGAAATTCCTCAGGTAATCATTTCGACACTCACCATCCCAGCCTTGACTGAATGTAACTTCATCTTACAGTTTTTTTTTTTTTTTTTGTAGGTTGTTATTGACGTCGAAGAGACCTCTGCAATCCAAGAAGAGCATGCTCCCTCTAATTCTGAGAGGACTCTGGCTGAAAGACTCCAGGACGATGCCACTCCAGATGCCGGGGTCCATGGGCCTCAAACCTTGGATGAATTCGACCTCAGTGATTCTGAGTCTTCCGACAACAACTCTCCTTTTCGACCAGACCCCACTGCAGAAAAAATAATTTCAGATCAAGATGTACCACTTCCAACACCAGCTGCCACACCAGAAACTAATGAAGATGCCCTTGTTCAGGATGTACAAGTCCCAGATCCAAATGACACCACCATGGCTGACAAAGAAACTGTCGAAGAAGAGGTTACTCTGTCAAATCAGCAAGAAGTTAACTTGAGCATTGGAGGAACCTCTCAACACCTTCCCTCTTCATCAAAAGCCCCTGTCGAAACCTCTTTGGGCACTGCTTCGACGAGTTTATCTCATGAAGAAATTGAGAGCTTGAAGGTTAGAAAACCCTTTGAGTACTTAAAAGCCTTGCTCGACACCAGGTATAACTTCCAAGACTCCTCTGCCAGTGGTTCGACAGCTTCAGGGGCCACTTCTGACCTTCAACCAATCAATGTCATCATGGATGAGATCAAGACAAGGATCCTTGGAATTGACCTGTTTGAAGTCTTGGCTGAGAATACTTCTGCTCAATATGATTTAAAGAAACTCCTAAAAAGTGCCAACTTGCTGGAGGCTTCGACTGAGGAAAGCCATTTGGTGATGGATTTGACATCTTTGATTGATTCTGTCAGCGCTGATCTGGTTCGACAAAAAGAATTCTCCCAAAAGATCACAGCCAAGTCTGAGGAGCAAGTTTCAGCATGGAACACAGTGGCTTCTTCGACAGAAAGGATTTCAGAGCTGAATAAGCTTTCTGATGAATACACCAAAGCTGCTGCTGATTGTGAAAACAATATTCAAGCTTACCAAGCCCAGATTGCTGATCTCCAAAGAAAAATCCTCCAAGAAAAAGAACGCCAGGCCTCTCTCAAAAAACCAAATCAGGAAGCAATAGACAGTGAACTCCAGAAAGGGCTACAACATGCAGAAACAGCCCAGCAACTTCATAGGGAGCTTGACGAAATGACTGTCAGCAAGAGCCTTTGTGAGCGTCGAATCCAACTCCAAAAGAAAAAATTCGACGAGCTTAAAGCCACATTCCTTCAACAGTAATTTTGTAATAGAACTTAGGAATTTTATTTGTTTTAAGGATATTTCCTTTCTTAGCACTTTTATATGTAATGCTATTTTACGCCATTTGTTTGGCGAAGACAAGTTTCGTTTGCAATTTTAATTTGTTATGATTTTTATTTCCTGCAATGTTGGTCTATACTTCTTTAAGTACTTCCCATTTATTTTCATCACTCTTCTATCTTTTTCTATTTCTTCGACTTCGTATGCACCATTGGAAAAAACTCTTAGAATTTTGAAAGGCCCTTCCCATTTAGGGGACCATTTTCCCATCACTCTGTCTTTCTTCTCCATGGGCAAGATCACTTTCCAGACTAAATCATTTACTAAGAAGGCTTTGAATTTTACTTTTTTGTTATAAAATTTTTCAACTTTCTCTTTCTGCCTTCTTATTAATTCTAAAGCACGCAACCTTTCTTCATCCAAATCAACTAACTCATCCATCATCATACTCCAATAGATTTCAGATGGGATCTCATGATGTCTTTGAATTCGTATTGACTGTAAACAGATTTCGACTGGCAATACTGCATCATGTCCATAAGTTAATTTAAATGGGGTAGAATTAGTTGCCTCCTTAGGAGACGTTCGACAAGCCCAAAGGATTTGATCCAGGGTCTTATGCCAATTTCTGGGTTTTTTACCCACATGCTTCTTTATCAGGTTTATTACCACTTTGTTGGCTGCTTCGACCTGGCCATTTGCTTGGGCATAATAAGGTGTCGAAGTCAACAACTTAAAACCTGTTTCTCTTGCAAATGCTTGCATATTTCTACCAGTAAACACAGATCCTTGATCAGTGGTTATAGTCTCTGGTATTCCAAATCTATACATTATGTGTTTCTGGATGAAATCTATGACTGCTTCCTGATCTACATTCGTCAAAGGTATGGCTTCAATCCACTTAGTGAAATAGTCTACCCCCACTAATATGTACTTCTGCCCCTTTGAGGAGGCTGGTCGAATCTCACCAATCAAATCTAAAGCCCAACCTCTAAATGGCCAAGGCTTTATAATAGAATGTAACTCACTTGCTGGCACATGAGGTATGCCTGCATGAACTTGACATTCCTGACACCCTTTTGCAAATTCAACACAGTCCTTCAACATAGTTGGCCAGTACATCCCTTGTCGAAATAATATCCATTTCATTTTATGTCCTGCTTGGTGGGCACCACATGCACCACTGTGTACATTCGACAAAGCTATATAAGCTTTAGTCTCTCCAAGACATTTCAGTAGAACTCCTTCTGCAGTCTTTTTAAACAATTCATTTCCAAAGAGCACATAGCTTATGGCCCTGTACTTTATCTTTCTTTCGACAGTCTGATTTGGATTTTGTAAATAATCTTTGATGGGTTTTCTCCAATCTCCAACTTCTAAATCACTTACATTGAAAATCTCAAAGCTTTCTTCATCACCATATCCCAATCTCATTGTCTCCAAATCAGATGGGGCCAACTTAGTAGATAAAACTTTACCTCTCACTTCGACAACCTTCAACAGATTTTCTTTCGACACTTTATACCCTGAAGCCAGCTGAGCCAAGTCATTTGCTTCCTGATTTCCTAATCTGGGAATGTGTCTAAAAACTACACTGTCGAATCTCTTGAGGAGCCTGTTGGCTATCACAAAGTACATGATCAAATTTTCTTTGACACATTTGTACTCTTTCGTCAATTGTTTTATCACCAATTCGGAGTCACCCATTATTTCGACCTCTGTTGCCCCCAGTTCCAACAAGATTTCAAGTCCAGCTATTAAGGCTTCATATTCTGCCTCATTGTTTGAACAGAAACCTTCTATTTTGTACTTGAACTTTGTTGGAATTTTATTGGGAGAAATAATTAACATCCCAATACCTGTTCCATTTTTGTGGCTGGAACCGTCGAAATATAACCTCCAAGGTTCTTTTTCGACATAATTTGTTTCATCTCCAAGTATGGAGTGGTCAGCTATAAAATCAGCAACTACTTGCCCTTTAACAGCTTTTAAAGGCATATATTTTAAAGAGTATTCAGTCAAAGCTAAAGCCCACTTTCCAATTCGACTATGTAAAATAGACTTAGACAACATATGTTTTATTACGTCGAAATGAGAAGATATATGTACATCAATGGGTTTTATATAATGCTTCAATTTTGTACAAGAGAAATATACACATAAACATAATTTCTCTATCATACTATATCTAGTTTCAGCATCATTTAAGACTCTGCTGAGATAATAAATGGCTCTTTCGACGCCATGTTCATCTTCTTGACAAAGCATACTTCCTAATGTTCTGTCAGATGCTGATATGTAGAGCCTCATGCTTCTTTTTCGACAAGGAGATATTAGGACTGGGGGATTTGCCAAATACTCCTTGATCTTGTCGAAAGCAACTTGTTGCTCCTGCCCCCAAGTGAAACCCTCTTTCTTCAGTCGAAGCAAGGGTGAGAAGGCCTGAGTCTTTCCACTAAGGTTGGAGATAAATCTCCTGAGGAAGTTGATTTTCCCTAGTAGAGACTGCAATTCCTTCTTTGTCGATGGCGCTTTTGCTTCCATTATTGCTTTAGCTTTGTTCTCGTTAATTTCAATCCCTTTCTTGTGGACCACAAAGCCTAAGAAATCCCCAGCCTGCACACCAAAAGCACATTTAAGAGGATTCATTTTCAAACCAAACTTCCTCATCCTTTCAAAGGACTGTCGAAGATGGTTGATATGGTCCAAGCCTGAAGCAGATTTAATCACAATGTCATCTATATAAATTTGCATAAATGTTTCGATGAAATCATGAAAAATAGAATTCATGGCCCTTTGGTAAGTAGCTCCAGCATTTTTCAAACCAAAGGGCATAACTACCCATTCATATGTTCCTATTGCTCCTGGACAACGAAAAGCTGTTTTTGGAACGTCTTCTTCAGCAATAAAAATCTGGTTATAACCAGAATAACCATCAAGCATACTTAAATACTCATGGCCTGCTGCAGAATCTACTAGCATTTCTGCTACTGGCATAGGATATTCATCCTTAGGGGTGGCTGAGTTTAGATCTCTAAAATCAATACACACCCTTAATGTGCCATTTTTCTTAATCACAGGAACAATATTAGCAATCCATTCGACATACCTTGTTGTACGGATGAATTTGCATTTTAGAAGTCTTTCGACTTCTTCTTTGATCTTCGACAGAATTTCAGGTGCAAAGCGTCTGGGGGTCTGCTTTATTGGCTTCTTTCCTTCCAGAATTGGCAACTTCAATTCCACCAAACTTCTGTCTAGACCAGGCATTTCGTCATAATCCCATGCGAAGCAGTCTTTAAACTCATTCAGCAGCTGGATTATTTCGATTCTGAGTTGAGGATTCAACTTGGCACTGATGTAAGTGGGCCTTTTCTCTGCCCCCAGTCCTAGATTAATCTCCTCCAAAGGATCCTGTGCCACCATCTTTATGTTGGTTGAGGTTGGATCCTTTTCGAACCCCAAAGGTTCGTCATCATAAATGGCATCAAGTCTTTGACTCTGCCATTCACCATTTGAGTCTTCAAAACTCTGATTTGTATGTTGCTCCTCAATATTTTCTTGAGGATATTGTCCTTCGACAACCTGAGTGCTGGCTTCGACAGCCATATTTCTAACTTCAGCCTCAAGGGCCGTTCTGAGTTGTTTTTCGGCTATATAAGCCGAAATCCTTTCCATTGCTGAGACTTCAGTCATTTTCACTGAATTCACTCCCCCATCCAGTTGGGTTGACATGGGCAGTTCCCCAAGTGTAATTTGTTTCCCCAATTATTTCTTTATCCCACTGGAAACCATGTGTAGGATGGAGGTACATGGAACAGTAAGCGTTGTCGGAAGCTGTCAGGTCGAAAGCAGCAGGATTGCATGGTGCTATATGGGCTAGGTTCTTGTCGAAGTTACGACTAGTGACATTGTTCACATCAGCTGTGAAGTAACTCTGATCTGCTTCAATGTTTTCGACAATCCCATCTGGCCTCCAGATTGCTATTCTTTGATGCATGGAGGATGGCACAGCCCCAATCCCATGGATCCATTCTCTTCCCAACAGCAAGTTGTAATTTGCTTTTGATGCTATCACCACAAACATTGTGGGCCTAGTGATGGATCCCACAGTCAAGTTCAATTGTATTACTCCCAGTGTTGTCCCTACTTTACCTTCATAATTGGACAACACCATGTTGTGGGGCTTAGTGTCGGAGTCATCTTTTCCAATCCTCTTTATCATGTAGTGAGGAATTAAATTTACAGCCGCTCCACCATCTATCAGAATTTTATTGACACCCACATTTTCTACCTTTCCTTTTATGAAGAGAGGCTTTAAGTGAGCCTTCATTGCATCATCTGGCTTTTCGAAGAAAGCATTTTGCTCTTCGACACAGCCATTATTCATTATGTAGTAGCATACAGGCTTCAAGCCTATGCTATCATCTACCATGTCATCCTCTTCGTCTTCGACTTCCATTATCCTGTCAAAGTCTCTGGGCAGCACAGAAACCACATTGCAAGTTACGTCGAAAGAAGCATCTGATTCTGAACCAAATTCATCTGTGACCTCTTCGTCCACTGGCATTCTGTTGTTTGTTTTCTGCACCTCTATGGTGTCACCAGATCTATTCTCCTGAAAGGTTTCTTTTTCTGCCAGGGGTATCCCCTTGTTCGTAATCTGCACACATTTGCTTGATTCAGCTTCCTTCTGCCCAACCTTTTGGTGTTCTACAGTTCTCTTTTCAATTTTCTTCTGCCTTTGGAATCTTCTCCATTGGGATCTGGACATAGGATTCTTCCCTTTGTAGTTTTCAGAGACGTATTTCGGCTTTGCTTCCTTTTTGACTTCCATTGAGGGACCCCTGTTTACTTCAAAACTCTTCCATCTCTTCTGACCTTGGGCATCCCTTATAGGCTGAACCCATTTGTCATCATTTGGCCTGTTGGATGGTTTGTAAGTGTTGAAACGTCTTTCTCCTACCCCTTGATTGTGATACTTCCCTCTTCTTGGGTCGAATCTTTCGTTTTTGGTTGGTGGGACTGTTCCCCAATTTCTTTCCCTCTGAGTCTTTTCTGCTACCTCTAAGTCATCAGCTGCTTTCTTGTCGAACACAGCACTGCATCTTGGGCAAAGCATGACTTCTGCATTCTTCCTTTGACACCTCTGGATGAATTCGACCAGACTCTCGTTCTCTTCTGGGTAAACCAGCTTCTGATGCTTCTGTTGATGTCTCTTTCCCTTGTTTGTGTCTGGTCCCACCTTCTGAGTGACTTCCACCATGTGAATCCCAACATTCTGTTCAGTTGTGATCTTCAATTTGTTCATTTTTTCGACTAACATGATTTCCTCTGGGATGTCCTCCTTTGACTGACTCACATTGCCTTTTGGGTGTAAACCCTTATGGATGTATTTGCAGCAGTGTGCAACCCTTTCGACAGGATGTTCTTCAGTTCTGGTGGTACCAATGTTTATTGGTTCGACAGTGAGGGGATTGTCATCAGCCCCTGCTGTTTTGATTTCCTCTTGGTTAAGGCCTTCAGTGGCCTCTTTTTGGACAGTGAGGGTTTTTCTATCCTCCTCTTCGTCATCCTTTTTGAAGGAATCTCACCACCCTGTGGGTTTGATTTTGTTGATATCTACTTTGGAGCTTGGTGGTGCTGAATATTTCACCATGAAGTCGAACTTTCCATTTGACTCTCCCAAAGTATCCCAGATCACCCCCTGCTCAGCATCTTTTTCGTAGTTTTTCTTGTCGAAGCTTCTTCCCACTTTGACTGCATTTCTTTCGTCGAAACCTTCAGTAGTTTCGCTAGCATTATCACTGTCGAAGTCTTCAGAAACTTTGACTTCTTTCTCTTCAGTCTGGTCAGCAAGATCATCACCTTCTTCCACCACATTTACATGGGTGTCGAAACCTTCAGCAGCTTCTATCATGGTGAAGTTGGTGTCGAAGCTTTCAGTAACTTCCACCATTTCAAAATTTTCTTCAGCCACGATCTCCATTTCGACCACATTTACCATTTCTGGTTCAGCATAATTGGCCTCTACCACCTGCATAGGATTAGAGTCAATCCTCATCTGCTGCTTGGCTTTGTCTCCAAACTTCAACCTTCCATTTTGGATTGCGTTCTGGACAAGATCCCTGAAAAGGTAACATTGAGAAGTTTTATGACCCAAGAAATTATGGTATTTACAAAAACCTCTCTTTTTCTGTTGGTCTACAGGAGGCTCTTTCGTGCCTGCTGGTTTTATTAACTGACCATCTTTGACTAATAAATCAAATATTTCATCACACTTAGTGATGTCGAATGTATAGGTTCTTTTAGGGAACCTGTCATTCTTTTCCACTTCGACTGGATTTTTTCCATTCGACGGGGCTAAAACTTTACAAGAATATGGAGGGCCTTGTTTTAATTCTGCAAGATCAATTTCTTGCTGGTCGAAGATGACTCGTTCATTTTCGTCATAATCATCTTCTTGAATTACTCCTACATAGGCCACTCTTTCCTTCTTGTTTTTGTTTGATCTAAATTTTTCATTTTTTAGTCTTTCTATTTGCCTCACTCTGTCTGCTAGTTGTGCCATATCTCTCAAGTACTGGGTATCCAGTTTCTTCCTTATGGAATAATCTAGACCCCCTGCAGCCATTTCGACTAGTTCCTGTTCCGGCACTTGCGTAAAGCATCTGGCTTTTAGTAATCTAAACCTATTCAAATAGTCATCTATAGGTTCAGAAAACTTTCTTTTGACACTTGCCAACTCCTTCAAACTTATCTTGGTTTGTCCCATATAAAATTGTTCATGGAACAATCTTTCTAATTGGGCCCAAGTAAAAATTGAAGTTGCAGGAAGTGATGTGAACCAAGTGAACGCATTTTTTGTTAAAGAACTTGGGAAATATTTCATCCTTAGGTTCTCATTATTCGCAATTTCTCCTGCTTCTATCAAGTAACGTGCCACGTGTTCTATGGTGGACTCACTAGTATCCCCTGAAAATTTTGTAAATTTGGGGACTTTCCACCTTGGTGGTAATTCTTGTTGTAAGACGAATTCAGACAAAGGGGAAGTATAACTAGGCCTTTGTAATCCTACGTTTACTCCATTTTGTGCCATTATTCTCTCAACCATGGTGGCAATATTGTTTTCGACAGGCATGTTATTGTAACGCATTCTCTGCTGTAACACTTCGTCAGCATTTTGATTTCTCTGGACTATTATCCTTCTTGGTTCCTGTCGAATAGGCTCTTCTACATTAGGCTGTTCGACTATCACCTCTTGCCTCCTGGGATTTTCATGAGGATTTCCTAAGGGCCTTTGGTTTATAGTAAGTTCTTCTTCGACAGCCCTATTGGCAGGGGCCTGATTTAATTGCATTCTTTGCTGTGCTTGCGGGACTCCGAAAAAGTCAGCAATGCGTGCCATCTGTTCTGCCAATATTTGGTTTGTTTGGGTAGTGTTCTGTATTAAGGGATTGAACACTTCTCCCATTTGTTGTGTCAAAGCCTGCACCATATCATGATTGCTTTCATCCATCTGTTGACGAATTACTTGTGCAGAATGGTTCGTCATAGCGGGCATATGGAAACCTGGTGGAACTTGGTTTATCCTATTTCCATTTCCACCATATCCTGATCCCTGCAATGGTGATGACACTTGAACCATAGCATCAGAGAATAATGGTGACGAATTATGTAGGTTTGCCATCATTGAAGTTGGCATTCCATATGGTTGTTCCCTCCCAGTCAAAGGCTGAGAATAATTCAGATATGGCCTGAATGTATTTCCTCCAGGGGGAGGGGTTCCCAAGGGTCTAGCGTGTCCCATGGTGGAAGAACTAGGCGCATTCTGGGATCCTGAACCTGTTGGTATGGGATCCCCCAAAGGAGGCCTAATCTGTTCTAAAACAGGGCCAGACGCTGGTATTGCTCCTGACGAAGGGATAGGGTTGGAAACTGATATTGTTTCGTCAGGATTATTTGAAGTATTTGGCAAGTTAGCCATGTTTCTTCTTCTTGTTCTCTTTGGTCTCTCTACGTCGGTTACGGCTAGTTTACCGCTTCTAAGAATCATACAACGTAGCAAGGAACAATTTGTCTAAGAAGTTTTCTATTAGCTTTTATCGAATGCACTGGTCCCACCGGGTGTGCCAATTTGTTCGCAGTGGTTTCTGGCGAACAACCTCTGGTTAACCAATTTCTTCAGGAAACTGGGTTACTTGCAGGACCAACCATACAAGTCCTGGGATACATGTGCATTTTTCTGTCGAACTACTCTTAGACCTTTGGTGACTGATTTGTGGTTTGTTTTATCAATGTAGTCAAAGTATTAAGAACTTTGGTTTTTGCAAGTAAAGTAAAGTTTGAACTTAAAGACGAAATAAAGTTAGAAATTTAAACAAGAACAAAGAAACTGTCGAAGGCTGTAAACTTGCAGAAAAAGTAAATAACATTTAAAATGACATGAACTTGAAGAATAAACAAGTAATTTAAAAATGACTTTGAAATATAACTGGTGTTTTAAACGTACATTGTTCCAAATACTAAACTCATTTTCTCTCACACTGGGTACTTAGAGCTTTTACAGGAATTTTGTACAAATTTTCACACACCCATTCTAACCACAAACTATCCTATTTATACATAAACAAAATAACTGCTTAGAACGGAAAAACTATAACTAAACGACAAGTGTCAGCCTGCATGTAAATTTCTTCTCTGAAACCTCCATGTGTCCAACTGCCAAAGGTTACAACCTTTTGAATTTGAATCCCTTCCTTAGTGACGAAAACCTTATAACTTTTCAAACTGTCGAAACCCTTTTTAAAGAAGAAACGAAACTCTTCAGCACTTGCCAAATATTCTTTTGTCAGATGTCCTCTTCTGTCGAAATCATTGAAAGACTATCTTCTGTCGAAACGTCGAAAGAGAACTTTCCTCTGCCAAATACTTAGTCACAAATCACTTCTCAAACTTTATTCTGCCAGAACAAACATCTACCTCTCTGTCGAAGTAATGGGGTTTTAAACCCTGTCAGCAATCCTTGAAATTACTTCCTTTTATCATCTTTCGACAAAGACAACCTCACACTTCTAAATTTCACCTTGTCGAAATTATAGGTTTACACCTTGTAGTACGGGTATGAAGAGAATGTAGGATGTCTCCAAGCAATGTAGGCACTGGATTGTGACTCAAGAATATGTTTATGGCATGAACGTCTATGAACTGATCTGGATTGGGGAACAATACTAAGCCATAAATCAGCAAGGCTAAGATCTCCTCAAAAGCATCATAACTCATGGCCTTCAAGAACACTTGAGCTTTATCCATTAATACCTTAGCAAGAATACCTTTGACTCCGCTTCTTGTTTCTCGAACAATGTCAGACTTCTTCAGATGTAGAGCTGCAGCAATAGCCTCTGGTTTAAGCTCCTTCTCCAATCCTGTGAAGGGTCTTTGATCAAGAACAGGTATACCCAGAAGTTTAGAGAACTCCTCCATGGTAGGAACCAGCTGGTAGTCGGGGAATGTGAAGCAATGGTGCTTAGGATCAAAGAACTGAAACAGAACACTCATCATGTCTTCATTGAACCCTGAAGTAACTAGATCCAGTAGCTGACCATGTCTCTTGATGAACTCGGAGTGATCAGACACTTGAGAAACCAACTCTTTAAGCTTAGCAGGTATGCCTACAAAGTTGATCCTGATGGTGTTTCTACGAGCAGAAGCCATGACCTGCAACAAAGAACAAAGATAAATCCTTTGGTCCTTGAAATGGTTAGTGAAAATGCTATGCTTATGATGCATGATGATGCTATGATGTTATGCTCAATCACAAACATGTGGCACACACAAACAAGTCACACCATAGCCCTAGGTTTAAAGGCTTGCATGAGGTTCAAAGGTAAGTACCCTCCCCTGAAGTTAGTTGGTTCATCCTGTCCTATAAAAGTAACCATGTTCTAAGGGATCTCAATATCATTGATCCTTCACAAGGGTGGTTGTTCAGAAGACAACTTACTTGCCAACCAAAACCCTCCAAGTTTAAGATCTCAATGAGCGTAGTATCGAGTATCAACCAACTTCAGTCTGCACCAAAGCCGGTTATCTCACTACTTTTCTAAAGGCCAAGATGGGATAACTAGGGTTCTAAAAGTTAGTTAGTGCATTGACAACATATGGCAGCCTCATATTATCCTCAACTTGACTTAAGGAACATAAGCACAAACCAAGAAGTCACACTAACTATGGCCACCAGATCAACCATATCGGTATACGCCGTACAGTTTCCTTGGTCTATTGCCATTTACCTAAGGTACACTAGATCCGGGTTAGGATCTTTCACACATAAGAGCACCCCAACAGATAAGTATAAAGCAAACAAGGCAAACAATTTTAAAGTGATCTAATTCCTAAGGGTACCCCTCTTTAATATTAAATCCCCAGCAGAGTCGCCAGTTCTGTAACACGGTGGGAGAACTGACTTTAGTTATGTTGCGGATAGCAAGAGTCGCCACCGACTTTTATTTTATCCAAAGGAAAGGCATAAAAGAACAGGAAAGACCTTTTAAAAGATTTTTGGGTCCGGGGGGTAGGTTATGTAAAGGGAAGGTGTTAGCACCCTTTACATCCATGGTTATCCACGGGCTCTTAGTTACTTAGCTCACTTTAAAATGTTTTTGAAAATGTGAAGTGTGTGAATAGAAATTTTCATAAGAGTTTGATAATGATCCATGTACGGATGTGTAAAAAACTTGTGTTTGAAAATTGTTTGAAATTGTGAAATGTTTGAAAAGTGTTTGAATAGTGAGCAAGTAACTATGAGAAACCTACCCTAAAGTTTAAGTCTTTCTGTTCTTGAATCCTTTAAATGGTAAGACTATCCCTATTATTAAGGAATAGGTAGTCATTACCTTGGATGTGAGGGACATATGAAAGGGACATCTGTTTATGTAGGCAACTGTAGGGTGTATTAAGCATTTTTGGAGGGACTGTCATCTTTGATAGGGACAAGATCATTACGAAGGCAACCATTGAGGGACTTGATCTTTTATTGTTTAAGGGACTAGATGACTTTTCTTTTAAAGGACTTTTGCTTTATACACCCTACTTGACCTTTTAATTAGGCAACAATGAGAGGTAACCCTAGAAAGTGAGATGACGATCAAAGATCGACTTACGTGTGTGAGTGTTCAATATTAATATTTATCTTATAATTTAAGTGATCTAAATTCAATTTTAAATACAAATAGTTTTCACTCCCTATTTACTAACCATGACATAATAAATAATTTAAATATTTCAAAAAAATTACATCCAGGAGCAATTACAAAATAATAATAAAGCAATTTAAAATAATAGCAAAATAAATAAATAAGCAATAAGCAAAATAAATAAATAAATAATTATAAGAGGGTTAGTAAAAATAATAATAATAACAATTTTAAATGGGGTTAGTAATAAACATGATTAATACTAATAATAATAAGCCAAAATATTATAATAAACAAAAATTAAAAGTTAATAAGGAAATATGAACAATTATATTAATTATAAAATTTTAAATTATATGCAACTTATAAAAGTTAAATTAATTATAAACATATAAAAATTATAATTACAAGATTAAATTAGCATAGATTTAATTATTTCTAAACATATATAAAAAAATATTTATATAGAAAATTTAGATTATAAACAAATTATAGAAATATGTACAAAATTAAAGTAAATAATAAAATTGAATTTTATGGTTTTAATAAAATATGAAGATTAGAGAAAATAAATTAGGGTTTATATTTGTTTAGAAAATAAATTAGGATTTATAATATAATTAGGGTTTTATATACATTTTTTTAGAATAATAAAATAATTATATATATAATTTAATAATAATATTAATAATTTTTAAAAAAAGGAATAAATGAATTTTCTTATAATATAATAAAAAAAAAGATGAGTTTAAAATAATATCAATATACTATTTAAATTTTTTGAATTTATTTAAGATAGAACATTAATTAAATTAAAAAAAATAAGGAAAAGAATGAGAAAATAAAAACCTGCTGGGGCTGGGATTTGAACCCAGTCCCTAAGCTTGCAGACTCCAAGACCTGCCCTCCATCCACTGGGCCATGCGCGCGCTGGCAGTAGAAGCAAGGGACTAATCCCTTTTGTTCTCAACCTGAAACAAATCATAGCAAAAATAAAAACAACACAAAAGGGCCTGGGGAGATTCGAACCCAGGTCCCTTACAATACGCACAAACATCCTTTCCATCCAGCCGGGAGGGCGCTTCTGGCAATGTAATGGCTATAATTGATTATATATTAAAACCAACGAATATCATGAAAAATAACAAAAAGATGGTGCCTCCAGGATTTGAACTCAGGTCTCACACCATGTTGCGTACATGCCAAAACCACCAGGGCACCTGCGCGTTGGTGACAACAATGCAACACAAATCAATAAAATATAAAGATAAACATTTGAAATTATATTTCGCGCCAGTCCACTTCATCTTCTTCAAATTTCCTGCGAAAATAGTTAGGGATTTTGCTGCGTGTTTTTCTGCAAATTTCATCACATCCAGAACCTACGAAACTGAACAAGCATCAAAACAGTAAAATTTCACAACAATAATTAATGTTTCATGATCCCCAAGGTTCATATAATTGTCCTATGTTCTTAGAATTTGTTTATATTAGGTTTGGATCAAAGCCCCAAATCCATGGCCGAAACCCTAGCAATGGTGGTTTCCTATTCCTGCATCGAAACTCAAATTACTTTGTCCAGAAACATTCACAAGCTCAATACAAACATCAATCCAGCATCAAAATTAATTTATATTACATGTATGTATGAAAACGAAAAAAAGATAAATGTCTCAATGTTTGAATTCGGTTTGAGTGATTCATGATGCTTTTGATGCAAATAAGAGTTGGGATCGCATCTGGGATGTTCAAGGAATGTTTATATGTTCTCAAATTACCTTCAAATGCCCTGTATGATTGAAACCGAATTTGAGTTTGTGAGGGATTTTTTTGGTTTGCAAACTTACTCTTGGGGAGGCTGGAAATCGTGGCTTGCATTAGGTTTGTGTTAAGTACTTATAGGATGATCAATTTAGGTCAAAAAGTTGGATACTTGTGTAGAAAATTTGATTCAAAAAGATTCACAATGATAAGCCTTTAAAAGTCAAATATTTTTGTATAAACACTTGCTATTTTAAGACAATCATCATAACTTCCATATCAATTTGATCCAAGGCATAATTATGATTTTCTAGAAGTTTAATCATATTTAAATCTTTGATTTTCATATTTTATTTTAATTTAAAATGATTTTAAATGAATTAAATCAAAATAAATAAAATAATAAAAAATCTGATTTTTGATGACTTGGGTCGTGCATGAAGTTATTGTATGGATTGGGTCATTATTTGGCAAGCCCATTTGGAAGAAATTTGTTTTAGACCTCCATTTTCTTCATAAACCAACCCAAAATTTCCCAACTTTGCAAGGGCACACATCCTTCAATTTTAATGCTATGAGGGTGTTCTTGGACATTTTGGAAAGCTTGAAGAGTCCTATAACTAACCCCACTGGTTTCATGTCCATATCATTTACCAATCTCAAGTTATGCCCTTTTGAAGTTGTTGACTTTTTGTTGACTTTCAAAAGGACCTATAATGTCTTAGCTCATACCTTCCAAATGAAGCATTTTTGGGCTTGGCTTGTGATACACAAAGTTGTAGAGAATTCAATTTCCTTAAAAATGAGCTTTGGATGGAGACTTGGTGATGAAGTATGTGAAAGTTATGGCTGGTCAAAGTTCAGTTGACTTTTACTGAGGAAACCCTAATTTAGAAACTCTTGATTCTTGATGATCTGGAATCTCCTTGATGAATCATGATCAACCTTTGATCAAATGATGAATTTTACTTCATATACTTGATGTTGGCAAAAAATCATGAAGTTTGACTTTGGTTTGACCACAGTTGACCTCAGTTTGACTTTTTAACTACTTTGACTGGTTTTGACTTATCTGATCATCTGACTGAGCAAACTTTTGAGAAAAGTCTTGAAACTTGTCATGGGGATTCTTACACACATATAATATGTTATGAAGCTCACTTGAAGTCTTGGAAGTTCATTTAGCCTGATTAAAGTCAAAACCCTAGTTTTAGATGCACTGCTTAGGAGGTGCATTGTCTGAGGAAATTGTCAACTCTTCTGACCAATTGTGAACTTTGTGAGCTTTGTGAACCATCATAAGATGTCTTGTGAACCTCATGGGAGGTATTGTGAACCTTGTGAACCTTGTGAACCTCATAAAGTATCTTGTAGACTTCATGAACCTCATGAATGGTCTTGTAAGCATTGTGAATCTTGTGAACCTTGTAAACCTCATAGAGTGACTTGTAGACTTCATGAACCTCATGAAAGATCTTGTAAATATTGTGAATCTTGTGAACCTTGTGAACCTTCGTAGCACACAAAGTCTTGTATTGTGAGGGCAAATTTTGGGGTGCAACACACGCCTCAAGTCTTTACGGATGCTTCCCGTGGGACTCAGTATCACCCACCTCAAGACTTACTCAAGACTTCACCGAGGAGCTAGTGCGATGCATAAAAACAAACCACTACCCACGACACACAAGCGGTACCTCAAGCCTTTACGAATGCTTCCCGCGAGACTCAATGTAATACCCACCTCAAGACTTACTTAAGACTCTACGGAGGACTCGTGTTATACACGCCTCTAGCCTTTACAGATGCTTCTTGTGGGACCAAGATCTACCCACCTCAAGTCTTACACAAGACTATTACGGAGGCCTAGTTTAAAACAAGCTAATGGTTCGTAACAACCTAGGGTAAACCTAGTCATCTCACAAGTTACACTATTAAACAAGTTCTAGTCACAATATTAGGCCATATTATCAGTTTAAGGTAAGATTTCCTCACTCTTTCTCCATTATTGGTGCTTGAAATCATAAAGTCCTTAAACATATAATTCTAATATTTTAGTTCAATTATCACCGTTAAACAATTCTCACAATAATCTCACTGTCTCTACTTTCGTTCATTCCTCACGATTTCGTATATTCCACAATTTGATTAATACCACAATTCCTTAACTAACCAAATTATAGTTAAACGGAAAAGTCGGGAAAAATTCGGGTAAAAAAAATTATCTTTTGGCATCAACAATTATTAAATGTTTTTAGCTTCGAATCGATATGTGGAACACTAAAAACGAATACCCGGATCACAAGTTATGAATTAAATCACAAAAACAACACTCCCAGGTCTCGCTAAGTTAGGGGTCTGCTTGTTGAGTGAGCAAGCTCCTGCATTTGAGCCTTACCAGAAATTAACTCGCTCGCTAAGCGAGCTATACAAGAACTTAGGTTTTTCTGCAGAATCAAACTGCTCGCTTAGCGAGTCTGCTCGTTAAGCGAGCTCTGCGATTTCCAGGAAAATGGCTTACGGGAAACACTCATTTCCATGCCAAACTCATCCAAAATCATCACCCAACAGAGGAATCAAACACTAAACATGGATACCATCATATATTAGCCATCATACTTTCATTTAATCGAGTTTTAACCGTTTAATCTTTCAATTTCTAGGATTTCTACAAGAAACCCTAAAACTCATTAACTCAACCAAAACTCAAAAGAAAAGTTTCTAACTATGAACCCACCTTGCAATCAATGAGGAGGTCGGTGAAGATGAAGATTTGATGAAGAAATGGTGATGATCCATACTTTCCCTCTTCTAGGGTTTTCCTCTTCTTTCTCTTCTCTTTTCCCTTTCTTTCTTTCTTTCCATTTTCTTTCTTTCTCTCATACTAACTTTCTTTTCTTTTCCTTTTATAATACATAACTTATTGCTTTCTTTTATAACCAAACAATGTATATTATACAGGTACACAATAGTTAGGATTCTAACGGGTCCAAATTGAGAGTATCCAAAATATCTTAGAGTCGAATATTTAATAAGGCCTCTGAGTCAGATAATACTCAATTAATTAATTTGAATTCGTCGGTTGCTCTAATTATTTTAACTAAAAACTCTTAGAGTACACAGTAACCCTATTAAACTTAATTAATATTATCCAGAGCACTTAATTAAATACATGGTATTACATCCATCAGTCTTATTACCTGCAAATCACCTGCCCGACCATACTTATCCTTAAGTCATCGCGCTGCACCGGAGTTGCGACTTGGGGGGACTCCTGTTATGGACTGGGCCAACGCAGTATGTGTCGAGCAAAGACTCAGTTCGTCGGGCACGAGCCCATGACCCAATGTATAGAGACGTGGGGAGAACGTCTCCCCCACGTGCTCCACTCAGTCAATTGACTCCGTCATTTTCTCCTAATATTATGGAGCAGTTGGACCAATGACAAGACCACGTGCTAGGTCTTATCTGTTCATACGCATTCCTTAGCAGTTCCTCCATGGGCCTAGCTGATCCAGTTCATGAGGGTAATCTTGGTCCAGCGTTGTGGGCATATTATAAATACCCTATTTCATTAGAGGGTCAGATATTCTATTTTGCTCACTACTTTTCTGTACTTGCACTTTGTAGCTCTTTCTCACTTTGGCATCTGAGTACCTTGCAAGTACACTCCCACCGTTTCTCCACCGTAATTGTTCATTACTGGAAGGTTCCTCCTGATCAGATCAGATCATATAGTAACATATTTATATTTGTTTTATTATTGCATTTAGATCATAGGAGATATATTATTACTTTGTTATTTTATTGAGATTGAATTTGTGTTAATAGTAGAAATTTTATTGCTAATAGTGTTTGATTTAGAGTTAGTTATATATGATATTATTTGTAACGACTGTAACTACCGAAATAATTCTTTATATATATAAAATGACATAGGGGCATGGTGTGTATGAATGAATACATACACATGATGAATGTGGAAATATGATTTGAAATTGAAGTGGAAAATGAAACCTAAGTAGTGGACGTTGGTTTTGGTTGTTGTGGTGAGATATTAGATTTTGATGTTAACAGGTGATAAAGTAGAGTTACTAATTAACTTAAAATTGGACTTACCTTTTCTTGCATGTGGTTTTGCTTTACAGAAGAAATTGACGGTAGGACCAAGAAAACTTAAACAGCACAAACAGTTCATAATGACATAAACAGTTGAGATTAGGGTCATATGTTTTAAGTTCCTAACATCTATCATGTGCTCAATGTGCTATCTTAAAATTTAGGTTAGAGTTAACTCAATTCCTACAAAACCAAAATTTAAAGTGAAACTCTTAATGTACTTTGTTTTACATTTTAGATTAGAGAGATACTGACATGATTTGCCTGATCTGAAGTTTAGTTTAGTTTTAAGTCAATCATTATAAAAATAAATTTGTAAAGTAAGAATTGTTACTATTTATATTGCATTTTAAAACTTTATCACATTCAATATGAAACTCTTAAAAGGCTATTTATTTGTCGTTTTATTCTTTTTAACAAGTGGCTTGTAATTAACAGTAGTCAATTTGTCTTGACTTCACTTTTTTGCTAAAAGCAAGAGAGTAATATGATTAAGGAAAAACAAGGAATCCTTTTCTTTCAGTCACTCGTGTACAAATCATTAATCAACAACTTCAAAAAAAGGTGATTGAAATTATCTTCTTCATAGAACTATACATTGAGGCTATTTAAAGTGTAGTTGAGTTCATTGTAAATTTGATCACTTTCAGTAAACATGTATATATTTTTTCTTTCGAAAAGCAATTTAGAATTAAAATAAATATAAAGGGTATTCAACCCTAATCAAAAAAATATTCTAAGAAATTACCAACTAACTCAAAAACTAGGGGCTTAGATTCCTAAAAGATTTATATAAAATGTCAAAAAATTTGAGTTGGAGTAGATAATTTTACCAATATTTATTCACTTCCAAAAATAAAATTTTACATTTCAGCCCAGCATATGTCTCTAAAATATAAAGCAACAATTCTAAAGATAAAATCTTTCTGAGCCTTCAATAAGCACCAAATAATTACCAACCAAATTAAACTGAACTTCAGATTGTCGTCTTTACTTCTATCCGACCCGCACCAATCCACAAAGAATGACCAAATACAAACCCGCATACATAACACTTACTCCCACACCAATCTCCCAAAAAACTCCAGATAGTAGCTGCAAAATCGCAATCAAAGAAATAGTGGGACAATACTTCCTCCGAATTAGAACAAAAGACGCGGTCCTTATCCGAAATTCCGATACCTCTTTTCGCCAAAAGATCCTTAGTTGCTAATAGTTTCCAAAGCAAATTCCAACCGAATAATTTAATCTTTGCAAGCAATTTTAATTTCCATAAATAATCGAAAGCTTTCGTCTGAGTAGGCAGAATGAACTCAGCTTCTGATATTGTCCTTAAAGATTGAAAAACAGACATGCTGCTAAAAGACTTGTAATCACTGCAATTCCATTGAAGGTCATCCAAACAATCTCGTGTCGGAGCAAGATTTTGCAGCAGCTCACGCAGGTTATTGACATATCCTGCCAACATCACCCTTTGGTCTTCAGAAAGACCAAAATCCCCCAAATACTAGTCCTCTTCTAGCCAATAACTCATTGAATGAATCGAAGCATCTTTACAAGAACTAGTTGTAAAAAGATCACAAAATTGAGTAGTAAGAGTGGAAGAGGTAGCCAAATTTGCCGACCAAAATGGAATGGTTTTATCATCTCCAATTGTGTGATACAAAGTTAGTTGAATCCCTCCCGCTTCTTATTAAATCCTTCCACCAAAAAGACGTCGCTCCTTTCGGTTTGTAACACTCCGCCAACACATAATTATCGATACAACTGTATCTCCCTTTTAAAACCTTCTTCCAAACATATTCTTCATCTTCCAAAATATTTCATTTCCATTTTCTAAGAAGGGCTAAGTTGAATCCTTTCAAACTAATGACTCATAAACCTCCTTTCCACTTTTGATGTGTCTTGATGTGTAATATATTAGATAGGTTTTTGCAATGAAAATGAACTTCTTTTACTTTGGAAAATGATCTATCTATTTAAGAAATTGAGAAAAGTTAATTGAATAACTATGAAGTTGCATCTAGGCCACAAGACTTCTAGTCTTTTTGAAATTTCTAGTGCATGTTTTCTTTTGAATTAAAAAAATGTTCTTTTTTAAATTTTCAACTTTTTTCAACTAGTTTTTTTAGATACTGATTGCATATTTGAAATTTGGACATGATGGTTGTCTTTGAGAATGTATTAACTCTAATATTAGAGAATTTGGAACCACAAATGTGATGAATGATGAAGAAATTAGAGTATGAAGAGGAAAAAAGAAATTGAGAGAGAAATTAATCGAGGATGAGAATTTTTTTGTTATTATAGATAAAGTTGCCTCCAAAACATTTATATAAAATTTATAAAATACCTAAATCATATTTTAATTAAATATAATATTATTATAATTGTTAGAAAAAGGTGCAAATCTTTATAAAAAAAAACAAGGTGCAGATCTGATCCACTGCCCACATTCAATTTGGGAAACACATACGCCCTTGTCTCCTTCCTTTGTCCTCTTCCAAATCAACCACAGAAACAAGCTTTGAAATCCCCGATATTCCATGAAAATTGATGAGGTTAGGTTCAAAAGAAAGCTTTCAACGGGGACATCATGATAACAAGAACACAAGGAGCAACAAACTAGATTATGCATAAATAGCGGTGCAAAGTTCAAACAAACATGGTTTAGATTCAAGCCTTTGAAGTGATTTCAAGTGAAAATGAGCACGTATTCATATTAAACATTGCATTTTGGTACTGGAGGTGTGTATTTGCACAAACACGCAACAATCATTGAAAATCCAAAATCAACTCATGGAAGCTCAAAAAACCTTAGATCTTTAAATTGAAATTTAATGCCAAAGAAACATGATTACATGTAATTGATGTGGGGATTTTGCTCAACATTCAAATACACATCAACAGATATCAAGAGATGTGAATTCAACTTACATGTGAAACTTGGTTATAGAACAACTCCTACAACAATGGAGTTTTTTTTTAACAATTATAATAATGTTATACTTAATTAACTATGATATAGATATTTTGTAAATTTAATTATTTCGTTAAAAAATATGACATATCATCAAAATTGAATAAGATCAAATAAATTCAGAGTACTTCTAACTTAAAGGACTATTGTTGATTTTATAATAGAGAAATCATTTATTTAAAATATAGATGATTAAAAATGCATTTAAATTTTTTTTCCTTCACATTTTAGATTAGAAAGTGACGTGAGAGCGTGATTAAAGTTTATTTTAGTTTTAAGTCAATCATTATAAAAATAAATTTGTAAAGTAAGAATTGTTACTATTTATATTGCATTTTCAAACTTTATCACATTCAATATGAAACTCTTAAAATGCTATTTATTTGTCGTTTTATTCTTTTTAACTAGTGGCTTGGAATTAACAGTAGTCAATTTGTCTTGACTTCCCTTTATATAACCCCTAAGTTTTATAAATTATATCTTTATTGCTAAAAGCAAGAGGGTAATATGATTAAAGAAAATCAAGGAATCTTTTTTCTTTCAGTCACTCGTGTACAAATCATTAATCAACAACTTCAAAAAAGGTGATTGAAATTATCTTCTTCATATAACTATTGATTGAGACTATTTAAAGTGTAGTTGAGTTGATTTTAAATTTTATCACTTTCAATAAAAACATGTATATTTTTGTATTCTTTGTATGTGTCTAGATGTGCACAATGAAAATGAACTCCTTTTAATTTTGGAGAATGACATCTCTATTTAAGAAATTGAGAAAAGTTAATCGAATAACTAGTGACGATTGCCCTAAATATTAAGGGATGTCGTAAATATTAATTGTAATATTATAATATAAATTTATAAAATTATATATAATATATAATTTTTTTCTTTTGTTTAATTCTAAAATACATAAATAAAATACTACTAGAAATTTAATTTCTAAACAAAATTATTTTAAAAAATACATTATTTATTACTATTTAACAAAATTCAAATTACTAATTCATATCAAATCAATTTTTCTTATGTTTAATCTCATAAACTAAGAAGCAAATACAAGCTAAAAAAGTATATAAATAAATTATCAGTAACATTATATACTGGGAATTTAATTACAAAAAATATTATTTAAAAAGTACACTATTTAATACTATTTAACAAAATTTAAATTACTAATTCATATAAATTTTTCTTATGTTTAATCTCTAAGAAGCAACTTTCAATTTAGATAATCAAATTTTAAATTTAATCTCATATTTAATTGAATCAATGACCCATAAATTAAGTACATTATTATTGATATGCTAATATTAAAAAATTAAAAACTTCATTGCATGCCTTGTTAGTTTTTTTTAAAGAAGACATATATTATTTACTTAGAAATCAAATATCCTCTACTAACAATTACAGGATTAATCTCTCAAGTCGAGTTCAATCATAATAAATGACATTTTTTCAAGAGAATTTAATATTGCATTGTATCCATGATTAGGTTTGAACAAATGACTTTTAATTAAATTAGAAGAGATCTTTACAATTTTATCAAAATACTCTTGAGTAGTTAAAACTTCTTTTTTTTAGAAAGTAAGACTTTTTTCACAATGGAAAAGGCTCATTGTGCTGTTTATGATATTAGTATTTTAGTGAAAAAATATTAATTTAAATTATATTAATTAATGTTGAGTCTTCAATAAAAAAATGTTGGGTAAGAAAAGAGTCCAAATCCATTGTTTAAAATTAATCTTAATTTAACATATTTTTATCCATTATAATTGTCTTCCAATCAATCTCAACTTATTTATTCATTATTTCTCTCTCTCTCATATTCCTATGTCCTATTCCTATATGTCTGTTGTTTTTTCTAATCACACTATAAGATTTTTTTTAGAGAAAGTAAAAAATCTGAGGGGTTACACTGTATCCTTCTGCTCCTTTATAGTTCCGCCACTGTGAATAATTATGAAGTTGCATTCATGCCAAAAAAGTGTTATAATGTTTGGATGAAGTATTTTAATGAGAGAATTTAAATTGATTTGTTCAAAATCTATTGTTTGGATAAAAAATATGGAGAATTGTTAAAATGATGTAAATTTAAGAAGTATTTTATTTAAGTTAAATTTATGGAATTTCAAATGACACCAAAAAATAAAGAATTTCAAATTGTTTCTTCACTCTTTATAATTCAAATGTTAAATTGTTTATTATTAATTTTTTAAATTTTGCAAAATGGTGTTCATATTTTATAAAAATTTCAAATTGACCCTATTTTTTTAAAAATATTTCAAATAAGTCTCTAAATTTTTTCAAAATTTACAAATTAGTCCTTCAAATTTTTAAAATTGAAAATTAGTCCCTATTTTTCTAATTTTTAATTTTACCCAAAAAATTTAAAATTTATGAAAATGACCCCAAAAATTTAACAATGAATCACCTTAATACTTCATCCAAACAAAATAATTTAAAAATAAATGGATTTCAATTGAATCATTTAAAATCTTTAGAATTTTGAATTCCTTAAAAATTCTCAATTACCCCATCCAAACACACTCTTAGAGTGTGTTTGGATGAAATAATTGAGAATTTTTAAGGAATTCAAAATTCTAGGTAATTCAAATTATTCAATTAGAATCCATTCATTTTTAATTTTTGTTTGTTTGGATAGTGCATTAAAATTATTCATTGTAAAAAATTTGGTGCAATTTTCATAATTTTTAAAAAACTTATGTCAAATCTAAATTATGAAAAATATGGATAAATTTGCAATTTTTAAAAATTGAAGGACCAATTTGTAAAATATGAAAATTATTAAGGACTTATTTGCAATATTTTTGAAAATTTTGGGGTGAAATTTGAAATTTTCATAAAATATGAGGACCATCATTTTAACAATTCTCCATATTTTTTATCCAAACAATGAATTTTGGTCAAGTCATTTCAAATTCCCTCAAAAAATTATTTTCCCTCGTTAATAGTATGTTTGGATGAAACATTTTAATGAGGGAAATTAATTTTTTGAGGGAATTTGAATGACTTGACCAAAATTCATTGTTTAGATAAAAAATATAGAGAATTGTTAAAATGATGTAAATTTATGGAATATTTTACTCATGTTAAATTTAAGGAATTTAAAATGACACCAAAAATAGAGAATTTCAAATTGCTTCATCACTCTATATAATATATGAATGTTAAATTGTTTATTATTAATTTTTCAAATTTTGCAAGATGATCCTCATATTTTATGAAAATTTCAAATTCATTCTCAAAATTTTCAAAAATATTGCAAATAAGTCCCATATAGTTTTCAAATTTTATAAATTGGCTCTTCAATTTTTCAAAAATTGCAAATTGGTCTCTATTTTCATATTTTAGATTTGATCCAAATTTTTTAAAAGTTATGAAAATTGGCCAATTTTTTTTACCATGAATCATTTTAATAGTCTATCCAAACAAAAGAATTTAAAATTGAATGAATTCTAATTGAATCATTTGAATTACCTAAAATTTTGAATTCCTAAAAAATTCTCAATTACCACATCCAAACACACTCTAATTGAGATTTTTTTAGGAATTCAAAATTTTAGGTAATTCAAATGATTCAATTAGAATCCATTCAATTTTAAATTCTTTTGTTTAGATAGAGTATTAAAATGATTCATTGTAAGAGATTTGGGGTAATTTCCATCATTTTTAAAACTTTTGGGTCAAATTTAAAATATGAAAAATATGGACCAATTTGCAATTTTTGAAAATATTAAAGACCAATTTGTAAAATTTGAAAATTATTAAGGACTTATTTGCAATTTTTTAAAATTTTTGGGGGTGACTGTGATTACACTGTGACTGTGATTGTTAGATATCACTAAGGTGATTTAGGAAGTGAGAGGGGTTCTCTTATATTATATGGGGTTCTAAGATAAAGATTACACTAGGTAGTAACTAGGTAAACTAGTGGTTGTTTACAAGCAAGATGTCGACTGTTTACATTAAAACTATACTACTGTCGCACATGGATTTTGCGCAAACAAGTAACTGGCCTCCTTTACGAATGGTTTACTCGCGGGACCGACCAAATGAGCCCCATGACTACTCTGTCTGATTAGTTATACAATCCACTCTTGTAATGTAAGATGGTAATGGGGTTTTCGTATGTTTTTGGTGTTTTGTGTTTAAGCAAACTCTCGCGGAATGCTTGAATAAAAGGGGTAAACGATAAACAAAATCAGGAAAAAAAGGAGATTAAGTAAAGACAAGTATTTAAATTTGTTTGGAATCAAAATAACTTGAAAAAGATAAGTGTTTAGATGCTATCATACATTTTGCATAGGGGGTTAACTTGTTTCTCTGACGCTTGGTACTTTGAGTGTGTCCCTTTTACAATGTAAAGAAATGTGACCTTGAATTATGAAAAAGAAATCTACTTATATAGACATGAAAAATAAATTATCGGACGCTCTCCAATGAATCTGGCTTTGACACCTGTCACATGACTCTCCTGGTAACAACCCATTACTTTGTCCCACTCCTTTGAGCATTTTTGCTCATAACTTGAATGACTTCATCGAAAGGTCTTCGACCTACTTTTCCTCCTGGGTGGCGTCGAAACGCTTCAACCTCTTCCTTATGCAAACTGGACTCTTCGTCACTTCTACTTCCTGTCGAGCCACTGTTATATTTCCCTTTTCTCTAGTTATGTCGAAATACTCTTCTTTGGTATCTTCATGGATTTGCGTCTAAACATAGACTTTTTTACCAGGTCAAAATCTCCAGCTAACAACTACTGATAATGCAATCTTCTTCCTGACTTGGTAGCCCCCTGAGTAGGTGAGTTGCACCAAACCGGGTCATCATATTGTTGTGTTATTTATCATTCTACTACTTACATATCAGTTCATATGATTGTTGATTAATATGTCTTAATAGATGTTGGTGAAGGTGTGAGAAAAATACAAGAAAGGGGGAATTGAATTGATGTTTTCACTCTTGGCTACTTTTTTCACTTTTATGAGTTGCGTCAAGCTATGCCATAAATGCGTTACGGAAGCATAAAGAAATAAAAGCATAAAGCAAGAGTAAAGAACACACGATATATCTTGGTTCACTTGAGAATTTCTCAAGCTAGTCCAGTCCACCTGCCAAGGTGATTTCTCCTTAAACAAGGACTTAATCCACTATAACCAAGATCCATGATTACAATCACATAGCAACACTGTGACTAACACAATGAACCGTTCAGGGATCCTTCCGGATATAACGTTCATCGACCCAATAACACCTCTGACAAGATTTCATCTTAACTTACAGCTAGACCGTTCAGGGATCTCATCAGGATATAACGTCTACTTGAGGAGGTACCTGTGCGGTAACCTGGCATGACTAACTGCACAACACCAAGTGTCATGACATCCTACGCGGCTTGCATCTGTGACTAACTGCACAACAAACTGTTGCAACTTCATGCTCTAAAACCAACCGTTCTGAGCTGCACCAAAATCTTAGCCCCGAAATATATCATTAGAACACATAGTTCTATGAATGTGCTAGCCATTAATTTTCGTGTCTTCCTAAAGTTATGACCTTTACCAGGTCCTTTAGGGAAAAGCTTATTTACAAATGTTGTGCTTCTTAATAAGAAGATTGTAAACTCACTTAAGTACATCAGAAGAACCTAATACACACTAAGAATATTACATTTTATTCTTGCTCCGTTGTGTGGTCTTTTGCTTCTTCAAGTTGCTTCTTCATTGAGCACTTGAAGGTTGAAGTCTTCTTCTTCTTCAAAAGCTTTGTTAGCTTGATCTCCGTTGAGGCACAAGAAGGACTTCGTCATCTTAATTCGCATAAGAACATTTTTGGACAACAACCCATGTTTCTCTTCAATCCAATGATCACTTAGTAGTTGATTTGTTGTTGAAGCTTCCATGATCATCTTCATTGTTTTCTGTGGCTTTGCAAGTCTTCTGTAGCATATGAAGTAAGCAAATTTTGAATTCAAGATCTCTCTGCTTTTAGCAGATTGTTTTCAAAGAGTAATAAGCTAGAAGATTTGCATATTCAGGTAAACTCTTTGCGGCTTGTTCCAATGTTATCTTTGTTTATCATCAACCTTATGTGATTGTATGACAACATCAACAACATGGTTCAAAGACCTTTTGACAACTTGGTTGTATGTGTGTTTAGTAATCTTCTACTTATATCTATCAACATCAACACATAAACCAAAATAGGTTGTATCCTTGATTACTTCATATAGAAGAATATTCAGTTTGTGGATAAACAACCAGGCTGAGTTTAAGCAAAACCAACAATGGTTAGGATCCTTTCAGGACCTTCAATGGTTAGGTTCAATCTCACCAACAACATCACAAAGCATGTGATGTTTTATTTTTATAGACAAACACAAAAGAGTCGTTACATCCCAATTCGGATACTAAGGAATCTGTTACACAAGGAATCAAATAGTACAACCACGTATTGTCCTTTTCCACAATTCAAAGATAATGGAGAGGTAGTGGAGTAAAGCATTATCGTAATGTATACTATCCTTGCCAACAGTAACATTGTTATCTAAACTTCAGAGGCTTCTGATTATAAATCAATGAGTTAAGCATGAGTTAGAGACAATGATACTTGGGTATTCACAGAACTTAAGTCTTTAGTCTTCAGAACTTGTTCACATAGAACTACGTTCTTCAGGACTTTAGCACTTGGATTGAAACCCATGGTCTTCAGAACTTCAAGTCTTAGAGTCTTTATAACTTTGTTCACATATAACATTGTCTTAAGAGTCTTCAGCACTTGGTTCTTCAGAACCATTCTTCAGAACTTTAAGTCTTAGAGTCTTCAGAACTTTGTTCACATAGAACATTGTCTTCAGAGTCTTCAGAACAAAGTTCTTTTGAATATAAATCTTCAGAACTCATAAGTCTTCAGAATCGTTCAGGCACTTAGTCTTCAGATGTTAAGTCTTCAGAATTTCAAGTCATCAGAGTCTTCAGAACATAGTTCTTCAGAAGATTAATTTCAGAAGCTTCGTTTTACTATCTGATCATAACCACATTCAGAACAACATCCACAAGAGCATTGCCAACGCAACATCCGCATCCTTGGATCTTTATGATTGTGTTCAAATTCAGAAGCACACTTGCTTCTTCATCACGCTTACGACTAATGTTACACATAGTAACTTTGCATATTAGCATTCGCGTACTCATTCACAATGTTTGTTTGATCTTAATATATATAATATTCATGATCTGCACTTTAACAAACATCAGAACATAAAATGGTTATTTCATAAATACTCCATAGTTATCATCAAAACATATATAATGAATGCAGAGACAACTCTTGTTCTTACAGTTGGAACATCTATCATGTTATCATTACAATAATTAAAATATCAGTTCATTTTATTATGTCCTTGTTTAGTTAGTGCAGAGATTAATGTTGTGACATATGTTAGGATATTTGAGATATTCTATACAAGAATTTCAATTGGTATCAGAGCAGATATCCTGTCTGTTTCTAGATGAGATATTGGGAAGATACTTTTTGGTACTATGAACAAGGAAGAGATTGTGTGATCAGGCCATCCGGTTCTGAAGGGATTAACAAATAAGGTGATAGATTTTTGAATCCAGTCTAACAACTACTAATGGTTGATTGTTGCTTTTGTGAAGATTCTATCGCTACTGCTGATGATGGTATTATTCCAACTTATGATAGGGGTTGTGTTGTATGGTGTCTTATAAGATGTTCTGACATCTTTCCTGGCGCTTGTTAAATCTATTTTGTCTTGGTATGTTTCTACATATATCTCTGATGAAAGAACTTTAGAGTTCATTTTTCTGTCTCTGGTGTTGATGTTTCAGAAGATCTGTTCTTGGAATAGCCTATGTTGTTATATGTCCAGAAAATTGATGAAGTCTTGTTAGGATGAGTAGTTTGATCAAGATGCTTGAGTTCTTTTCAAGATTTCTTGTAGAAACATCTGAGGTGTAGATGTCTTAATATTCACATATTATTCTGGAAACAAGATGTTGGAGTAAGTCTGTGATCTCTCATGAATTTCCCTGTTGAAGAATTATTGGAAGATAAGTTGGGAATAATAAAAAGGGAGAGCATTGTGTATTGGTTTCCTCTTAAAAATTTCTCTATGTTGATGTGTTCCTTGGGAGAATCGTTTTAACTAACATCTATAAAGTTTCCAAAGACACTTGGAGGTGTTTCAAGTCCACTCATAAAGGCACTTTAAAAGTGTTTGGAGGAAAGGATTATGAAGAAAATATAATCAAGATGAAGATATTATAGAGTTTAGTAAAAATATTTTACATGAAGATGACAAACCATTGAAGGAAGACAAGAGCAATTTTATTTTTGCTTCCTTTCTATATCATGTCTTTTGTTTTCCCTACGGAGGTTTTCTTATTGTGTTCTTCAGAAAGTAGTCCAATCAGGTGTTAAAGAGACTAGAATGAATGTCTTGATTCTATGTCAGAACTTTCTTCTGAAGAGGATCTGGTAATTCAGAAAGGTTGAAGAATGGAGAGATCATTGGAACGCTAAGGGGAATGGGGATGTTTTCTTTAGAAAGCAAGTTGGGTCAAGGACGTCAATCTAAATGTTTCAGCATTGTGATAAACATTATTCCAGTTCTACGCATCTTTTATGAAATATTATTCTCAACAAATTTTCTTAATTCATCAAAGGTCAAGATCAGCATGAGTTAACCAAGTAGTGAAGAAAGTCTTATTTCTCACAAGTTATATAGTTGACTAATTAAGGATTTAAAATCGATTGCTATTTGTGATCTTCAAAAGTGTTTAATTACTTATCCTTTTTCTTGATGATCAATCAAGGAGAAGTCAAGGTGTCACATCAGTTGCAAAGGAATATCCACCAGTTCTTTGAAGAATGGATACAGTTAACCTTTTCAGTGAAGTGTTCAAAAAGGTCATTACCTAGTTCTTGGTTATAATGAAGGTGTGCAAAATCTTGTTGTTCTAAGGAGTGAGCTTTTAGGATCTTGTTATAACATATACTATGGGAACTAAACAGTTGTGTTATTCAAAAGTTCTAAGGACTTTCATCACACTGGACTCTCTATGCATGTGATATGTCTGGAAAGTATCTATCCTAGAAAATTATCTAAATTATAAAGGCTGAAGTCATCACCATCTTGTTAAATATTACTTGGATCGATTTATTTATGATCTAAGCACATAGGAATGCAGAAGCTAAATTCCAGCATTAACATGTGTTCAAATTCCTAGTGAAGGATTGTTAAAGGAAGATCAACCATATTCTATATGAAGGTCAAAGTAAAATGTCTAGGACATTCTCTCAGATATCATGAAGATATATCTACTCAAAAGAAAGCCATATTAGTGTGATCTTGCTTATATTGGTTGATCATCGTGGAAAATTTTATTTTTAAGATTGATTGGTGTTTCTAATAAACATGATGGAGGTTGTTTACTCAAACTTGATGTCATAATCAAGTCTATGAGAACATGGAAGTCTTATTCTATTAAGGCGACGAAGTCCTTCAAGGTAACTCGAAGGGTCATCGTGGGACTATGATCTTTTTCGTAGGAAACTATGATGATTTATTCGTAAGTGTCTTTTGTTAAGATACCACTACGTTCGAGGGACATGACCATTATTCGTAAGGCAACAAGAGAGGCTACCTTAAAGGTGCAAGTGTGAAGAGTGTGTTGTATTCAAGTATTTTCTTTGGATGAGTGGGCTAAGTCCATTTTTATTCACATACATTCTTTTCACACCCTATTGTTACTAACCATACAATTAATTATTTTGCAGAATTTAAAAGCGAAAAATAAATCCTAAGCTATTACATCATGGGGGGTACATGATTTAAACTGGGGGGAGTGCAGAAATTAAAATGACATAAATTAAATTCCTAACTATTACAAGAGAAATTAGCATCCTATACATTTTTAAGGAAATTAAACTACAATAAAAAGAAAATATTATTATTTTTTTATTTTTTAATTAATTAATTTCTGCTTAAATCAGAAATAAATAAGAAAAATAAAAATACAATTACAATAAAAGACATAACGACGTTGGATCGTTGAAAATTAACAAATATTAAAATAAGAAAAATTGCTACCGCATAGGCGGTCATCGCAAATCGAACCAAGAAACAATGGTAGAATAAAATTAAATTAAATTTCAGAGTGTAAATAAAAAATGAGAATCGGTAAGCGCTAGAGGTGAATTATCACCATGCTAAACCGTCAGACGCGTGTAAAATCGAAATACAACAATAAAAAAAGAACCTCGCACATAAACCGATAAAAATACACCATTAACTTGCTACACTCAACGTGATCATCACAGTAGGATTAAAACATGTGAATCTAAATTTATTAAAAATAAAATAAAGCGAAAAAATTTAAAAAAAAACGATGTTACTGACGCAAAATTGTGATCATCCTAACTGGATTGGATTAACACAAGTGTCACGCATTATACACACAGATGTGAAAATAACGTATCGACACGATCCGATCCGAATAATCTAAAATAAAATTAAATAAATAAATAACTTATTAAAAAAAAACATAATAGAAAACTTATATATTAAACAAATGTAAATCACTTACAGTTATATATATATATATATATATATATATATATATATATATATATATATATATATATATATATATATATATATATATATATATATATATATATATATATATATATGATGATATCACTTATAAAGTTAAAAAGAAAAAGGTAATCGCATAACAGAATTATATATGTAAATCGCAACTTGTGTGAATGTGAATAAGAACATGTACATTAACTAGTAACACCAACAAATCAATATTCTTAGGTGATATGGTAAAGATTGATCCGCCGTCGTCTCTTTTTATTTTCCTTTTTCGGTTTGTCTCCCTCTACCTGCAACACACATAGTAAATATATATAGGATTAATTAAGGTTAATGATAATTGGGTCTTAAGACTTATTTTGAAACTCAATAAAATATTAATTTAAGAAATTAAATAAAGTTTAATAAAAATGTTTAAAATTAAAATAAAAATTATTCTAGACCAATGTAAAAATAAACGGACTAAAAAAAATAAAAGTCGGACGCAAAGTGCTCGAAAAAATAAAATGAACACATCAAAATAATTAGCGTGAAATAAATGACTCGGAAAAATACAACATTTGGTCGGATTTTGAAATAAAAATTATGACCGTTTAAACTGCTCAGACCGATCAACATACAACAAAAAATAGTCGTAAAAATATTTTTAGCATGTCAGATTAAACCGCGTAAATCGTAGATTAATATTACTAACATTTGCAAATTTTAAATTTGACATTTTCCGTTTACTGATTTTATGCACAGTTGAAAATTAATTTGACCAGTCTGTTTGTAAATTCCGAGAAATTATTCCGACTAATATTAAGACAAAATACATGTTATGCTATGAAGATGATGCAAATGAATGCGAAACAACAAAAAAAGTGTTAGAATTAAAAATCAGAGGGCAAATTTTGGGGTACAACAGATGTCTTCCTTGATCTTTTTACATTTGTGTTGTGATAGAGATAAACATCATGAATCTTGATTATGGATGGATATGTATTGTGTCTAGATGCTAGAGATAGATTTAGATAATAATCTTTATGGTGTCGGAACTTAATGCCTTTCGTGTTTCAAGGCTTCGTGCGCGAGACTGACGACGAGAGTGATACAATTGCTCTCTCGGCTCAGTGTTCCAGAGATGGACATTATTGTGAGCGATATTGGATGATTTTGACGAGTATTGTAGTACAGTGAAAATGATATATAAATTTATGTTTGTGATGAGTGGATTATATACATATTAGATAAGTTTATTTTCTCTGAAAGATGAATTTTTTTTATGTTTATATTTTCTTTTCAGTTTCTATGTCTCAAACCATTTTAACCGAAGCTTAGAAACTTACAGATTGTCGAACGACAGTTCAAATAGCACCGATCTCTATGGACACGATAAATTTCCGAAAAAATAATTCCAAAACTTTTGTTGCTTTCCGCTATTCCACTCCAACATAAGACTCAAAGGTTATCAAGATTAAGAATCTAAAGATCAAGTGTTGAAGACTCTGAAGACAACGTTCTTAGTGAACAAAGTGCTGAAGACTTGAAGATTACGAAGATCAAAGGTTTGAAGAACAAAGTTCTGAAGTCCTGAAGACAAGACTCTGATGAGAGATTGTCAACGAGAGTAATATGGTTGTTCTCTTAACTCAGTGTTACAAAGATAGACACTATTATGAGCGATGCTTGATGATTTTGACGAGTATTGTAGGTCGAGTGAAAATGATCGATAGGTTTTATATGTGTGACGAGTGATGTAAATTCATACTTGTTAAGTTTTCTTTTCCAAAATATGTATTCTTTTCTGTTCATATTTTACTTTCTGCATTTAATTTAAACTCATTTTAATCCAAACTCATTAACACGAGACTTGTCGAATGACAGTTCAATAACACTGATCTCTGTGGACACGGTAAATTCTCAAAAAAATACTTACAAAAAACTGTAATTGCTTGCCACTTTACCGCATTAGCAAATATGAAGATTTTCATGGATACTTGTTGGCTGAAGGTGTATTACCTATTAGAGATTTGAAGGAGCTGAGTATCTATCTGTTGTGATGCAAAACTTACTTGAATATTAAACCTCTCGTGAAGATGTGATGTCAAACAAGATGTTTTGAAATTGTGTTGTAGAGTAGTAAGTCATGTTTGTGAATATGAATTACTATTGTCTAGGAAAATTTATTTTTCTGTGCAAAATGGTGTAAGACTCAATGGGGGGTTTTGCTAAAAGTGTCAGATATTATGTATGGACATCAAAAAGTTTTAACATGCTCGGAGTTCAGAAGGAAGTCTGTGGTAGTCTGTGCCTCATCCGGTATCAGATGACTCTAATAATCAACAAACATTTCCTATATCTGTATACGAGTCAAGGCAAGAGGAATAGAGATAACAGGGTGTCTAGGGATGGTTTGGGTGTACTTGAATGGTCACATGACGCGCTCAGGAAGATGAGGAGCAGTGATACGTGATTCGCAAGCTAGCCATCTGGAGTATATCAATATGTCTTCATATGGCCGCGTCTAACGGTGATCACTGTAGATGTTGAAGTGGATGTCATCAACAACCAAGTGGTCAAGATAGACTCTGAAAGGCTCGACCGCCTGGTTCCCTTTCAGCGGGATAAAAACACATGCACGAGGCATCTCCTCAGTGTACTCATCCCAACTCGCCCAACCTATGATGTGCGGGAAGTGCTAGAGGATCCAAGTTTGAAACAAAAATAAAAAAAATTCATAGATCAATAATTATCGCAAATATAAAATAATAAAGATAAAAAAAACATCCAATGATCATAAATTATTACCACCAGCAGTGTCATGCTTCCTATGACCTGTTTCGTCCTCCACCGACATCCATCTCTCAACTTCGAATACAGAAAGGCCAGGCAAGCCGCTCTCCAGTTGTACTCATGGATTTATGTGAGATCCAAGAAGTACCAGAGGTAAGAAACGTCAATATAGGTGGCACTGGTGTCCACAAAAATGTAAGTCCCAACTAAAATAAGAAAATATGCCCTCAAAGCATGAGTCTTGTGTAAGTCCACCTACTCGATGTCACCATCAACCAGCCCCGCAACAACGATATCATCATTAAATAACTTATTCAGGAACATAAACCTAACATGAGCACCCTTAGTCTTATCCACAAGCGCCTTCCATGGACCAGCCTCTAGATGCCCCATCATCATATCGACCGCCTTGTCTTTAGTCATCCTACCATGATGGAAGAATATCCCCCTAATTCGAAGATGCAACAAAGATAAGACATCGTCCAGTGTGATAGACATCTCACCATGCAGGATATGAAAAGAAAACGTCTCAAAATGTCATCTATCCATAAATTCATTAAGCATCATGTGGTTGACTATAGTGTAACCGGTCATGCATAGGTCACTCAACCCATAAGCGGTCATAACCGACTAAAATCACTGCTCATCTGGTTGAGCCAATGCTAAACTTTTAGGGATCACGCACCTACATTTTTTAAAAAAAATAATCAATGTCAGTAATAATCAATGTTTGAAATAATCAATGTCAACAATTTAAATTAATGTAAAATAAAAAATAAAAAATTAGACTAATGTTACCTCTTTATCCCACATATGTCTGGTAGTGTCGTCTGGATATAGAGGAAGTAAAGATATATTAAATGGGCCCCCTTTGAATTCCTCTGTCTCGACAACAATAACCTCACCCTCTAGAGGTGGCACCGGTGCATTAGGATCATCAACAACCTCACCCTCTGGAGGTGGCGCTGGTGCATCAGGATCATCGACATGATGTGGCATCGAATCAACAGTAGGTGGCACAGATGCATCTCGACAGCTGTGGGAGGATGAGGGAAGTGACACATCAGTTGATGCATCCTATCTCTTACGAGAAGAAGAAGAAGAAGAAGAAGGTGGAGTGGCCTAATTTGAAAGATAGAGTGGACTGAGATGAAGGTCGAGTCCCAGGAGTAAACTGAGCCTCAAGAGAAGACTGCGCCCCAGAAGTCGACGCCTCTGCCTGAACAAATGTAACTACTACCTCCATAACCTACTGGCTTCGCTCCCGTCGAACAAATGTGTGATGGGAAACCCGTCCAAGTCTTAATCGGTTTGCTCTGTCAGCCATTATGCTTGCAAGTTAAAATTAAGGCAAAATACCCAAAATAGTCCTTTAACTCCATCACTGGGTCCAATATGGTCCCTTATCTCTAAAAAGTGACAAAAAGATCCTTTAATTTGTTAAATTGTACCAAATAGATCCTTTCCGTCCACCACCCCCAAACAGACGTTAACTTTTGTATAGGTGGCAGCTGACATGGCTTCATCTTCCTCCTTTAAACTGAGAATCTTCATCTTCCTCCTTTTCTAGGGTTTATGCGGAAATTTCTCTTCATCCATCCCCAAATTGATTCAAGAAATAGTAAAATCATAGAGTCACGAAGATGAAATCCAGTGGGTCGACGCCAACGCCAGTGATGAAAGCAAAACACGGTTATGGTGGGTGTTCTTCGAAGGAAGAATCGAATGTTAACACAAGCACAACTTGGAAACCTATATGTCACTGTGGGGATTTAGCTGTTCTTCGTATGGCCACAACATTCAAGAACTATGGGAAACATTTTTGGGGATGTCCTAATTTTAAGGTATGTCATATGTATGTTTGTTTAAAATCTGTAGTTGTATTTGTGTTTTAAAATGGTTGATGTTGAAGATGGTATTTTGCAGGGATCAAGCAATGTTGGTTGTGGGTACTTTGGATGGTATTTTGAAGAGGTTGGAGATGAGAAGGAGCAATATTTGATGGATAAAATTGAGAAGCTCTCTGTAGCGGTAAAATCATGAGTGTAAGCTATTGATTAACTTAACTCGATATACACAGAGTCGCCACCGCGCTTTTATTTATTTCCAAAAGGAAAAAGGCAAAAGAACGAACAAAGCCTTAAAGAATCTTAAAAGCTAAAAAGCTAAAAGAATCAAACAGAGAATGGGTACGGGGATTGGTTACAAATCGGGAAGGTTTTAAGCACCCGACTTGTCCGTGGTACTCCACGGGAACCCTTTGAAATATTTACTGCATTTTTTGGTTTGAAATGGTTTGCTTGAAAAAAAGATTGAAGCGATGAGAAGAAGAATGTTTTTTAAGATTTTGGTGTTTGAAGAGACGAACGTCTCATGCCTACGTACCCACAGAGTGCAATGCGAGATCAAAACCCCGTAGTTCGTGGTACAAATTGTGAAAAGGCAAATGGGTTGAATTGATTTTAAAATGTAAAGATAAGTCGTCATTCTTTAGCGAATAATTCCGCTAAAAAGAATGAATCATATCTAAACATAAAAGGTTAAAAGAAACGTGCACGAGGGCACAAAAACAATTGAGTGAGTTTTGAAAGTTTTAAAGTTTTTGAGAAGAAAAGTTTCGATATGCTTATGTGGTTTAGCATTTATTAAGAAATGAAATGAAAAGGTAAAAGCACATGACCGAAGTCAAGGTTTAATTGCGAAAATGTTTGAAGTTAGAAAACAAAGAAAGTTTTGAAAATAGGAAGGAGATTTGAAAATTTAAGAAGATGGAAAGAGATGAAGGGACTATCCTAAGACTTGAAAATAAAAGTTAAAGGAAGAAAGATCAAACCATATGGTAAGCATTCTTGAAACAATTGGATTTCCATCTTCATAAACAAGTGAACTTAATCGGAGTCAAAATCTTCAATCCATAACAACTTGAGCAAAGGGATGATCCTAGAATCTAAGTCCAACTCCAAGTCTCATGCTAAGGATAGTAACCATAGTCCGAAATTAAAGTCCAATTTTTAGATGTTTAATCCGTTATTAGTGTTTTGGTGTCCAAATGGACAAAGGAGAAATAACAAGCAACAATATAAAACAATAACAAATGATATATGATATAATATGATAAAGCATAATAAGAGAGATAGAGAACAAGAGATTGAAATAAAAGAGGATAAGGTGCGAGAGATTAAAATTAAATGTTAGTATATTCACATTATTATAATATTTACAATAATAAGTGGTATGATGAACTTAATCAAGCACAACCACGAAAAGAAAAATAAAATCGAGGCAACCGGATCCAAGTGGATCGCATTCCGAATCGGGACAACTTTAGGTCTATGTTAAGCAATCGCCGAGTAATTTACAAAGTAATTACCCTACAAATGAGGCCGGCCACCACTAATTAAAGTGGAAAATATTCGTGTTAACACATGTTAGAGAAACGATATTATGGATCGTTCTCCGAAAACATGCCACACTAAAAGAAAAGGTAACGGTCTAATCTTAATCGGGATTTCACATTGTGTTTATCGAAGGCAACCTATCACGATTCCAAAGTATGGAAAATGATCCAAATGATCATTTATCCATAGGTTTGAAATAATGAAGATTAAACATCTTCGAAAACCAATAATCGCGAATCGGAGATCTCATCGACCAAAAAGAAAAATAAGATGAATAAGAGAGTGGATCTAAAATTAAAATCCACTAGAAAAATCGATCCAAAGAATTAAAATCCAATTGAAGTATTCACCAAGTAAAAAATCAAAAATAAAACACTAACATATCCTCTTTTTTTTATAATACTTTTTCTAAAAATATAATTCTAAATCCTTTTTTTTTAAAAATATATTCTAAAATACTAATATCAAAAATAGAATATAATAATAACAAAGAAAGTTGAAAAATAATAAACAAAAAGAAAATTGAAAGATTAAAAGAAAAATAAAAAAAAGAAAGAAAGGGGAGGGGGCTGCGGACAGGGAGGTGATAACAGTAACATAAGCCTATGGCCTTAGGCCCAACATCATCACATATCAGCTTCTTTTATTAAAAAAAAATAAAAGCAAAATAAGAAAAATAAAAAGAAAAGATCAGATCCTCTTCTTCTCTAAGCCGCACACACTATTCACACGGAAGAAATTCGTCACCCTCACCTTCACGAACACACTTTCTCAAAAATCTCATCGGAACCGGAACCATTTCGCTCCCTATCTCGAATTCAATTGTCCATTCCGCATAACATCATCATCATCTCATCGATTTCTTTTGTAATTTTGGATCTGAAATTAACCTTTTCTTTTCTTCTTGCTTGTGATGAATTTGGAAATGGTTCGAAATTTTTAGTGAAGGTTTTCCGAAAAAGAAAGTAGAAGGTTTAGTGTTTATGAAGGAATATTGAAGATAAGGAAAATTAAGGTTCTGAGATGAAATTGAAGGTTGAATTGAAGTAGATTGAAGCTCTGAGTTTTTCTGATTTGGCAGGGGTTTGTTAAGGCTCTCTAAGCTTGGGAAAAATGGAGGAGGAAGTTCTTATTTATAGATGTGGAGAGTGGATTCAGTGATGCCGTCTTGCAATGAGGTGATGCGTTTTGAACTCCCCACGAAATTCTCGTGCTTGCCTTTCTTTTCTTTTGCTGTGCGTTTTGGATTTTTAAGTTTTCAGGTTTGGTTCTCGTGATGTGCGGCTTGAGGTAATTGGCTTTGGTTTTGCGCGTATTAGCTGATGGCTGGTGAATGAATTTATTTGGATGCTTGACTTGGTGTTGTTGTTAGCTATTTGTTGGCGTGAGGACTTATGTGGGTAGCGTGAGCTGAGAAGCTTGCATTTTGATGTGTGACCCGCGTGTTTTGGCGAGTGAGGTTTTGGTGTACGGCTGTGGAAAAAGGCTTAGATTTGTGGCCTTGCGTGAAGTAGCTTGCTGGTACGGGTGATGATGGCTTGTCACGTGTGTATATTTGTTGAAGGCAAAATGTGAAGCTGGACTTGCGATGGCTTGGAAACTCAAGTGGCTGTGGAGTGTCACGTGGAAAAGGATGGAAAATGTGCTCATCTATTTTATTTTATTTTATTGTATTTAAAAAAAACAATAAGAAGAATAGCCAATAATATGGGCTTAAAAATTGGGCTTTTAGTGATGGAATGTGGGTTTTTTTTTTATTTTGTTAATTTCTAATATTTTGGGATAAAGAATAACTGGCTTGACAAAAGAAATATATGGACATTTTTTACTATTATTATTTTTTTGTAAATTTGTAATGGGCTTATAGAAAAAAAAGTAAATGGATGGGTTTGAAATAAATGAAATGGTTATGAATGAGATATTTGAAATGGATAGGAATGGATAATCGGAAAGTGGATAATGGATGAAATTTGGATAAATGTGATAAAAAATATCGAAAAGAATGAAAATGGTCATAGAGAATTGGAATAAAGATGGATAATTGGACGTGAATTGATAATTCTTTTTTTTAAGCCCACAACAAATCCTGATTTTTTCACAAGCCACTGATAAAATGATCCCAGACATCACAAATCCACTGAATAAATCATAGCATTGAGTCACAACCACTTGAATCCTCTAAAAATTGCCCAGGTTATTTGAGGAAAATAAATCCACAAACAAACCACTGATGAACTGACGATCATTGAAGATTCGAACCAAACTTCGCACAAAACACTGTCTGATAACTGATGATCACAGCATATAACACAGTCTTGAACTTTTGAATACGCACAGTCTGAGAAACAGACCGCTGGCACACACAACTTGCAGTCGAAACAATCTTCTGATAGTTTGACCAAGATTAGGTCAAACGTCCATCTGAATCGAATTGTGACTGAACAAACGCATCTGAATTGAAATCACTGCCCTGTCTTTTAAATCATGCAACACAGAAGAAGAAGAAGCAACTGCAACATATTTTTTTATATTTTGGTTAGAGGTTAGTAAAATATAAACAGATAACAGAAATTAAACATGGTGATCTCCTGCAAAGCAAAGACCTGCACCTGAAAAAAGATAAACAACCAGTGCGTGATCTTGTTTGTATGCGAAATGCAGATGAGATGCGAAAAATCTTAGGTCAAAAATTAGGGTCTGACAGATGCCCCTATTTAAGTTTCTTCAATCCAGAGATAATGAAGATTGGAATCTTCATTTCAACAAGATGGAAGATACTTAAATATCAAAAAACCCAATTTTTGATCCTAAGATGCCAAAAACTGGACTGAAATGATATGAACGATGAAATGATATGAAGATGATATGGAAATGATATGAAGCAATATGAAAATATATAAAGGCACATGAGATGTTATGAGAAAAACATGGAATGCAGAGAAAATATGTGAAATGCATATGAAATATTATGAGAAAATTTATGAGATGATATGAAATGTATCTGGAACCAAATGAAATGCAGAAAAGTCCGTGAGGGACAAGACGACACATGAAATAAAATAAACGCTGGGGATAAGGAGTATAAGACTCCGACGGGAAAAACAACATGCTAGAGACCAAAACATGGCTCAGCCGAGGTGAAAATGTCCAAGAATGACAACTGGACAGAAAGCATCACAACACCCAGGAATGGCACTGAATGAAGTGAGAAAAGGTCCGAAAAAGTACATCATAAACATCCAAGGATGACATTACTGACTTTAATATGGATATCCGAGAATGGCATCGAATAAAAGGTAATCACAACATCTGAGAATGGCAATCAGATAAAATATGAATTTCAACATTCAGGAACAACACTGAATGAAATGGGAAAATTTCGGGAAAACACATCAACTCAATGATGATTCCAACATGAAAATCCGAGAATGGCAATCGGAAGGGAAGTGATCACAACATCTGAGAATGACAATCAGATAAAATGCAAAGCACAACATTCAGGAACAGAACTGAATGAAATGGGAAAAAGTCCGGGACAATGCATCAAATCAATGATGACTTCACTATGGACGTCCGAGAATGGCAATCGGAAGGAATGTGATCACAACGTCCAAGAATAGCAATCGGATAATGTGAATCACAACATTCAGGAACAGAACTGAATGAGATGAAAAAAAAAAGGTCCAGGACAGTACATCAAATCAATGATGACTTCACTATGGACATCCGAGAATGGCAATCGGAAGGAAAATGATCACAACATCCAAGAATAGCAATCGGATAAAATGTGAATCACAACATTCAGGAACAACACTGAATGAAATGAGAGAATGGTCCAGGATAGTACATCAAATCAATGATGACTTCACTATGGACATCCGAGAATGGCAATCGGAAGGAAATGATCACAACATCCGAGAATAGCAATCAGATAAAATGTGAATCACAACATTCAGGAACATAACTGAATGAGATGGAAAAAAGGTCCGGGACAGTACATCACATCAATGATGACTTCACTATGGACATCCGAGAATGGCAATCGGATAAAAGGGTATAATATTTGAGAAGACACAACAAGTAGGTGAAGAAAAAAATTCTGAAGAGACAGACAAATGCCAAGTAAGTTGGACTTTAACCAAAAAGTAAGAAGTTGAAAACAACAAGACTTTGAGAAATGCATTTGAGGACTAAAACACTCAGTATGCGGACATTTACGAAAATGGGGACTAAACCACCCAAGAACACGCATAATGAGGACTAAAACACTCAAATATGCAAAGGTAAACAAAACTGGGAATAACACACCCGAGAAAACGCATAATGAGGAATAACACACTCAATATGCAAACTTTTCAAAAATGGGGAATAACACACCCAAGGACATGATACGAGAGGAAATGCTGACAACCAGTTTAGACTCTTAGAGGAGTGGAAATGCTGACAACCAGTTTAGACTCTTAGAGGAGTGGAAAGAAAGAATACTGATTCCTCAACACAGAAATCACTGCCATTCTGCTTGAAAACTAGGGATACTACTGCTGAACAAATCTCTGTCACACCAGCAAACTGTATCAAGTTGAAAATCTTCTGAGAAAAGTCATGGAAAGCTACTTGGGGATTCTTGAAGAAAATTGCCCCAAGTTCAATGATCGATGAAAATAAACTGATAATGGATTCAGGTCCTGACTACTGCTGGAGAAAATACTCAGATCTTTGGGATAACTGTTGAGAAGAATAAATTGATCAAGGCTTCAGTTCTTGAAATGAATGTTGAGAAGATAAATCCAATATGAATCTTGCAGAGAATCTTCTGACTAACCAAATCTGAGAATAACTTGCACAAAGCAACAACTCTTGAATCATAGGACCTGAGAAGAACTTGCCCCTGATAAGATCACTGACCAAGTTTCTAAACTGTTTGAAAATTCCTTGATGAGGAAAGTTTATTTGCAAATAAAAATGTTTGTACAAACCTGGTTAATTTTAATGCAAAGTTCAATCCAAAGTTTGAAATCACAAATCATTTTTGGAATGAAATTTAATGATGTAAAGTAAATGAAAACAATGTCAAAACACGGCGGTTGAGACAACATTAAAGATAAAGCAAAAGGTAAGAAAACAAATGATTGGTAAAGAACTTGGGAGTCAGTTTACGCAACCTTGTTGTAGTATACTTTTCAAAAGAAACCTGGATTCAATTAGGACTTTTGAAGGTTGTAACGTGGCCTGGTTCATGGTTTATGAAACAAAGGATATAGGCTCAAAGTTTATTTGTACCCAACCCAACTTCGTGATGAACTTCCAGTCCTACATTCAATTAATTCAGCCTATGCATTCAAGTTCCCAGAAATTTAGGATTTCACAGATGAAGATGATTCATAAGCCAAAGGATTTTGAGGTAACAGTCACATCTTTCCCTTTGTTATTTCCAGTGAGGACTTTAGTCAACTCGACTTATTTTTGCTAAGGAATTTTGATGACCTCTTGATAAATCTTTCTTTTATTATCCCTAACTTTTGCTTGAACTGTGTCATTTGAACTTACAGCCAGCGGGATGCCCCAGTTTTTGCCTAAGTCTCCTTCATAGGTTTTGACTTAGCGGGCTTTGATTTTTTTCAATAATTTTTTTTAATATCATTTTTTTTTGAAAGATAATGACTGCATGGCTTAATGATTACGATGAACCATCATTGGCTTTTGAATTAAAAAAACATCTTCAACACTTCTTTGATGTGTGTGAAGGAAAACTTGAGATTGCAACCTGTATTGAAAGGTGTCTTGAATGATTATTTTGTACTTGAATGCACATTTGAATTAATTGATAACTACCCATCCCCGGGTTAAAATTGAGGGTTTTTTCCGAATAGAAAGAAATCCAACTTCAAGGCTAAAAGGGGTTAACAAAGGATCAACTTCCTTATTTCTCCAGTGTTTAGGATTTGAAACAATGCTTGTATATCATCAACCAAGTCTCAATTGAAAGCATACCAACAACAGTTATGAATATCTCGTTTTCATCATCCTCCCTCCAATCATTGTAAAATCTTTGAGAAAAGATAAATGGAATTTGAAATGTAAAGCATAACGATGCAAATAGTAAATGAAATTGAATCAAAACAAAGCAATGCTCATTTCATTAAAATCAACATGAAAGTACAAACAAATTTAAAAGCAAACAACTTAATATGATTGAAGAAAAATTGCAAACATAAAGAAACAATGGCCTAGTGATCAATCAACAACAAGGATGAGCTGTCATGTCTGATATTCTGGCCTTGAAGAAAATTGACAATTGAAGTCTCTAGAAGATTCATTTCTCATGATTCGGAAAAGGATTGTTGACAACATTAGGATTAATGTCCTCAAAAGTGATCATCCCATTTCTAACAAGCTCCTTTACTTTAGCCTTCAATGCAAAACAGTGTTCTAAGTCATGACCAGTTCCCCCTTGATGAAACTCACAGCGAAGATCTGCTCTATAACCAACCGGAAGAGGATTTGGAACAGGAGGCGCAGGCCTAGTAGTAATCCAACCATTCTGGACCAAGTAAGGATACAACTCAGCATAAGTCATCGGAATAGGATCAAAGTTTGGCCTGCTCCTGGCATTACGATTCTGGTTCTGGCCAACATTCCTTTGAATAGATGGACCATTGATCATCGGAGCAACTGCAGTAGGGTATGATTGTTCATGGTGTTGTTGTCTACGACGAGTTATCCCAACAACACTCGCTTCACCAGCAAAAACATTAACTTGAGGCATGACAATCCTCCGAGATTGAGTTTCCCTAGTGATCAAAGCATGTAGCATCTCCATGATCTGACTCACATTGCTTTTCAGCTTATCAAGGTCTTCCCTAACTTTCTTGTTGTGTTGTTCTTGATTTTCCATTCTCAATCTAATAACTCTCAATCTGTTAGCAGCTCTAGTACCGTATCTGTGGTGAGGAGTCAGCTTGACGGATCAACAGACAACTGAGGAAAGAAACAACTGGGATGAGTTCCCATACAACTCGGATGAACTCAAGAATATGCGAATATGCAATGATATGCAATGTTCACTTCCATTTTCAGAAAAACAACTCGATTATTGCAAACATGGTCAACATCGAGAATATGGTCATGAAAAATCTTGACAGAAAGGAACATTTACTTTTTCCAACATTTGCAATAATCGGAATTGTCTTCCTTGAAAAATGGTCGTGACGATGATCATGATGAATATGTAGATGCAACAAACACAAACAAGATCACGCAAAGCACACAGGTTCAAAGGTTCGAATCACGAGCATGGAGTCATGGGATAAGAACACCAACCCACACAGGTATGTACTAAGGTTTGTCTTCATTGTACCTGCAAAAAACCAGAAGGGTGCTAACAGAGGTTCCCGGAGTTAACAGTCATCTTTAGAATATCATCGGTACGTTGGATTACTCCCCAACCGATAACATTCTTAAAATAGACCTCGTCCGAGTGTAGCATCGCGTGACAACCTCCTTAGGTTTACACCCAGACAGTTTCCGCACTATGTTCCTAAATTGGCTTAGATTGGTTAAGGGTTCTACGGTCCTCAGTATGATCAGCTCAAAGTCGGAAAATAATGCCACGTACGATTACTCGTCATGACATTGATAGTCCAAGAGAGCCTAACCGAGTGGAGATTATCAAATTGATATTGCTTTGGACTACTCCATCGCATATCGCTTCGAATATCGTCGTCCTATCATAAGTTCCACTCAGATCTGGGTTAGAATCTATCTCACAGAGAATCACCAAGACCGAAACAGAACAACCAAGTAACAAGCAAATCAAACTAAAGCAGTAAACAAATCAAAGTAGGCCGAATCCACTTAGAGATTGATTCCCCAGCAGAGTCGCCACTTTTCTGTAGCGGTAAAATCATGAGTGTAAGCTATTGATTAACTTAACTCGATATACACAGAGTCGCCACCGCGCTTTTATTTATTTCCAAAAGGAAAAAGGCAAAAGAACGAACAAATCCTTAAAGAATCTTAAAAGCTAAAAAGCTAAAAGAATCAAACAGAGAATGGGTACGGGGATTGGTTACAAATCGGGAAGGTTTTAAGCACCCGACTTGTCCGTGGTACTCCACGGGAACCCTTTGAAATATTTACTGCATTTTTTGGTTTGAAATGGTTTGCTTGAAAAAAAGATTGAAGCGATGAGAAGAAGAATGTTTTTTAAGATTTTGGTGTTTGAAGAGACGAACGTCTCATGCCTACGTACCCACAGAGTGCAATGCGAGATCAAAACCCCGTAGTTCGTGGTACAAATTGTGAAAAGGCAAATGGGTTGAATTGATTTTAAAATGTAAAGATAAGTCGTCATTCTTTAGCGAATAATTCCGCTAAAAAGAATGAATCATATCTAAACATAAAAGGTTAAAAGAAACGTGCACGAGGGCACAAAAACAATTGAGTGAGTTTTGAAAGTTTTAAAGTTTTTGAGAAGAAAAGTTTCGATATGCTTATGTGGTTTAGCATTTATTAAGAAATGAAATGAAAAGGTAAAAGCACATGACCGAAGTCAAGGTTTAATTGCGAAAATGTTTGAAGTTAGAAAACAAAGAAAGTTTTGAAAATAGGAAGGAGATTTGAAAATTTAAGAAGATGGAAAGAGATGAAGGGACTATCCTAAGACTTGAAAATAAAAGTTAAAGGAAGAAAGATCAAACCATATGGTAAGCATTCTTGAAACAATTGGATTTCCATCTTCATAAACAAGTGAACTTAATCGGAGTCAAAATCTTCAATCCATAACAACTTGAGCAAAGGGATGATCCTAGAATCTAAGTCCAACTCCAAGTCTCATGCTAAGGATAGTAACCATAGTCCGAAATTAAAGTCCAATTTTTAGATGTTTAATCCGTTATTAGTGTTTTGGTGTCCAAATGGACAAAGGAGAAATAACAAGCAACAATATAAAACAATAACAAATGATATATGATATAATATGATAAAGCATAATAAGAGAGATAGAGAACAAGAGATTGAAATAAAAGAGGATAAGGTGCGAGAGATTAAAATTAAATGTTAGTATATTCACATTATTATAATATTTACAATAATAAGTGGTATGATGAACTTAATCAAGCACAACCACGAAAAGAAAAATAAAATCGAGGCAACCGGATCCAAGTGGATCGCATTCCGAATCGGGACAACTTTAGGTCTATGTTAAGCAATCGCCGAGTAATTTACAAAGTAATTACCCTACAAATGAGGCCGGCCACCACTAATTAAAGTGGAAAATATTCGTGTTAACACATGTTAGAGAAACGATATTATGGATCGTTCTCCGAAAACATGCCACACTAAAAGAAAAGGTAACGGTCTAATCTTAATCGGGATTTCACATTGTGTTTATCGAAGGCAACCTATCACGATTCCAAAGTATGGAAAATGATCCAAATGATCATTTATCCATAGGTTTGAAATAATGAAGATTAAACATCTTCGAAAACCAATAATCGCGAATCGGAGATCTCATCGACCAAAAAGAAAAATAAGATGAATAAGAGAGTGGATCTAAAATTAAAATCCACTAGAAAAATCGATCCAAAGAATTAAAATCCAATTGAAGTATTCACCAAGTAAAAAATCAAAAATAAAACACTAACATATCCTCTTTTTTTTATAATACTTTTTCTAAAAATATAATTCTAAATCCTTTTTTTTTAAAAATATATTCTAAAATACTAATATCAAAAATAGAATATAATAATAACAAAGAAAGTTGAAAAATAATAAACAAAAAGAAAATTGAAAGATTAAAAGAAAAATAAAAAAAAGAAAGAAAGGGGAGGGGGCTGCGGACAGGGAGGTGATAACAGTAACATAAGCCTATGGCCTTAGGCCCAACATCATCACATATCAGCTTCTTTTATTAAAAAAAAATAAAAGCAAAATAAGAAAAATAAAAAGAAAAGATCAGATCCTCTTCTTCTCTAAGCCGCACACACTATTCACACGGAAGAAATTCGTCACCCTCACCTTCACGAACACACTTTCTCAAAAATCTCATCGGAACCGGAACCATTTCGCTCCCTATCTCGAATTCAATTGTCCATTCCGCATAACATCATCATCATCTCATCGATTTCTTTTGTAATTTTGGATCTGAAATTAACCTTTTCTTTTCTTCTTGCTTGTGATGAATTTGGAAATGGTTCGAAATTTTTAGTGAAGGTTTTCCGAAAAAGAAAGTAGAAGGTTTAGTGTTTATGAAGGAATATTGAAGATAAGGAAAATTAAGGTTCTGAGATGAAATTGAAGGTTGAATTGAAGTAGATTGAAGCTCTGAGTTTTTCTGATTTGGCAGGGGTTTGTTAAGGCTCTCTAAGCTTGGGAAAAATGGAGGAGGAAGTTCTTATTTATAGATGTGGAGAGTGGATTCAGTGATGCCGTCTTGCAATGAGGTGATGCGTTTTGAACTCCCCACGAAATTCTCGTGCTTGCCTTTCTTTTCTTTTGCTGTGCGTTTTGGATTTTTAAGTTTTCAGGTTTGGTTCTCGTGATGTGCGGCTTGAGGTAATTGGCTTTGGTTTTGCGCGTATTAGCTGATGGCTGGTGAATGAATTTATTTGGATGCTTGACTTGGTGTTGTTGTTAGCTATTTGTTGGCGTGAGGACTTATGTGGGTAGCGTGAGCTGAGAAGCTTGCATTTTGATGTGTGACCCGCGTGTTTTGGCGAGTGAGGTTTTGGTGTACGGCTGTGGAAAAAGGCTTAGATTTGTGGCCTTGCGTGAAGTAGCTTGCTGGTACGGGTGATGATGGCTTGTCACGTGTGTATATTTGTTGAAGGCAAAATGTGAAGCTGGACTTGCGATGGCTTGGAAACTCAAGTGGCTGTGGAGTGTCACGTGGAAAAGGATGGAAAATGTGCTCATCTATTTTATTTTATTTTATTGTATTTAAAAAAAACAATAAGAAGAATAGCCAATAATATGGGCTTAAAAATTGGGCTTTTAGTGATGGAATGTGGGTTTTTTTTTTATTTTGTTAATTTCTAATATTTTGGGATAAAGAATAACTGGCTTGACAAAAGAAATATATGGACATTTTTTACTATTATTATTTTTTTGTAAATTTGTAATGGGCTTATAGAAAAAAAAGTAAATGGATGGGTTTGAAATAAATGAAATGGTTATGAATGAGATATTTGAAATGGATAGGAATGGATAATCGGAAAGTGGATAATGGATGAAATTTGGATAAATGTGATAAAAAATATCGAAAAGAATGAAAATGGTCATAGAGAATTGGAATAAAGATGGATAATTGGACGTGAATTGATAATTCTTTTTTTTAAGCCCACAACAAATCCTGATTTTTTCACAAGCCACTGATAAAATGATCCCAGACATCACAAATCCACTGAATAAATCATAGCATTGAGTCACAACCACTTGAATCCTCTAAAAATTGCCCAGGTTATTTGAGGAAAATAAATCCACAAACAAACCACTGATGAACTGACGATCATTGAAGATTCGAACCAAACTTCGCACAAAACACTGTCTGATAACTGATGATCACAGCATATAACACAGTCTTGAACTTTTGAATACGCACAGTCTGAGAAACAGACCGCTGGCACACACAACTTGCAGTCGAAACAATCTTCTGATAGTTTGACCAAGATTAGGTCAAACGTCCATCTGAATCGAATTGTGACTGAACAAACGCATCTGAATTGAAATCACTGCCCTGTCTTTTAAATCATGCAACACAGAAGAAGAAGAAGCAACTGCAACATATTTTTTTATATTTTGGTTAGAGGTTAGTAAAATATAAACAGATAACAGAAATTAAACATGGTGATCTCCTGCAAAGCAAAGACCTGCACCTGAAAAAAGATAAACAACCAGTGCGTGATCTTGTTTGTATGCGAAATGCAGATGAGATGCGAAAAATCTTAGGTCAAAAATTAGGGTCTGACAGATGCCCCTATTTAAGTTTCTTCAATCCAGAGATAATGAAGATTGGAATCTTCATTTCAACAAGATGGAAGATACTTAAATATCAAAAAACCCAATTTTTGATCCTAAGATGCCAAAAACTGGACTGAAATGATATGAACGATGAAATGATATGAAGATGATATGGAAATGATATGAAGCAATATGAAAATATATAAAGGCACATGAGATGTTATGAGAAAAACATGGAATGCAGAGAAAATATGTGAAATGCATATGAAATATTATGAGAAAATTTATGAGATGATATGAAATGTATCTGGAACCAAATGAAATGCAGAAAAGTCCGTGAGGGACAAGACGACACATGAAATAAAATAAACGCTGGGGATAAGGAGTATAAGACTCCGACGGGAAAAACAACATGCTAGAGACCAAAACATGGCTCAGCCGAGGTGAAAATGTCCAAGAATGACAACTGGACAGAAAGCATCACAACACCCAGGAATGGCACTGAATGAAGTGAGAAAAGGTCCGAAAAAGTACATCATAAACATCCAAGGATGACATTACTGACTTTAATATGGATATCCGAGAATGGCATCGAATAAAAGGTAATCACAACATCTGAGAATGGCAATCAGATAAAATATGAATTTCAACATTCAGGAACAACACTGAATGAAATGGGAAAATTTCGGGAAAACACATCAACTCAATGATGATTCCAACATGAAAATCCGAGAATGGCAATCGGAAGGGAAGTGATCACAACATCTGAGAATGACAATCAGATAAAATGCAAAGCACAACATTCAGGAACAGAACTGAATGAAATGGGAAAAAGTCCGGGACAATGCATCAAATCAATGATGACTTCACTATGGACGTCCGAGAATGGCAATCGGAAGGAATGTGATCACAACGTCCAAGAATAGCAATCGGATAATGTGAATCACAACATTCAGGAACAGAACTGAATGAGATGAAAAAAAAAAGGTCCAGGACAGTACATCAAATCAATGATGACTTCACTATGGACATCCGAGAATGGCAATCGGAAGGAAAATGATCACAACATCCAAGAATAGCAATCGGATAAAATGTGAATCACAACATTCAGGAACAACACTGAATGAAATGAGAGAATGGTCCAGGATAGTACATCAAATCAATGATGACTTCACTATGGACATCCGAGAATGGCAATCGGAAGGAAATGATCACAACATCCGAGAATAGCAATCAGATAAAATGTGAATCACAACATTCAGGAACATAACTGAATGAGATGGAAAAAAGGTCCGGGACAGTACATCACATCAATGATGACTTCACTATGGACATCCGAGAATGGCAATCGGATAAAAGGGTATAATATTTGAGAAGACACAACAAGTAGGTGAAGAAAAAAATTCTGAAGAGACAGACAAATGCCAAGTAAGTTGGACTTTAACCAAAAAGTAAGAAGTTGAAAACAACAAGACTTTGAGAAATGCATTTGAGGACTAAAACACTCAGTATGCGGACATTTACGAAAATGGGGACTAAACCACCCAAGAACACGCATAATGAGGACTAAAACACTCAAATATGCAAAGGTAAACAAAACTGGGAATAACACACCCGAGAAAACGCATAATGAGGAATAACACACTCAATATGCAAACTTTTCAAAAATGGGGAATAACACACCCAAGGACATGATACGAGAGGAAATGCTGACAACCAGTTTAGACTCTTAGAGGAGTGGAAATGCTGACAACCAGTTTAGACTCTTAGAGGAGTGGAAAGAAAGAATACTGATTCCTCAACACAGAAATCACTGCCATTCTGCTTGAAAACTAGGGATACTACTGCTGAACAAATCTCTGTCACACCAGCAAACTGTATCAAGTTGAAAATCTTCTGAGAAAAGTCATGGAAAGCTACTTGGGGATTCTTGAAGAAAATTGCCCCAAGTTCAATGATCGATGAAAATAAACTGATAATGGATTCAGGTCCTGACTACTGCTGGAGAAAATACTCAGATCTTTGGGATAACTGTTGAGAAGAATAAATTGATCAAGGCTTCAGTTCTTGAAATGAATGTTGAGAAGATAAATCCAATATGAATCTTGCAGAGAATCTTCTGACTAACCAAATCTGAGAATAACTTGCACAAAGCAACAACTCTTGAATCATAGGACCTGAGAAGAACTTGCCCCTGATAAGATCACTGACCAAGTTTCTAAACTGTTTGAAAATTCCTTGATGAGGAAAGTTTATTTGCAAATAAAAATGTTTGTACAAACCTGGTTAATTTTAATGCAAAGTTCAATGCAAAGTTTGAAATCACAAATCATTTTTGGAATGAAATTTAATGATGTAAAGTAAATGAAAACAATGTCAAAACACGGCGGTTGAGACAACATTAAAGATAAAGCAAAAGGTAAGAAAACAAATGATTGGTAAAGAACTTGGGAGTCAGTTTACGCAACCTTGTTGTAGTATACTTTTCAAAAGAAACCTGGATTCAATTAGGACTTTTGAAGGTTGTAACGTGGCCTGGTTCATGGTTTATGAAACAAAGGATATAGGCTCAAAGTTTATTTGTACCCAACCCAACTTCGTGATGAACTTCCAGTCCTACATTCAATTAATTCAGCCTATGCATTCAAGTTCCCAGAAATTTAGGATTTCACAGATGAAGATGATTCATAAGCCAAAGGATTTTGAGGTAACAGTCACATCTTTCCCTTTGTTATTTCCAGTGAGGACTTTAGTCAACTCGACTTATTTTTGCTAAGGAATTTTGATGACCTCTTGATAAATCTTTCTTTTATTATCCCTAACTTTTGCTTGAACTGTGTCATTTGAACTTACAGCCAGCGGGATGCCCCAGTTTTTGCCTAAGTCTCCTTCATAGGTTTTGACTTAGCGGGCTTTGATTTTTTTCAATAATTTTTTTTAATATCATTTTTTTTTGAAAGATAATGACTGCATGGCTTAATGATTACGATGAACCATCATTGGCTTTTGAATTAAAAAAACATCTTCAACACTTCTTTGATGTGTGTGAAGGAAAACTTGAGATTGCAACCTGTATTGAAAGGTGTCTTGAATGATTATTTTGTACTTGAATGCACATTTGAATTAATTGATAACTACCCATCCCCGGGTTAAAATTGAGGGTTTTTTCCGAATAGAAAGAAATCCAACTTCAAGGCTAAAAGGGGTTAACAAAGGATCAACTTCCTTATTTCTCCAGTGTTTAGGATTTGAAACAATGCTTGTATATCATCAACCAAGTCTCAATTGAAAGCATACCAACAACAGTTATGAATATCTCGTTTTCATCATCCTCCCTCCAATCATTGTAAAATCTTTGAGAAAAGATAAATGGAATTTGAAATGTAAAGCATAACGATGCAAATAGTAAATGAAATTGAATCAAAACAAAGCAATGCTCATTTCATTAAAATCAACATGAAAGTACAAACAAATTTAAAAGCAAACAACTTAATATGATTGAAGAAAAATTGCAAACATAAAGAAACAATGGCCTAGTGATCAATCAACAACAAGGATGAGCTGTCATGTCTGATATTCTGGCCTTGAAGAAAATTGACAATTGAAGTCTCTAGAAGATTCATTTCTCATGATTCGGAAAAGGATTGTTGACAACATTAGGATTAATGTCCTCAAAAGTGATCATCCCATTTCTAACAAGCTCCTTTACTTTAGCCTTCAATGCAAAACAGTGTTCTAAGTCATGACCAGTTCCCCCTTGATGAAACTCACAGCGAAGATCTGCTCTATAACCAACCGGAAGAGGATTTGGAACAGGAGGCGCAGGCCTAGTAGTAATCCAACCATTCTGGACCAAGTAAGGATACAACTCAGCATAAGTCATCGGAATAGGATCAAAGTTTGGCCTGCTCCTGGCATTACGATTCTGGTTCTGGCCAACATTCCTTTGAATAGATGGACCATTGATCATCGGAGCAACTGCAGTAGGGTATGATTGTTCATGGTGTTGTTGTCTACGACGAGTTATCCCAACAACACTCGCTTCACCAGCAAAAACATTAACTTGAGGCATGACAATCCTCCGAGATTGAGTTTCCCTAGTGATCAAAGCATGTAGCATCTCCATGATCTGACTCACATTGCTTTTCAGCTTATCAAGGTCTTCCCTAACTTTCTTGTTGTGTTGTTCTTGATTTTCCATTCTCAATCTAATAACTCTCAATCTGTTAGCAGCTCTAGTACCGTATCTGTGGTGAGGAGTCAGCTTGACGGATCAACAGACAACTGAGGAAAGAAACAACTGGGATGAGTTCCCATACAACTCGGATGAACTCAAGAATATGCGAATATGCAATGATATGCAATGTTCACTTCCATTTTCAGAAAAACAACTCGATTATTGCAAACATGGTCAACATCGAGAATATGGTCATGAAAAATCTTGACAGAAAGGAACATTTACTTTTTCCAACATTTGCAATAATCGGAATTGTCTTCCTTGAAAAATGGTCGTGACGATGATCATGATGAATATGTAGATGCAACAAACACAAACAAGATCACGCAAAGCACACAGGTTCAAAGGTTCGAATCACGAGCATGGAGTCATGGGATAAGAACACCAACCCACACAGGTATGTACTAAGGTTTGTCTTCATTGTACCTGCAAAAAACCAGAAGGGTGCTAACAGAGGTTCCCGGAGTTAACAGTCATCTTTAGAATATCATCGGTACGTTGGATTACTCCCCAACCGATAACATTCTTAAAATAGACCTCGTCCGAGTGTAGCATCGCGTGACAACCTCCTTAGGTTTACACCCAGACAGTTTCCGCACTATGTTCCTAAATTGGCTTAGATTGGTTAAGGGTTCTACGGTCCTCAGTATGATCAGCTCAAAGTCGGAAAATAATGCCACGTACGATTACTCGTCATGACATTGATAGTCCAAGAGAGCCTAACCGAGTGGAGATTATCAAATTGATATTGCTTTGGACTACTCCATCGCATATCGCTTCGAATATCGTCGTCCTATCATAAGTTCCACTCAGATCTGGGTTAGAATCTATCTCACAGAGAATCACCAAGACCGAAACAGAACAACCAAGTAACAAGCAAATCAAACTAAAGCAGTAAACAAATCAAAGTAGGCCGAATCCACTTAGAGATTGATTCCCCAGCAGAGTCGCCACTTTTCTGTAGCGGTAAAATCATGAGTGTAAGCTATTGATTAACTTAACTCGATATACACAGAGTCGCCACCGCGCTTTTATTTATTTCCAAAAGGAAAAAGGCAAAAGAACGAACAAATCCTTAAAGAATCTTAAAAGCTAAAAAGCTAAAAGAATCAAACAGAGAATGGGTACGGGGATTGGTTACAAATCGGGAAGGTTTTAAGCACCCGACTTGTCCGTGGTACTCCACGGGAACCCTTTGAAATATTTACTGCATTTTTTGGTTTGAAATGGTTTGCTTGAAAAAAAGATTGAAGCGATGAGAAGAAGAATGTTTTTTAAGATTTTGGTGTTTGAAGAGACGAACGTCTCATGCCTACGTACCCACAGAGTGCAATGCGAGATCAAAACCCCGTAGTTCGTGGTACAAATTGTGAAAAGGCAAATGGGTTGAATTGATTTTAAAATGTAAAGATAAGTCGTCATTCTTTAGCGAATAATTCCGCTAAAAAGAATGAATCATATCTAAACATAAAAGGTTAAAAGAAACGTGCACGAGGGCACAAAAACAATTGAGTGAGTTTTGAAAGTTTTAAAGTTTTTGAGAAGAAAAGTTTCGATATGCTTATGTGGTTTAGCATTTATTAAGAAATGAAATGAAAAGGTAAAAGCACATGACCGAAGTCAAGGTTTAATTGCGAAAATGTTTGAAGTTAGAAAACAAAGAAAGTTTTGAAAATAGGAAGGAGATTTGAAAATTTAAGAAGATGGAAAGAGATGAAGGGACTATCCTAAGACTTGAAAATAAAAGTTAAAGGAAGAAAGATCAAACCATATGGTAAGCATTCTTGAAACAATTGGATTTCCATCTTCATAAACAAGTGAACTTAATCGGAGTCAAAATCTTCAATCCATAACAACTTGAGCAAAGGGATGATCCTAGAATCTAAGTCCAACTCCAAGTCTCATGCTAAGGATAGTAACCATAGTCCGAAATTAAAGTCCAATTTTTAGATGTTTAATCCGTTATTAGTGTTTTGGTGTCCAAATGGACAAAGGAGAAATAACAAGCAACAATATAAAACAATAACAAATGATATATGATATAATATGATAAAGCATAATAAGAGAGATAGAGAACAAGAGATTGAAATAAAAGAGGATAAGGTGCGAGAGATTAAAATTAAATGTTAGTATATTCACATTATTATAATATTTACAATAATAAGTGGTATGATGAACTTAATCAAGCACAACCACGAAAAGAAAAATAAAATCGAGGCAACCGGATCCAAGTGGATCGCATTCCGAATCGGGACAACTTTAGGTCTATGTTAAGCAATCGCCGAGTAATTTACAAAGTAATTACCCTACAAATGAGGCCGGCCACCACTAATTAAAGTGGAAAATATTCGTGTTAACACATGTTAGAGAAACGATATTATGGATCGTTCTCCGAAAACATGCCACACTAAAAGAAAAGGTAACGGTCTAATCTTAATCGGGATTTCACATTGTGTTTATCGAAGGCAACCTATCACGATTCCAAAGTATGGAAAATGATCCAAATGATCATTTATCCATAGGTTTGAAATAATGAAGATTAAACATCTTCGAAAACCAATAATCGCGAATCGGAGATCTCATCGACCAAAAAGAAAAATAAGATGAATAAGAGAGTGGATCTAAAATTAAAATCCACTAGAAAAATCGATCCAAAGAATTAAAATCCAATTGAAGTATTCACCAAGTAAAAAATCAAAAATAAAACACTAACATATCCTCTTTTTTTAAAAATATATTCTAAAATACTAATATCAAAAATAGAATATAATAATAACAAAGAAAGTTGAAAAATAATAAACAAAAAGAAAATTGAAAGATTAAAAGAAAAATAAAAAAAAGAAAGAAAGGGGAGGGGGCTGCGGACAGGGAGGTGATAACAGTAACATAAGCCTATGGCCTTAGGCCCAACATCATCACATATCAGCTTCTTTTATTAAAAAAAATAAAAGCAAAATAAGAAAAATAAAAAGAAAAGATCAGATCCTCTTCTTCTCTAAGCCGCACACACTATTCACACGGAAGAAATTCGTCACCCTCACCTTCACGAACACACTTTCTCAAAAATCTCATCGGAACCGGAACCATTTCGCTCCCTATCTCGAATTCAATTGTCCATTCCGCATAACATCATCATCATCTCATCGATTTCTTTTGTAATTTTGGATCTGAAATTAACCTTTTCTTTTCTTCTTGCTTGTGATGAATTTGGAAATGGTTCGAAATTTTTAGTGAAGGTTTTCCGAAAAAGAAAGTAGAAGGTTTAGTGTTTATGAAGGAATATTGAAGATAAGGAAAATTAAGGTTCTGAGATGAAATTGAAGGTTGAATTGAAGTAGATTGAAGCTCTGAGTTTTTCTGATTTGGCAGGGGTTTGTTAAGGCTCTCTAAGCTTGGGAAAAATGGAGGAGGAAGTTCTTATTTATAGATGTGGAGAGTGGATTCAGTGATGCCGTCTTGCAATGAGGTGATGCGTTTTGAACTCCCCACGAAATTCTCGTGCTTGCCTTTCTTTTCTTTTGCTGTGCGTTTTGGATTTTTAAGTTTTCAGGTTTGGTTCTCGTGATGTGCGGCTTGAGGTAATTGGCTTTGGTTTTGCGCGTATTAGCTGATGGCTGGTGAATGAATTTATTTGGATGCTTGACTTGGTGTTGTTGTTAGCTATTTGTTGGCGTGAGGACTTATGTGGGTAGCGTGAGCTGAGAAGCTTGCATTTTGATGTGTGACCCGCGTGTTTTGGCGAGTGAGGTTTTGGTGTACGGCTGTGGAAAAAGGCTTAGATTTGTGGCCTTGCGTGAAGTAGCTTGCTGGTACGGGTGATGATGGCTTGTCACGTGTGTATATTTGTTGAAGGCAAAATGTGAAGCTGGACTTGCGATGGCTTGGAAACTCAAGTGGTTGTGGAGTGTCACGTGGAAAAGGATGGAAAATGTGCTCATCTATTTTATTTTATTTTATTGTATTTAAAAAAAACAATAAGAAGAATAGCCAATAATATGGGCTTAAAAATTGGGCTTTTAGTGATGGAATGTGGTTTTTTTTTTTTATTTTGTTAATTTCTAATATTTTGGGATAAAGAATAACTGGCTTGACAAAAGAAATATATGGACATTTTTTACTATTATTATTTTTTTGTAAATTTGTAATGGGCTTATAGAAAAAAAAGTAAATGGATGGGTTTGAAATAAATGAAATGGTTATGAATGAGATATTTGAAATGGATAGGAATGGATAATCGGAAAGTGGATAATGGATGAAATTTGGATAAATGTGATAAAAAATATCGAAAAGAATGAAAATGGTCATAGAGAATTGGAATAAAGATGGATAATTGGACGTGAATTGATAATTCTTTTTTTTAAGCCCACAACAAATCCTGATTTTTTCACAAGCCACTGATAAAATGATCCCAGACATCACAAATCCACTGAATAAATCATAGCATTGAGTCACAACCACTTGAATCCTCTAAAAATTGCCCAGGTTATTTGAGGAAAATAAATCCACAAACAAACCACTGATGAACTGACGATCATTGAAGATTCGAACCAAACTTCGCACAAAACACTGTCTGATAACTGATGATCACATCATATAACACAGTCTTGAACTTTTGAATACGCACAGTCTGAGAAACAGACCGCTGGCACACACAACTTGCAGTCGAAACAATCTTCTGATAGTTTGACCAAGATTAGGTCAAACGTCCATCTGAATCGAATTGTGACTGAACAAACGCATCTGAATTGAAATCACTGCCCTGTCTTTTAAATCATGCAACACAGAAGAAGAAGAAGCAACTGCAACATATTTTTTTATATTTTGGTTAGAGGTTAGTAAAATATAAACAGATAACAGAAATTAAACATGGTGATCTCCTGCAAAGCAAAGACCTGCACCTGAAAAAAGATAAACAACCAGTGCGTGATCTTGTTTGTATGCGAAATGCAGATGAGATGCGAAAAATCTTAGGTCAAAAATTAGGGTCTGACAGATGCCCCTATTTAAGTTTCTTCAATCCAGAGATAATGAAGATTGGAATCTTCATTTCAACAAGATGGAAGATACTTAAATATCAAAAAACCCAATTTTTGATCCTAAGATGCCAAAAACTGGACTGAAATGATATGAACGATGAAATGATATGAAGATGATATGGAAATGATATGAACGATGAAATGATATGAAGATGATATGGAAATGATATGAAGCAATATGAAAATATATAAAGGCACATGAGATGTTATGAGAAAAACATGGAATGCAGAGAAAATATGTGAAATGCATATGAAATATTATGAGAAAATTTATGAGATGATATGAAATGTATCTGGAACCAAATGAAATGCAGAAAAGTCCGTGAGGGACAAGACGACACATGAAATAAAATAAACGCTGGGGATAAGGAGTATAAGACTCCGACGGGAAAAACAACATGCTAAAGACCAAAACATGGCTCAGCCGAGGTGAAAATGTCCAAGAATGACAACTGGACAGAAAGCATCACAACACCCAGGAATGGCACTGAATGAAGTGAGAAAAGGTCCGAAAAAGTACATCATAAACATCCAAGGATGACATTACTGACTTTAATATGGATATCCGAGAATGGCATCGAATAAAAGGTAATCACAACATCTGAGAATGGCAATCAGATAAAATATGAATTTCAACATTCAGGAACAACACTGAATGAAATGGGAAAATTTCGGGAAAACACATCAACTCAATGATGATTCCAACATGAAAATCTGAGAATGGCAATCGGAAGGGAAGTGATCACAACATCTGAGAATGACAATCAGATAAAATGCAAAGCACAACATTCAGGAACAGAACTGAATGAAATGGGAAAAAGTCCGGGACAATGCATCAAATCAATGATGACTTCACTATGGACGTCCGAGAATGGCAATCGGAAGGAATGTGATCACAACGTCCAAGAATAGCAATCGGATAATGTGAATCACAACATTCAGGAATAGAACTGAATGAGATGAAAAAAAAAAGGTCCGGGACAGTACATCAAATCAATGATGACTTCACTATGGACATCCGAGAATGGCAATCGGAAGGAAAATGATCACAACATCCAAGAATAGCAATCGGATAAAATGTGAATCACAACATTCAGGAACAACACTGAATGAAATGAGAGAATGGTCCAGGATAGTACATCAAATCAATGATGACTTCACTATGGATATCCGAGAATGGCAATCGGAAGGAAATGATCACAACATCCGAGAATAGCAATCAGATAAAATGTGAATCACAACATTCAGGAACAGAACTGAATGAGATGGAAAAAAGGTTCGGGACAGTACATCACATCAATGATGACTTCACTATGGACATCCGAGAATGGCAATCGGATAAAAGGGTATAATATTTGAGAAGACACAACAAGTAGGTGAAGAAAAAAATTCTGAAGAGACAGACAAATGCCAAGTAAGTTGGACTTTAACCAAAAAGTAAGAAGTTGAAAACAACAAGACTTTGAGAAATGCATTTGAGGACTAAAACACTCAGTATGCGGACATTTACGAAAATGGGGACTAAACCACCCAAGAACACGCATAATGAGGACTAAAACACTCAAATATGCAAAGGTAAACAAATCTGGGAATAACACACCCGAGAAAACGCATAATGAGGAATAACACACTCAAATATGCAAACTTTTCAAAAATGGGGAATAACACACCCAAGGACATGATACGAGAGGAAATGCTGACAACCAGTTTAGACTCTTAGAGGAGTGGAAATGCTGACAACCAGTTTAGACTCTTAGAGGAGTGGAAAGAAAGAATACTGATTCCTCAACACAGAAATCACTGCCATTCTGCTTGAAAACTAGGGATACTACTGCTGAACAAATCTCTGTCACACCAGCAAACTGTATCAAGTTGAAAATCTTTTGAGAAAAGTCATGGAAAGCTACTTGGGGATTCTTGAAGAAAATTGCCCCAAGTTCAATGATCGATGAAAATAAACTGATAATGGATTCAGGTTCTGACTACTGCTGGAGAAAATACTCAGATCTTTGGGATAACTGTTGAGAAGAATAAATTGATCAAGGCTTCAGTTCTTGAAATGAATGTTGAGAAGATAAATCCAATATGAATCTTGCAGAGAATCTTCTGACTAACCAAATCTGAGAATAACTTGCACAAAGCAACAACTCTTGAATCATAGGACCTGAGAAGAACTTGCCCCTGATAAGATCACTGACCAAGTTTCTAAACTGTTTGAAAATTCCTTGATGAGGAAAGTTTATTTGCAAATAAAAATGTTTGTACAAACCTGGTTAATTTTAATGCAAAGTTCAATGCAAAGTTTGAAATCACAAATCATTTTTGGAATGAAATTTAATGATGTAAAGTAAATGAAAACAATGTCAAAACACGGCGGTTGAGACAACATTAAAGATAAAGCAAAAGGTAAGAAAACAAATGATTGGTAAAGAACTTGGGAGTCAGTTTACACAACCTTGTTGTAGTATGCTTTTCAAAAGAAACCTGGATTCAATTAGGACTTTTGAAGGTTGTAACGTGGCCTGGTTCATGGTTTATGAAACAAAGGATATAGGCTCAAAGTTTATTTGTACCCAACCCAACTTCGTGATGAACTTCCAGTCCTACATTCAATTAATTCAGCCTATGCATTCAAGTTCCCAGAAATTTAGGATTTCACAGATGAAGATGATTCATAAGCCAAAGGATTTTGAGGTAACAGTCACATCTTTCCCTTTGTTATTTCCAGTGAGGACTTTAGTCAACTCGACTTATTTTTGCTGAGGAATTTTGATGACCTCTTGATAAATCTTTCTTTTATTATCCCTAACTTTTGCTTGAACTGTGTCATTTGAACTTACAGCCAGCGGGATGCCCCAGTTTTTGCCTAAGTCTCCTTCATAGGTTTTGACTTAGCGGGCTTTGATTTTTTTCAATAATTTTTTTTAATATCATTTTTTTTTGAAAGATAATGACTGCATGGCTTAATGATTACGATGAACCATCATTGGCTTTTGAATTAAAAAAACATCTTCAACACTTCTTTGATGTGTGTGAAGGAAAACTTGAGATTGCAACCTGTATTAAAAGGTGTCTTGAATGATTATTTTGTACTTGAATGCACATTTGAATTAATTGATAACTAACCATCCCCGGGTTAAAATTGAGGGTTTTTTCCGAATAGAAAGAAATCCAACTTCAAGGCTAAAAGGGGTTAACAAAGGATCAACTTCCTTATTTCTCCAGTGTTTAGGATTTGAAACAATGCTTGTATATCATCAACCAAGTCTCAATTGAAAGCATACCAACAACAGTTATGAATATCTCGTTTTCATCATCCTCCCTCCAATCATTGTAAAATCTTTGAGAAAAGATAAATGGAATTTGAAATGTAAAGCATAACAATGCAAATAGTAAATGAAATTGAATCAAAACAAAGCAATGCTCATTTCATTAAAATCAACATGAAAGTACAAACAAATTTAAAAGCAAACAACTTAATATGATTGAAGAAAAATTGCAAACATAAAGAAACAATGGCCTAGTGATCAATCAACAACAAGGATGAGCTGTCATGTCTGATATTCTGGCCTTGAAGAAAATTGACAATTGAAGTCTCTAGAAGATTCATTTCTCATGATTTGGAAAAGGATTGTTGACAACATTAGGATTAATGTCCTCAAAAGTGATCATCCCATTTCTAACAAGCTCCTTTACTTTAGCCTTCAATGCAAAACAGTGTTCTAAGTCATGACCAGTTCCCCCTTGATGAAACTCACAGCGAAGATCTGCTCTATAACCAACCGGAAGAGGATTTGGAACAGGAGGCGCAGGCCTAGTAGTAATCCAACCATTCTGGACCAAGTAAGGATACAACTCAGCATAAGTCATCGGAATAGGATCAAAGTTTGGCCTGCTCCTGGCATTACGATTCTGGTTCTGGCCAACATTCCTTTGAATAGATGGACCATTGATCATCGGAGCAACTGCAGTAGGGTATGATTGTTCATGGTGTTGTTGTCTACGACGAGTTATCCCAACAACACTCGCTTCACCAGCAAAAACATTAACTTGAGGCATGACAATCCTCCGAGATTGAGTTTCCCTAGTGATCAAAGCATGTAGCATCTCCATGATCTGACTCACATTGCTTTTCAGCTTATCAAGGTCTTCCCTAACTTTCTTGTTGTGCTGTTCTTGATTTTCCATTCTCAATCTAATAACTCTCAATCTGTTAGCAGCTCTAGTACCGTATCTGTGGTGAGGAGTCAGCTTGACGGATCAACAGACAACTGAGGAAAGAAACAACTGGGATGAGTTCCCATACAACTCGGATGAACTCAAGAATATGCGAATATGCAATGATATGCAATGTTCACTTCCATTTTCAGAAAAACAACTCGATTATTGCAAACATGGTCAACATCGAGAATATGGTCATGAAAAATCTTGACAGAAAGGAACATTTACTTTTTCCAACATTTGCAATAATCGGAATTGTCTTCCTTGAAAAATGGTCGTGACGATGATCATGATGAATATGTAGATGCAACAAACACAAACAAGATCACGCAAAGCACACAAGTTCAAAGGTTCGAATCACGAGCATGGAGTCATGGGATAAGAACACCAACCCACACAGGTATGTACTAAGGTTTGTCTTCATTGTACCTGCAAAAAACCAGAAGGGTGCTAACAGAGGTTCCCGGAGTTAACAGTCATCTTTAGAATATCATCGGTACGTTGGATTACTCCCCAACCGATAACATTCTTAAAATAGACCTCGTCCGAGTGTAGCATCGCGTGACAACCTCCTTAGGTTTACACCCAGACAGTTTCCGCACTATGTTCCTAAATTGGCTTAGATTGGTTAAGGGTTCTACGGTCCTCAGTATGATCAGCTCAAAGTCGGAAAATAATGCCACGTACGATTACTCGTCATGACATTGATAGTCCAAGAGAGCCTAACCGAGTGGAGATTATCAAATTGATATTGCTTTGGACTACTCCATCGCATATCGCTTCGAATATCGTCGTCCTATCATAAGTTCCACTCAGATCTGGGTTAGAATCTATCTCACAGAGAATCACCAAGACCGAAACAGAACAACCAAGTAACAAGCAAATCAAACTAAAGCAGTAAACAAATCAAAGTAGGCCGAATCCACTTAGAGATTGATTCCCCAGCAGAGTCGCCACTTTTCTGTAGCGGTAAAATCATGAGTGTAAGCTATTGATTAACTTAACTCGATATACACAGAGTCGCCACCGCGCTTTTATTTATTTCCAAAAGGAAAAAGGCAAAAGAACGAACAAATCCTTAAAGAATCTTAAAAGCTAAAAAGCTAAAAGAATCAAACAGAGAATGGGTACGGGGATTGGTTACAAATCGGGAAGGTTTTAAGCACCCGACTTGTCCGTGGTACTCCACGGGAACCCTTTGAAATATTTACTGCATTTTTTGGTTTGAAATGGTTTGCTTGAAAAAAAGATTGAAGCGATGAGAAGAAGAATGTTTTTTAAGATTTTGGTGTTTGAAGAGACGAACGTCTCATGCCTACGTACCCACAGAGTGCAATGCGAGATCAAAACCCCGTAGTTCGTGGTACAAATTGTGAAAAGGCAAATGGGTTGAATTGATTTTAAAATGTAAAGATAAGTCGTCATTCTTTAGCGAATAATTCCGCTAAAAAGAATGAATCATATCTAAACATAAAAGGTTAAAAGAAACGTGCACGAGGGCACAAAAACAATTGAGTGAGTTTTGAAAGTTTTAAAGTTTTTGAGAAGAAAAGTTTCGATATGCTTATGTGGTTTAGCATTTATTAAGAAATGAAATGAAAAGGTAAAAGCACATGACCGAAGTCAAGGTTTAATTGCGAAAATGTTTGAAGTTAGAAAACAAAGAAAGTTTTGAAAATAGGAAGGAGATTTGAAAATTTAAGAAGATGGAAAGAGATGAAGGGACTATCCTAAGACTTGAAAATAAAAGTTAAAGGAAGAAAGATCAAACCATATGGTAAGCATTCTTGAAACAATTGGATTTCCATCTTCATAAACAAGTGAACTTAATCGGAGTCAAAATCTTCAATCCATAACAACTTGAGCAAAGGGATGATCCTAGAATCTAAGTCCAACTCCAAGTCTCATGCTAAGGATAGTAACCATAGTCCGAAATTAAAGTCCAATTTTTAGATGTTTAATCCGTTATTAGTGTTTTGGTGTCCAAATGGACAAAGGAGAAATAACAAGCAACAATATAAAACAATAACAAATGATATATGATATAATATGATAAAGCATAATAAGAGAGATAGAGAACAAGAGATTGAAATAAAAGAGGATAAGGTGCGAGAGATTAAAATTAAATGTTAGTATATTCACATTATTATAATATTTACAATAATAAGTGGTATGATGAACTTAATCAAGCACAACCACGAAAAGAAAAATAAAATCGAGGCAACCGGATCCAAGTGGATCGCATTCCGAATCGGGACAACTTTAGGTCTATGTTAAGCAATCGCCGAGTAATTTACAAAGTAATTACCCTACAAATGAGGCCGGCCACCACTAATTAAAGTGGAAAATATTCGTGTTAACACATGTTAGAGAAACGATATTATGGATCGTTCTCCGAAAACATGCCACACTAAAAGAAAAGGTAACGGTCTAATCTTAATCGGGATTTCACATTGTGTTTATCGAAGGCAACCTATCACGATTCCAAAGTATGGAAAATGATCCAAATGATCATTTATCCATAGGTTTGAAATAATGAAGATTAAACATCTTCGAAAACCAATAATCGCGAATCGGAGATCTCATCGACCAAAAAGAAAAATAAGATGAATAAGAGAGTGGATCTAAAATTAAAATCCACTAGAAAAATCGATCCAAAGAATTAAAATCCAATTGAAGTATTCACCAAGTAAAAAATCAAAAATAAAACACTAACATATCCTCTTTTTTTAAAAATATATTCTAAAATACTAATATCAAAAATAGAATATAATAATAACAAAGAAAGTTGAAAAATAATAAACAAAAAGAAAATTGAAAGATTAAAAGAAAAATAAAAAAAAGAAAGAAAGGGGAGGGGGCTGCGGACAGGGAGGTGATAACAGTAACATAAGCCTATGGCCTTAGGCCCAACATCATCACATATCAGCTTCTTTTATTAAAAAAAATAAAAGCAAAATAAGAAAAATAAAAAGAAAAGATCAGATCCTCTTCTTCTCTAAGCCGCACACACTATTCACACGGAAGAAATTCGTCACCCTCACCTTCACGAACACACTTTCTCAAAAATCTCATCGGAACCGGAACCATTTCGCTCCCTATCTCGAATTCAATTGTCCATTCCGCATAACATCATCATCATCTCATCGATTTCTTTTGTAATTTTGGATCTGAAATTAACCTTTTCTTTTCTTCTTGCTTGTGATGAATTTGGAAATGGTTCGAAATTTTTAGTGAAGGTTTTCCGAAAAAGAAAGTAGAAGGTTTAGTGTTTATGAAGGAATATTGAAGATAAGGAAAATTAAGGTTCTGAGATGAAATTGAAGGTTGAATTGAAGTAGATTGAAGCTCTGAGTTTTTCTGATTTGGCAGGGGTTTGTTAAGGCTCTCTAAGCTTGGGAAAAATGGAGGAGGAAGTTCTTATTTATAGATGTGGAGAGTGGATTCAGTGATGCCGTCTTGCAATGAGGTGATGCGTTTTGAACTCCCCACGAAATTCTCGTGCTTGCCTTTCTTTTCTTTTGCTGTGCGTTTTGGATTTTTAAGTTTTCAGGTTTGGTTCTCGTGATGTGCGGCTTGAGGTAATTGGCTTTGGTTTTGCGCGTATTAGCTGATGGCTGGTGAATGAATTTATTTGGATGCTTGACTTGGTGTTGTTGTTAGCTATTTGTTGGCGTGAGGACTTATGTGGGTAGCGTGAGCTGAGAAGCTTGCATTTTGATGTGTGACCCGCGTGTTTTGGCGAGTGAGGTTTTGGTGTACGGCTGTGGAAAAAGGCTTAGATTTGTGGCCTTGCGTGAAGTAGCTTGCTGGTACGGGTGATGATGGCTTGTCACGTGTGTATATTTGTTGAAGGCAAAATGTGAAGCTGGACTTGCGATGGCTTGGAAACTCAAGTGGCTGTGGAGTGTCACGTGGAAAAGGATGGAAAATGTGCTCATCTATTTTATTTTATTTTATTGTATTTAAAAAAACAATAAGAAGAATAGCCAATAATATGGGCTTAAAAATTGGGCTTTTAGTGATGGAATGTGGGTTTTTTTTTATTTTGTTAATTTCTAATATTTTGGGATAAAGAATAACTGGCTTGACAAAAGAAATATATGGACATTTTTTACTATTATTATTTTTTTGTAAATTTGTAATGGGCTTATAGAAAAAAAAGTAAATGGATGGGTTTGAAATAAATGAAATGGTTATGAATGAGATATTTGAAATGGATAGGAATGGATAATCGGAAAGTGGATAATGGATGAAATTTGGATAAATGTGATAAAAAATATCGAAAAGAATGAAAATGGTCATAGAGAATTGGAATAAAGATGGATAATTGGACGTGAATTGATAATTCTTTTTTTTAAGCCCACAACAAATCCTGATTTTTTCATAAGCCACTGATAAAATGATCCCAGACATCACAAATCCACTGAATAAATCATAGCATTGAGTCACAACCACTTGAATCCTCTAAAAATTGCCCAGGTTATTTGAGGAAAATAAATCCACAAACAAACCACTGATGAACTGACGATCATTGAAGATTCGAACCAAACTTCGCACAAAACACTGTCTGATAACTGATGATCACAGCACATAACACAGTCTTGAACTTTTGAATACGCACAGTCTGAGAAACAGACCACTGGCACACACAACTTGCAGTCGAAACAATCTTCTGATAGTTTGACCAAGATTAGGTCAAACGTCCATCTGAATCGAATTGTGACTGAACAAACGCATCTGAATTGAAATCACTGCCCTGTCTTTTAAATCATGCAACACAGAAGAAGAAGAAGCAACTGCAACATATTTTTTTATATTTTGGTTAGAGGTTAGTAAAATATAAACAGATAACAGAAATTAAACATGGTGATCTCCTGCAAAGCAAAGACCTGCACCTGAAAAAAGATAAACAACCAGTGCGTGATCTTGTTTGTATGCGAAATGCAGATGAGATGCGAAAAATCTTAGGTCAAAAATTAGGGTCTGACACTCTCAAAGTCAGTGGCAAAGGCTCAAGTGACTATTGAAGAATATGGGAAACAAATAAGCAAAATGGAAAATGACATGACGAAGCTCATGAAGTTGATAAAATTCTGGAAATTGATTTTGTTCATAGGCCTTGTTGTAGTTGTTTTTAGAATCCTTTAGGATGTTGTTGAATCAATTTGTTCTCACTGTTTTTAGAATGCTTTAGGAAATTGTTGTTGTTAAATTAATTTGTTGTCAAATTGTTGTTGTTGTTGTCAAATGTAATGGATTATTTGTGATCAATGGTAGTTACTATTGTTATGTTGACAGTACCATAATGTTAGCATTTGTTATCAGCTAAACATAATTGACATAATTGCTAAACATAATTGAAATAATTGCTACAGAAATGTTACATTGATAGAACTAAACATAATTGACATAATTGCTTATCATAATTGACAAAACAGAATTCTAACATTGACAAAACCATATGTCTTACATAATTCTTACATAACATTGACAAAACAGAATTCTTACATAATTGCTTATCATAATTGACAAAACACTTAACATTGACACAATTGTCTTACTTAACATTGACAGAATTGTCTTAACATTGACAAAACACATATATCTTAACATTGACAGAATTCTTAACATTGACATATGTCCTAAGGTTTCCAAATCTTGGTTGATCTCTTTGTTGGTGTACTTCTCCTTGCTGTTGGGCCTACAGCAGTCTTGGCTGCACTCATCCTGGTGGTTGGGCCTGGGGGCATGAAAGGCTTAGTTGGCATTCTGTAAGATAGCTTGTTTGGCCTTCCTTGATCTTGCTTGGTTTTCCTTGAATTATGCTGAGGTTGAACTTGAGATGGCTGCTGAGACTGTGATTGGTCCTGAGACTGTGATGGCTGCTGAGACTGTGATGGTTGCTGAGATTGTGATGGTTGATGTGATGGATGCTGAGATTGTGATGGTTGCTGAGGTTGTTGAACAGATGCTTCAGATGGCTGGCCTTGTGATACCTGCTGACTGGTGTGGTCCTTGCAGGTCAGTTTATTATGACCTGCTTTTTTGCACCTGCTACACCTAACATTAAACCCAGTCCTTCTCATCTTCTTGTCTGAACCATCAATCTCACCTTGCTCTAAATTTCTTCTTTTCTTTGGCCTTCCAGGCATCTTCCTATACTTAGGAGGCTGCACATCTGGATATTCAGTTCTGGCCCACAAATTAGAACCATTAACTGGAAAAATCACAAATTCATAGACCTCCATGTATCTCTCCTTTCTATAATATTCTGGAATGTAGTCAGCAATGTTGTAGTTTCTACTCTTCATAGCTGATAAGGCATGCACACAAGGTAGCCCTGTCAGCTCCCATCTTCTACATGAACAACTTTGCTCCTTAAGGTCTATAGTGAATTTATCTGCTTGGTTTTCTAGATGCCTCACCTCAAAAATATGTTCAGAAGTCATCCTATAAGCACAAAACAGAATTGAATTCACTAATAAGCAACTATAAGCACAAAACAGAATTGAATTCACTAATAAGCAACTATAAGCACAAAACAGAATTGAATTCACTAATAAGCAACTATAAGCACAAAATAGAATTGAATTCACTAATAAGCAACTATAAGCACAAAACAAAATTGAATTCACTAATAAGCAACTATAAGCACAAAACAGAAATCAATTCATATACCAATTACTAATAATCTACTATAAGCAACAAAACAGAATTGATATACCTGACAATCTACTATAAGCACAAAACAATTCATATACCTGACAATCCAAAGGTTGGTGTAAGAGCTTGTTTTTTCAACTTTCTTTCTTATGTTTGGTAGGACAAACCTAGCAGTTCAAAATAGCTCCATCTATCAACATCTATTTTCAATTCTGCAATCTCTCCCCCTTCATATACACTCAGCTCGTCATCCACAAATGCACCACTGTGGTGAATTGTAAGACTCAGGTACTCACTCATCTCTACTGACAAAAATCCCTAATCGAAGTCAAATAACCCTAAATCAGTAACTTTTACGAAAAACCCTAAAACATACAAACCCTAAATCATTAAAGTAACTGCAATCGAATAACATATCAAATTGTAAAATCGAATATCTGGTGGATTATGCTTCAGAAATGGATTATGCTTCAATGCTTAAAGCTTCAATGGCTGCGCTAGGGTTCCTCCTTTCTAATTTTCACCAACATTCGTACAACTAGTAATGAGACTCCTTAGTATACACTTTATGCAAACACATCCTACATGGCAGATGAGTCACCCAAACTAAGCTCCACATGTGTATGCTAACTTGACTTTGACTAACGGTTGCTGACGGAAGGACAAACGTGGTACAATTTAACAAATTAAATGATCTTTTTGTCACTTTTTAGAGATAAGGGACCATATTGGACCTAGTGATGGAGTTAAGGGACCAATTTGGGTATTTAGCCTAAAATTAACCATATAATTAGTTTACGCAAAAGAACAACACAAACAAGAAAATTATTTATAAAAAAAATAACAAACTGGGGAAATTCTGGAGATATATCTACGAAAACATTCTAGAGATGTATCTCTAGAATTTCCCAAATTATATGAAACATTGAAATTTTCCAGAGATGTATCTCCAAAAATTCCTGAGATTCAGAGGTCGTAACAATGAATTCCTTTGCTATTCAGAATGAGAAAAATAAAGCTCTGATCATCCATTTGAGCCAACAAACAATATACACTTTCTCTAAACTTTGTTTCATCTGATTTCTAAACATTTCTATACTTAACAATCGATTTTAACACGTTTACAATAAAACATGAATATTTACCGAAAACTCAAAAAACTTATCAGAAATTTATGATTTGAAAGATGTTGAATGATGAAATGGATGATGCTTGATGTTTACTTGAGTCTCCGACTGAAGAAATATGATTTGATGAAGTTGGAGATATTTGGGAATGAGAAAGTGGAAGAATTATGTGAATAAAAATGAAAGAGTGAGAGGAGAAGAGTGTAGCACGATAATAACCTCTAAAATGTTCTGAAGATATATCTCCGAAATATTTCAACGTACACTTAAATTTTGGAGCGCCCGAAGATATATCTCCAGAATATTTTAACGTCTAATCGAATTTTAGTGCGTTCAAAGATATATCTCTAAAATAAAAAAGCATATATAAAAATTCACATTGTGTGGAAGAAATTAATAAGGAGCCAAAGTAAATCCTCTTTTTCTTTTGCTTATTAGGCCCACTAGAGTTAGTTGTCCTCCATGTTGTACAATTTTTTACTTATTCAATAAAGTTTTATTTCTTTTCTTTAACGGAATTCACCATCCGTTACAAGTGTTGTCAATATTTCTTTTCAAAGAAAAACAAAAGTGTAGAAAAAGGAAACTAGTAGCAATATTCTAAATGAGTATATTAGTATACAAATGCACGCAAAAGATGTGTAATTTGTTGGTCGGAATATTAATCCTTTGTTAGCAACTAAAAAAGCAGAAAACATAGAAGCCATGAATTTTGCTTTCTATAGGTGATTTTCTGCTTTCAATTTTCATGGATGGAAATGGCTATGGTCCTATATGTATTATAAAAGTGTTCTTTAATCCAAGTGTTTCCTCCATGGAAAGCAACCACTATGCAACGTGCATGAAAAGAAGCTAATGGCTGAAACATAATCTAGCAACCGTACGAATTGATTCCCAATTCAAAAAGACTATATATCAAATCTTACAGCCTAATACATTCAAATGATGAGTCATATAAATCTAGTTGAATAATATTTCTCAAAGATCATAGTATACAGAGGTCAATCAATGGTTTATATTTTCTATTATCATTTGAGGATCTTACAAACATACACACGTTAGATGGTGCAAAATTCATGCTTCGCAATTTGCAATACAGAATATCTTAATAAAAACAACTAAAACTAAAACTAGACGATTCAAGCAAATAAGAATTTAAACTATAATTAATCTAGAACCAATGTTTAGATGAAACAAACAATCAATCCAAAACACAAAGATAAAGAGAGTAGCAGATTCACACACCAATTTTATATATCTAGTTAGGCTCAACTTGATCTATATATTAAGAAGAGATGTGAGTATTTAGGGACTTCAAGAGTTATAAGAATTAATTTCAAGAGTTCAATATAAAGGAATATTTTTACTTTAGAGATTTTTTTATGAACAACACACGTTGTGAGAAACACTTCACATATTTATCTAAAATTTTAAGATGATAGATGTGTGGGTTCTTCAAATTATAAAAGATGAATGCTAACAACACTTTCTTTTCAACACTCTCTCAAACAGTCACATTCTTATTGGTTGAAACATGTATGAGTCTCTCATTTTAGAAATAGACCCCACATAAAGTAGTAAGACTCATACATGTTTCAACCAATAGAAAAATAAGTGTTTGAGAAAGTGATGAGTGTTTTTAGCATTTTTCTTTAAGAAATGCTCAAATCTCCACATTTCTAACCAATGCGGGACACTCTAGGCACGACCACGTGGGGATACTTTAAATACAAGTAAGCGAGTCTCTTCACTCAAACCAAAGGTTCATGATACCACTGTTGGGGTCAATTTGGTCAATTCGAGGGACAACACAAGGTAACATTTTTTACTTTGCGGTTTTTCTTTAAGGCAACACACATTTGTGAGAGACAAACCACATATTCACCCAAAACTTTAAGGTGATGGTTGTAAGGGTTAATCTCCCGAGTCTCCACATTTCTAAACAATGTGAGACTTTCCCACACTACTCGCACTTGTTTTTCTTAACACTTCCCGCAAGTGTGAGTTTATCCACAATATTCCCCATTAAGCAGAAATTCTTTCATCCACATACACTTGTACCGTCGTTGAGACTCTTCAACGGTACACTCTAATAACAACCATGTAAGGATAATTTTGATACAAGTGTGTCGGTCCCTTCACTCGAACCAGACTCCGATATCACTGTCAATTCTGGGAGGTCAAAATGAGGGAATGTTTTTACTTTGGGGACTTTCCTTTTATGAGCAAAACAACTTGTGAGAGATACGATACATTCTCACCAAAAATCTTAAGGTAATAAGTGTGTGGATTTTCCCACGTATAAAATACTCAGGTCTCCGCATTTCTCAAAAACGTGGAACTTCCCCACACTACTCACATTTATTATTTTTAACCATTTCTACTATTTCTCTTTGTATCAATCTAAATGATTTTCTCTTAAGAATACAATAGAGAAAACATAATTTTTTTTCCTAATGATTCTTATGAACCTAAAGTGGTTAGATTGTGTTTCCCAAACATCACCAAAAGCCCTTAACATAAGAGCTCTAGTCCCCCTATTATGTTCCTCTTTTTTAGTGTATTGTTGTGTTAGCTTAATCATGTTTTTCTACCTTGATTTTATATTTAAAAAAACATACATGATTTGAATTGTGCTAAGCAGAATGTTAGAGAAATTCAACATTAACAACTCATTAACAAGATTCTAATCATCATCTCCAAAAGAATAAAATGGATTTTAAAACATATTCACTATAATTCTTCGATCAGTGGCAATGATCAATATTTACCCATCAACCACTTAATTATTATCTCTAATCTAAAAACTCGAATAAAATATATTAAGTTCAAGTTATACTTACCACTATTTTGTTGTTGGGCATATGACCGGCCCGAAATAATTTGAATCATCACTTTTAAAAGCTATAAAACACAAATTTTATTAGAGATAAATTTAATAGTTTGTTAAGGTTTATTATGAATGTTATTAGTTTGTTAGGGTTGATCTTATTTTCAAGTTCTGAAAAATAGATCATCAGCCTATATATAAAGGTATGTCATGTGTCACCAAAAACAATAAGAATACAACATAGTTTTCAAGTTAACTTTCTATTATGGCATCCGAGCACGATTCTGATTCGGAAGAGATATTGGAGAAGAAAAATACCTCCAAACTTGAAACAAAGAACATAACAAAGAATACACAAGCCTATCATATAAACAACTCTGATAATCTTGGAAGTTCAGTCGTGACCGGATTGCTGAATTGAGAAAATTACTGCACATGGGCAAGATCGATCAAGACAGCTTGGCATGCGAAGACAAAATTGGGTTCCATTAATGGAAGCATCAAGAAACCATCAAGTTAATCTGAAGTGTACCATAATTGGGAGAAAGTGGATTCAATGAGGACAACTTGGTTGATCAATGTGACATAATCAGATCTACATATCAACATCTCACATGCTTCAGCAGCATATCTCTAGGCCTGAATTAACCTACTAAGTTCATATTCTAAGTCAATTCATGTAAACTCCACTCCAAGACCATTGGGATGCTGATATGCGAGTCTTACGATATTTCAAATTTTCTCCTAGTCAAGGTATCATTCTTCCACAACATAATGATGTACAACTAGTTGGCTATTGTGACTCGGATTGAACATCATATCTCATTACCAGAAAGTCCATCTCAGATTATCTAATGAATCTTGACAATGTTTCAATATCATGAAAAAGAAAGAAATAAGCCACAATGTCTTGATCCTCAAGTGAGGTTGAATATCGTGCAATTGTACATTCCACAAGTGAAATACTATGGATACGTAATTTTTTAGAGACTCTGCAAATTTCATGCATCAAACTCACGCTTCAGCATTGCGACAATCAAACAATTCTTCATTTAGCTGCTAACCCGGTCTTCCATGAAAGAACATAGCACAATAAAATTAACTATCATTTTATCAGGGAACACATACATTCAGGTGCCATAAGCATAAATTACATGTCCACCAAACAACAAAATACTGACTTTTTTACTAAGTCCTTAGGCGTGAAAGTTTTTCAAGACCTCATGTTCAAATTGGGTATTTATAATCCTCACTCTCCAATTTGAGGGGGATTATTAGAGATAAAATTAATAGTTTGTTATTAGTTTGTTAGAATATGTTATGATTGTTATTAGTTTGTTAGGATTTGTTAGGGTTGATCCTATTTTCAAACTCTAAAAGATAAATCATCAATCAATATATAAAGGTATATCGTATGTCATCAAAATAATAAGAATAGAACATATTTTTTAAGTTAACTTTCAATTAAATTTTAAGACATTTGCTGCACAAGGAAAATGTGGATATACTACAAAAATTAATTGAATGGAATTAAAGTAGCATCGTGTAGAGAGATATAGTCCCCTAACATGTAAAGTTAAAGTAGCATAAGCTTATACATGTATATATAGCAAACTCACATAGAGCTTATTACATCAACTTCTTACAACTCACTCATCACTAGAAGAACTTTGTGTCATAACTAAAAATCCAAATTAGCAAGATGAAAAGAGACAATCCTTATATGATTGTGATAATCATACAAGCCATATATGCAGCAATGTTTCTTCTGTCAAAAGCTGCATTCGACCATGGCATGAGCAATTCCGTCTTCGTCTTCTACAGACAGTCTGCAGCAACAATTTTCATAATACCTTTTGCTCTCTTCTTTGAATGGTATGATCATGAATACATAATCAATTAACTTCAACTATTCCATTCGTTTAATTAACGTTGAACTCGATACAGGAAAACTGCACCACCTTTACCATTCAAAACCTTTTGCAAGATCTTCTTCCTTTCTTTCATCGGGTATGTATAAATTAGACTAGTGATTCATGCAATAAATATATTGCATATATGTGTTTGCGATTAACTATAATATAACGAAATTTTGTTATCAGGATAACTTTGAGCTTAAACATATACGGTATTGCTTTGATAAACACATCTGCAACTTTGGCGGCCGCTACTACTAACTGTCTTCCAGTTATTACCTTCTTCTTGGCACTTCTATTCAGGTATTACCTATATTCATATACATTATACACCTTAGAAAACTAAAAGTGAATAGTATTTAGATAGAGATTAACAATAGAAGTGGTGTATATGGTAGTTTAAAGGATTGTGATTAACTTTTGTTCACATGTTTTCTTTCTGTCATGTCACTTTTTTCTATTAGTTTGAAAGATTGTATCTTCTTTTTCTACAATTACCATTCATACATAGATATTTTCTCTTCTCATTTTTGTGTCACTTTCCATCATACATTTATCTTTCGACTTTTGGATTACTTTTGATTTGATTCAACCTGTGTTAAGGTTTTGCAGCCGCGGAATATACTTTGAATGATTGTCCAATAATGCGTGCCTAGCTAGTTTGATTGTTTTCATATAATGGACAAATGTCTCTTTCCGTCGTGAAAATATACCACGATTTAAAGCATATAGGATTTTGCATTTCAGGATTGAAGTTTTGAGAGTAAAAACAGCTGCTGGGGCAGCTAAGTTAGCTGGTGTGGTGGCATGTTTGGGTGGAGCAGCAATTCTTGCTTTTTATAAAGGACCTCATTTTGAACTCTTAAGTCATTTTCACTTTTTTGGGAATTACCATAAAACCCAACACCAACATCAGGGCCATTTTCTATCTGGCTCATCATGGATCAAGGGTTGCTTCCTCATGCTTCTTTCTAATACCTTTTGGGGAATGTGGCTTGTTCTACAAGTAATTCATTTCTATCAATTAATTTCCACCAACTTAAAATCCAAATATATATTCTTTAAGTTATTTACTAACTTTTGCTGATATTTAACCAGACGTTTATCATAAAAGGATATCCTTCAAAGCTGCTACTCACGACTCTTCTGTGCTTTTTAAGTTCAATTCAGTCTTTGGTTGTAGCGTTGGCCGTAGAACGAGACTTTGAACAATGGAAATTGGGTTGGAATGTCAGACTCGTCGCAGTGTTATATTGTGTAATATTCTCGATCTTAATTAAATTGATTATCTTGTATGATTAGTAATTAATGGCTGATAACAATAACTTATTGTGATTATAGGGAATTATGGTGACTGGTGTGACATATTACTTACAAACATGGGTTATAGAGAAGAGAGGACCAGTGTTTCTAGCCATGTCAACACCCCTAGCTTTGATCATGACTATGTTCTCCTCAGCAATTTTCTTGGGAGAGATAATAAGTTTGGGAAGGTATTTTCGTTAATTAGTCGTTAAGAAGTACTACTTTTCAAGTTTAATTTGTGTTCGTTTTTAAGTTGATTCACTAATTATGTTATTGTTTTTGTTGTAAATTTGAGCAGCCTTTTAGGTAGTTGTGCTTTGGTTTTAGGACTGTACTGTGTGCTGTGGGGAAAGAGCAGAGAGAAAATGCCGAAAGCTTCCTTGGACATAGAGCAAGCTTCGAGTTTGAATGAACCAAATAAGTGACTTATACGACGATGGACCGATTGTTGAGTCAATATCAATCATTTTACTACCGCATCTGTAAATTCTTACGACAATCGTGTTGAAGTTTTATACAATTTTTATACACCAGTAGACTATAAAATAATGGATAGTAGATTTCGATACAAATATATCACCAAGAAACATCTTGGCCCGAAACATAAAGTCAATTGTATCTTTTGCTATAATATTGTTTTGTTAGGCATCAAAACTTAATATGTGCATGATTTAATGTTTGAGTACAAAATCATAAAGTATAATTAAATCATGAATTGCATACACAAATCTCACTTTAAACAATCAAATGGTTTTTTTAAGCTTGATGCTTGTGATGTAAGAAACATTCTCAAACTTGTAGTTTTTAGTTCCCAAGAATTCTCACATGCAAACCACATCAAAATTACAATTTACAATGGTGATTTTGACCTATCAATACTGATAAGCAATAGCAAGAAACCAAAAATACAACTCCACAAGAACAAAAAATCAGTCTTCAAATAATTATAAGTAAATAGCAAGAAAAAGAAAAAAGAATAACACAAATATAGCTGAGAAATGGCACATAACATAGTGAGGTCGACTTCATGTTGCAGCCGACAGTAGACCGTTGAATTAAGAGAGAGAAACTTTTTCGCTGCCAACATCAGAAGCCTTTGGCGTATGCTCCACCACGACATCAGCATAGCTTTCCTCTCCTATGCTAGATGTTGCTTCCACTGCTTTGTTCTCCACAGATTCTGCATTTGGTAAAACCACTTCAATTACTTTATCATTAAGCGGAGAAACTACCACAGCTTCAATAGGACTAGTCTCAGATGATTTCTCTTGTTTGATTGGTTCATTCAACTCATTGCTTTGTGTTTTCACTGAAACCTTCTCAGCTTCTGGTGTTTCTGTCTTTATCACAGTTACCTTAGGTGGAATAGCATTTTGATTTTGTTTCACCGCTGTTTCTTCCACCTCTGGTTCATTGACTTTAGCTTCTTCTGGTGTTTCTTTCTTCACAATCACATCAGCTGCTGAATCAATGATTTGGTTTTGCAGTGTAGGTTTTTCCTCAATTGCAATAACTGCAGATTCTTGTTTTGTAACTGGCTCATTGTTTTTGGTTTCCTGAGATGGTTTCTCTGTCTTTGGAGATTCTTGTTTCACTGTTCGCTCGATGATTTTAGCATCCTCCAGAGGTTCTTGTTTTATAGCTTCCTCATTGCTTTTGGTTTCCTGTGATAGCTTTTCCTCGGTTTTTGGAGATTCTTGTTTCACTGTAGGCTCACTGATTTTAGCATCCTCGAATTGTTTCTTGTCTTCATATATTTCTTGTTTCACAGTTTCCTCAGCATTGGTTTTCTCATTTTCTGCGGAAACCTTTGCGTCTTCATTCTAAGATATCAGAGAACAAGATGATAATACATGTGATAGTTAGGCATAAAGATGAATGAAAACAAAGGATAAAAGTAGAAATAAAAAAAAAAATATATGAAAAAAAGTAAGGATTGTTATCTAATGAGTCACATATTGGATGAAATATGATTGAAAATATGTTTATAAGTGGCGTAATCTTCACCTTACAGATTAGTTTTGTAAGGTTGAATTAGGCCTAATCCAAATTATAGTATGATATAAAGTCCATCTAAGACCCAATAAACCACGTGTTATGGGGTCACTCGGGTTACATTTCAGATGTTCAATCCTAAACTAAGGAAGAGTATTTATAAAAACTGAATTGCAACATCAAGCCGTCTTAGCTCAGCTGGTAGAGCGCGTGGCTTTTAACCACGTGGTCGTGGGTTCGATTCCCACAGACGGCGTCCAAATTCAATTTTTTTTGCTCAAGGCGAAGAAATTTGAAATCAGATGTTACCTCAGCTGCATTAGTATTTTGATTTTGTTCCACCACTCTTTCTTTTGCCGGTTCAATGATTATAGTGTCTTCTGAAGTTTTCTTAGCCACTTCCAGTATTTCTCTCTTCACACTATCTTTACCTGGATCAGTGCTTTGATTCTGTAGTGAAAATACTTCCTCAACATCATCAACCACCACTGCAGGTTCTTGTTTTTCAGCTGGCTCATTGACCTTGCTCTCCTGATATAGCTTTTCCCCTTTCTTTGGAGATTCATGTTTCACTGTTGGCTTGTTGCTTTTAGCATCCTCCAAAGATTTCTTGTCTCCTAATGTTTCATGTTTCACAGTTTCCTCAGCTTTGGTTTTTTCATTTTCTGTGGTAACCTGTGCATCTTCATTCTATGACAACATAGAACATCAGAAGAAGAAAAAAGTAAAAAAACTATGCATATCAAATTAATGTTTCATTAATATTAGCCACATCCTAATTTTTTTTGTTAGATTGGTGATGACTAATGTTGAACTTTTTTAACTGCAAATAGTAGTTGTTACTTTAGTAGGAGTTAAATCATTAACTTTTTATCACTTTAACCTTTATGCTATCCCTCCAAACTACAAAATCATGCAACTTATCACTCCAACCATCTTTAGCTAAAATCCAAACATTACATCTTTTATGAGACCCACCATTTACTACTCATGTTTAACTTCATGTATTTGTCTAGGATCCAATTCCATCACAGTCAACTCAAACTCATTGCATTTCAAACTTTTTCAACAGCCAAAACTCTATGTATTTCAAATCCCATAAATAGGGGCCTTATTTGGCCACGGTTTAATCCTGACAAATATTTTATGAGACCATCCGCCTTGCATACGCCCTCAAAGACGGCCCTAGTTGTAGCAATGAATCACCCCTCTTACAATCCTATTCAAACGTGCACTAGAAACACTGTTCTAACCTTTCGTTCACACTTTGCCATCATTCATATTTGAAACCGTGGGACACACTAGTTAATTATAACAAGAGCATGACAGCAATGATAGCAGTTAAACAAAACCAATAAAATCAAATCCAATCAAACAGGTTCCTCCAAAAAGGGGTTTCACCTTTGTTTTCCTACGCATTTAGTGCATGATTTAATGTTTGTAAGAATCTTCAAAACTAATCGGAAGAACCTCGCCAAAAAACAATCAAAGTTCCTACCATAGACAACAACTATGTTTAATGATTATGTTTTGTTAGGATAATTAAACTAAATGGTGTCCACACCATGGTTTTAAATCAAAGTCCACAACCACAATTGCGGCCTAAATATTGCTGCAATTGTATCGAACCGCAATTCATGCATCCCATCTTATTATGAACCACATCACACAATTTCGCATACCAATGTTTCTCAAGTGTTTTCATCAAAACTAAAAAATTTCAAAACCTCAAAACTCAATTTACTCATTATTATTATTATTATTATTATATAATGATAATTAAAATTCACAAGCATCCAGATGGGCACCATTTTTCAGAGATGTCGGTGTTACAAAATAGAAAGCGTACCTCTTTGTTGAACAACAAACTAAGAGAGCGTCGCTTATTTGCTAGATCATCGTCAACAACTTGGTCAACATTGTTAACATGAAGACCAGGCTGTTCCTGTAACAGCGGTTCATGTTTGGTTTCAAGAATGTGATCCTTGACGAGATGATATTCCTGTTCCGGTTCAGGCTGTTGACCATCTTTCGCAACCTTAGGTTTAGTCGCACAACCACCCATAGATACGGTTTTCTGTTTTCCTTTGTTTAAGGCGAAAAGAAAGAAAGAGATGAACGTGCGTGCGTTGAAATCAATGAGAGAGCCAAACCACACTTTCCTTATGTCTTTCTTTCTCACACCAAATTCAATACTATACACTAATCAAATCAAATCCTTATATTAAGGAAAAGTTGCAAATTTAAACTATTCTTTTATTAACAAATATTCTTCCTTTTCTTTCTAAATTAAATTATCTACGTGCACTCAAATATTTGTAAATATTTTTTGGTCAAGATATTTTCTAATTTATTAATAGAAAGTTAATTATATATTTTTTACTTTGTATTTATAGTAAAAAATATTATACCAATATGTAATAAGAAATTGTAAAAATTATAATATGTATTTATATAATTTTTTAATTTGTATAAAATAATTAGCTTAATTGTTTATTTTAGAATAGAGATAATATTAAATAAGAATGAATTATGATGAGAGAGGAGTGAAAGGGGTGATAGGTGGAAGCAAAAAGTAGTAGCTGAAATCATGGAATATCAGGGAATATTTGTACCTCGTATGCAACTTTTTAGGTACAAATATGTTTTTTTTTTTTTTTCATCTTAGTATAATAATTATTATGGTTAATATTTTCATTGAATTTATAAATGAATTAGTGCAAGTTGTTTACAACTGTCATTTCCTTAACGAAATTTATTCAATATACTGTCATACAAATTCATTTCCTCGTATTTATGGTTTTAGGCGATTTTTTTTTGGGTAATTAATCTCTATTTATTGTTTATGCATATCAGGTAACCAATAAATTTATTATTTTAAATATTGATGTTTCTCTTTTTTTCTATAATATTTTAAATTAGTTATAATTTTATTTCCTCTATTTGTCTTTCTATAATAAAAAATAGTATTCATAAATATGTTAATTTATATGAACTTTGAAAATGACAGTGTATCAAAAAGTAAAAAATAAATAAATGTCATAAATAAAAATTATTAAGAAGATATGTTATTGACACCATAAATTATTGGATGAAATTATGGAAGTAGAAAAACGGTCTAGATGATATTAAAATAATTAATCGATTTTCTAAAAATAAAATATTATAGATTTGTCAAAAGTGTGTACGGAAGGTTTTAAACGAAAAAAATGAAGATTATATTTTTATCAGAACTTGATCACATTAACACTTAATCAATATGTAAATATAATGGATGATTTTATGATGCTACACAGAGGTATTCAATTGATTCACTTATATATTTCACAAAGTGTATTTATACAATGATTTAATATCAATAAATTATAACATTAATTGTTTCTCAGAATTTAAACACAAATTGAGCTTGATTAGACATCATTTCTAACAAAACCTAACTTTACTTAATAAATCGTTGTCAATTGGATAAACGATAAACTACGATAGAATTGAAATACATAAGTTTGCAATATCCTAGAAAAATTAAATGCAAGAATAAGGGAGAGAAAGTACATTGGGATTTATAGTTCTTCGACGTCCGTCATTGCTTTGCCTACTGCACTATTCAATAATTTTCCATTGGAACTTTCATTGTTCCTTTTTATTTTGACAAATATTGCAAGAGTTCATACAATCACTAATCCGTAATAATATTGAGAAAAATATATCTCATATCTGGATCTTAACTTGTATAAAGTGTAATTTCAAACTCTTATGCGTAACCTTTACTCGATTCACACATTTTGAATCTTCCAGTGTCACCAATCTTCTTCAAGCCTTCATGTGTAGCAATCACCCATATATTCTACTGATTCCTTGAGCGATGAACTGTCAGAAGATTTGAGAAGAACTTGTCTTATTCGTAGCCTTCCACACAATCACTACTAAGGTATCTAGAGAGAAAAACCTCATTCTTTTCACTAGAATTTGTCAGCACCAATGACAACAACCTCAATTTTGCACGCTACCTAAAAATCTCAATCAAATCTTCAATAACAATTAATTTCAATATGGTGTCTCCCTCAATAAATTATAAATCTTCAATAACAATTAATTTCAATATTGCAATAGTTTTTGAACTTTAAAAAAGAGAGGACGTTGATTTCTCTCAAAAATCACAATGAAGATTCTGATTTTCCATTCGAGGTTCGAGGTTTATTGTTTTTCATACTCATGTAAGATTTCCTCTTTATCTTTCTTAATAGCCTCATCCTTTGATGAAGGAGGAGGATCCTCTTTGGAATTTTCTTCGTTGATCAACTTCTTCGTCATCACACTTGAAACAACATAATAAATAATTTTCCCTGTCTTGTGGGGTGAGGACTCATCAAATGCAACATGAATAAATTCTTCTACTAAGCAGTTCTATGATTGTAAATCATATAAGCTTTACTTCTAGTCGATTACCCTGAGAATATCCATTCATCAAACTTAGCATCAAATTTACTAAGATTGTCCTTTCCGTTGTTTAAAATGAAATAGTTGCAACTGAAAATGCGAAAATAAGAAATATTTGGTCTTCTACCTTGAAGTAACTCATAGGGTGTCTTCTCTAAGATGAGTTGAATGGCCACGTTGTTTAAGACATGGCATGTGGTATTAACCGCATCCTCCCAAAAGTACTTAGGTAGGCTCATTTCACTTATCATGGTCCGAGCCAATTTTTCTAAAACATGATTTTTACGCTCAACAACACCATTTTGTTTTGGAGTTCTCGAACATGAAAAGTTATGAGTGATCTCATTTTCAGTACAACTGTTTCGAATTGATGGTTAACAAATTTGTTAATTCTATGATTTTATGATTGGCATTATGTTTGGTAAAACTAATATGACTGGAACATGTTGAATAAGAAGTTCCATTTGTTAAATTAACATGGTCTAGATTCTGGAAGAACATGTCAAACAGGATGTCTTGACATGGTGGCACACACATCAGTACAAATAGGATTTTAATAATTGGCAGATTCTGAGCCAGATGTTAAGCCAGATGTTGAAAGATCTGCAACTGTCATGACAGTATTACTGTCATGTGTTACAGATAGATGTCAAAGACAGATGTCAAAGACAGATGTCATGACGTCTTGGTTTGTGGAGATGGAGAGACGGGTATATGATTTGAATTATGCATAATATTTTATAGAATATGATGCTATCACATGTGGAGTTATTTTAAAGGACTAAGAGATTCAAGGTGGAGTTATTCTTCAAGGTATTTTCAAGGAGAATCCTTATGTTCTAATTGTGAAGATATTTTGGAGCTAATGATAGAAGTTCTAACTTTGAGGAGAATATCTTGGAGGTTTCTTTTGTTGTTTTGGAACATGTTGAAGAAGATGTCCTAAGACATCACATATGTTGTTCTTGAAGTGATTGGTTCTGTTATATTTTAACAGATGCAAAATATTCTGGAGATATTATGCAATCCTATGTGGAGTTGATTTAAAGGGGTGTTGATTTAAAGGTCTGGAAGATTCAATCAGAATTCACAACGAAATATATACTTTCCAAATAAGGAGATTTTGAAAGATTTGATTGAAGACCTAATTTGTAGCAGGATCTTCTGCAGATTTCTAACAAAAAATTTGTTGTGTTTTGAAGGCCCAAATCCAGTTGGGAAATAGGTTATAAATAGAAGCATTGTAACCTAGTTTTAAGTACAAGTCGTGAATAGAAAATATGTAAACATTAGAGCTTTATTTATGAACCATCTCTAGGAGAGTTGGTATTTGTGATCCATTCTTTTATCATTCTGATATTAGGGTTGGACTGAGTTTATTGGGTTGCAAGTTGTCCACTCTAAGCTTTTAAGCATGAGTGTTTGTTCTTGATTGAAGCTTTTAAGCAAGATCAAGTTTTTGTCTTGGAAGAGTGTTATTCTTTCTTGGTAAGGTTTTGTGTGATTATCATAGTGTGTGATTAAAGGGAAGCGAGTGGGTATGCTCATATACAAGGAGTGAGGAACTCTTAGGTAGAAATTGCAGTGGGTGATGATCACGTATGTTTGGAATATATTAGGAGTGAGGAACTCTTAGGTAGAAATTGAAGAAAGTAAGAGTGTGTTGCAAATAACCATTGTTATTTGTTTATGATCAAGGGAAGTCTTCATCAAGCTTAGGTCAAGTTATGTATTGTACCCACATGATGGAATGTCAGAAGTGATCAGTGGTGTGGTTTAATCAAAGAGGGATCAGCTAGTGCCACAAATGTGCAGGAAAAGAATGTCAGACCAAATGTCATACCTTGTGTGAGAAGGTTACCTTATCACATATGATAAATACCTTGATAGGAGTTGAGAATTTGTCTACTTTTGATAAGGATGTGCATCTAACCGATATCGTATACTCTGAAGGGAACTGAGTGTTTATCTGTCTATGAAAGATGTTGTACATTCAACTGATGACAAAATACATTGATGGGAACTGGGTATGCTCATATACTAGGAGTGAGGAAATCTTAGGTAAAAATTGTAGTGGGTGGTGATTAAGTGAGAAGTTGTAAATTGAGATTGTTTATCTTCGAATTGATACTACTTATAGTGGATTTCCTTCCTGGCTTGGTAGCCCCTAGAGTAGGTCAGTTTGCACAGAACTGGGTTAATAATCCTTGTGTTATTTATGTTTTTCAGTACTGTTATTTTATATGCTTTGCCTTGTTGTTTCTGTCAGACCAGATGTCTCAACATCCTGTAGGACATCTAGGATCTGTCATACCAGAAATTCAATTGGTATCAGGCATCCTGGTCTGTTTCTAGATGAGATCTAAGGGGGATACGGTGGTAAAGGTAGAAGGATGTTTTACTAAAAATCTGTCTGAACGTGATATGTTTTTATTGGTGTTTGAATGGTCCCTAGAAGTGGGTGATGGACTATTCATGACAACATGTGTGTTGGACCTGTCTATGGTGTTATCAGGTCTGGAACTTTGGTGGTGGATTACTGTGTAGCTGTGATGTTAGAAAAAATGTCCTGACATTTATGTGTGTTTGTTGTGTAGCTGGAACGTCAGACATAGTGTTTTGACATTTTGATTCAGAGAATTCTATATCTGAAGGAGGCTTATGTTTTCTTTTCTGTAAGGTTGGGTTTCAACTTTTATTTTGTTGTATGTGCCTCTGATATGTTCTGAAGTTATACCAAGTTTGTGTGTAACTTGGGATGGATGCATTGTGTTTGGGTTTGTTGGTGTTGTTGTGATGTCAGACAAGATGTCTTGACATCGTGTTTCAGTTTCTTTTGGAGGATCTTGTTGTGGGGGAGTTTATTTCTTTCCAAGGAATTGCTCTGTTATTTTCATTGTGTGCGCCTCTGATATGTTCTAATGTTGTGTTATGTTTGATTGTTGTTGGCCAAAGGGGAAGAAAGATGTTTCTTTGGTTGCAGAGCTTCAGTTCACAATGTCTAGTCTGATGTCCTAACATGTGATTACAGAACTGGAGAACATTCAGTTCAGAATGTTTTGTTTCCTGATGAAAGAAGAGGTTGGAGCCAAAGCAAAAGAGTATCACTGTGAAATCTTTCATGAGGGAGTGAAGATCTTGATAAGTTATCTCTTAAGATTATTTGTGGTAACCTAATTAGGAGAATCTTCCTAGTTATGGTGTCCAATGTAGTTCTGGTATATCTGAAGATGATTTCTCCTATGAAGATACATGTTTCTGATTTTCTAAATCATGAACTGGAGGACGTTTCATCTAGAAAGAAGCTGATTTTGATATGTCAATCCTAACGTCTCGACATTGCGCTACATATCAGAAATTTATGGTAAATGTTGAGTCAAAGACCTATCAGATTATAGCTATTTTGAAGGATATATGAAGCTGTGAAGTTGAACACTATTTGAGATTCTACTGACGGTTGTATTTGTGAAAAGTATCATTCATAATGTCATAGAATTTCAGTTGGATCTGGTTGAATAAAAGGTAGTAATATTGAAAGCAGTAATGACTTCAGAACCAAGCTTAGTTTTGTGTTCCAGAAGAAGGAAACTGGTGTGCTATCCTACTAACATAATGAATGCTTTGGGTGCTAGAAAAATGTGTGATGATCACGTATGTTTGGAACATACTCCTAACCTGGAAGAGGAGGCATCTATAATATGAGTTCAAGAAGGTCTCAGGTTGAAGAAAGTAGGAGTGTGCTGCAAATAACCATTGTTATTTGTGTATGATCAAGGGAAGTCTTCATCAAGCTTAGGTCCAATTATATGTGTTGTCCCCACATGATGGAACACTTGGAAAAGTAGAAAATGCATATGTGTTGATGGTGTGTATCATGCAAGTTATTGGATGTATTTATGTTCTGGTCAGATAGGATGATCAGCTACTGGTGAACTCTTGTATCCCCTGCAAAGAGTTGTACATGAATTGCTATAGATGTTCCTCCAAAACCTTAGTAAGTATCAAATCCATGTATTTGATATTGGTGTCAGATATGATGTTGGAACAATATCTTAAAGGTGTTGAGTTTTCAGCCAAGGAAGTTAGTTGTGCTCATGATGAAGTATCAGGTCAAGCCATGTACCTAATCTGAAGTGATCAGTGGTGTAGTTTAATCAAAGAAGGATCAGCTAGTGCCACAAATGTGCAGGAAAAGAATGTCAGACCAAATGTCATACCTTGTGTGAGAAGGTTACCTTATCACATATGATAAATACCTTGACAGGAGTTGAGTATTTGTCAACTTTTGATAAGGATAGGCATCTAACCGATAATGAATACTCTGACGGGAGCTGGGTGTTTATCTGTTTATGAAAGATGTTGTGCATTCAACTGATGACAAAATACATTGACGGGAGACTATCTATATGTCTGATGTAAAAGTGCAGGACTGCAGTCTGAACATCATAATTCAAGAAGTGTTGAGAATTTACTTTTCTCTATGTGGTTGTTTATTTCTCTTCTTGGTGTTTTAGTGTGTGATGAACTGAATTAACTACTGAAGGTGTGATCCTTGGATATTGTCTTAGGTTCAAGGAACTCTGTGCTGAAGTCCTAAATGGTATTGAAACAATCATGTTTATTGGTGGATAAAAGAAGCTTAGGATTATAAAGATCATATTGTATGTTTTATAGTTTATGTAGAAGTGGAAACTATGTATATGATGAAGTAGGATGAGAAACTTCTGGCTGTATCTACAAATGTGTGTGATAAATGCATGACTTTAGTCATGATTAAAGATAGCAATATTACCAACAATTGCTAAGAGCAATGGAAGAATGTAAGATTGGGGGTCTGATCAGAATGGTTGTTAAGAAGGTAGTTTCTTCTACTACTAGTCATAAATAATGGAAGTCTGGATCCTATGTAGCAAGCAAACTAAGAGCATTTGTTTTGGAATGTGTGAGAAATTCAAAATCAAGTGTGACTTGTGTGGATATATAAGGACATTTATCAGTTGTGTTCTTGTTAAATAGCTTGGTGTTCTTAGTGTTATTCTCAAGGATCTAGTGTATCTGAATATTTAAAAGTCATGGTTGATTTTACAGTTTGAGAGTATGTTCAATAGGTGTGTGAAACTGGGAATTTGTGGTGTTTATGCTCAGCTGGAGTATTGATTATCCATGACATGGGGAGAGCTTGCTAATCTTATTTGGAGTTAACCTTAAAATCTTTCAGAATTAAAAGATCAGATTGATTTTTGTTTAAGGAGGAGATTTGATGTTCTGTTTGGGTGATGTCTAACCAGATGTTCTAACATGAGCTAACCAGAATTTTTATTCTGCTGCATTGATCTTTGTGTTCTGTGTTTTTGTTTTTGTTTTTCTGGTTGTATGGTTGTATGGTTCTGATAATGGTTTAGCCACAATGTGCGAAAGAGGGAGATTGAAGAATCTTAGTTTGGATGCATTTACAGTAAAACATTATGTCGACTCCTGATGTCAAGTTGGATGTCTTTGACATGTTTGAAGAACATTTGTGCAGGTTTATCTGTTATATCAGAACATATGTCTGAACATCTGTTTGGCATTTCTGGGACATCTTTATGCCGAAAGATATGGTTTGAATATTGCATATTTTCATCAGGTGTTTGTTTATGTGATTAGTTCAATAGGTTGTGAAAATCAAGGAGGAATATGGAGCATCTCAAAGTCAGTGGATTCAATCAAAGTTATACATGTTTCTTAAGAGTGAACTTAGAAACAATGTTGGATGTTGTCTAGGAGAATTTATTTTCTCTACAGAATGGTGATTATGGTTCAAGGGGGAGTAGTTAATCCTGATTGGTTCAATGTGGATATATGTTATCATCTTTGATGTGGTTTTTCTTGAGGGGGAGAAATGATTATATAAAATAGGGGGAATTATAGTCATGTTTTGTTGATAAAGTTATTGTGAAGCTTGTGTGTGCTTCAATCTTATGGAGATTATATACCTCCTCTATGGTTACTACTATGCCTTTGTCTTTTTATGGCTAAAAAGGGGGAGAAGTATAGTGTGTACTATTGAGGGAATGTTGTTTTTCTCTGTAACAGGTGTTGAGAGGTCTGATATGAAGATATGATGTTGAGGTACTACTACACCTACGATATGTAAATTAGTTTTAGCCAAAATAAGCCAAAGGGAGAGATTGTTAATTCTATGATTTTATGATTTTCATTATGTTTGGTAAAACTAATATGACTGGAACATGTTGAATAAGAAATTTCATATGTTAAATTAACATGGTCTGGATTCTGGAAGAACATGTCAGACAGAATGTCATTACATGGTGGCACATACATCAATACAAATGGGGTTTTAATAATTGGTAGATTCTGAGCCAGATGTTGAGCCGGATGTTGAAACATCTGCAACTATCATGACAGTATTATTGTCATGTGTTATAGACAGATGTCAAAGACAGATGTCATGACGTCTTAGTCTATGGAGCTAGAGTGATGGGTTTATGATTTGAATTATGCATAATATTCTATATAATATGATGCTATCACAGGTGGAGTTGTTTTAAAGGACTAAGAGATTCAAGGTGGAGTTTTTCTTCAAGGTATTTTCAAGGAGAATCCTTAGTTTCTAATTGTGAAGATATTCTGGAGCTAATGATAGAAGTTATAACTTTGAGGAGAATATCTTGGAGGTTTCTTTTGTTGTTCTGGAACATGTTAAAAAAGATGTCCTACGACATCACATATGTTGTTCTTGAAGTGATTAGTTATGTTATATTTTAACAGATGCATAATATTTTGGAGATATTATACAATCCTATGTGGCGCTGATTTAAAGGGGTGCTGATTTAAAGGTCTGGAAGATTCAATCAGAATTCACAAAGAAATATATACTTTCCAGATAAGGAGATTTTGGAAGATTTGATTGAAGACCTAATTTGTAGCAGGATCTTCTGCAGATTTCTAACATCAAATTTGTTGTGTTTTGAAGGCCTAAATCCAATTGGGAAATATGTTATAAATAGAAGCATTGTAACCTAGTTTTAAGTACAAGTCGTGAATAGAAAATATGTAAACATTAGGGATTTGTTTGTGAAACACTCTCTAAGAGAGTTGGTATTTGTGAGCCATTATTTTAGCATTTTGATATTAGGGTTAGACTGAGTTTATTAAGTTGTAAGTTGTCCACTCTAAGCTGTTAAGCATGAGTGTTTGTTCTTGATTGAAGCTTTTAAGCAAGATCAAGTTTTTGTCTTGGAAGAGTGTTCTTGTTTCTTGGTAAGGTTTTGTATGATTATCACAACGTGTGATTGAAGGAAAGTGAGTGGGTGTGCTCATATACTAGGAGTGAGGAACTCTTAGGTAGAAATTGCATTGTGTAGTGATTAAGTGAGAAGTTGTAAACTAGGAATGTTTAGCTTCGAATTGATACTACTGATAGTGGATTTCCTTCTCGGCTTGGTAGCCCCCAAAGTAGGTGAGTTTGCACCTAATTGGGTTAACAATCCTTGTGTTGTTTATGTTTTTAAGTATTGTTATTTTATATGCTTTGCCTTGTTGTTTCTGTCAGACCAGATGTCTCGGCATCCTGTAGGACATTCGGGATTTGTCATACCAGAATTTAAAAATTCACCACCATGATCACTACGGAGTGTGATTATTTTTAAATAAAAAAAATTTTGGAGAATCTTTTCAAAATCAACAAAAGCCTTAGAAGTTTCATCCTTATGGGTTAAAAATAGCGTCCAATTGAATCTAGAGTAGTCATCAACAATCACAAACTCGTAAGAATTGCCTCCTAAAGTTCTTGTCTGCGAAGGGCCAAAAAAGTCTAGGTGAAGAAGCCCGATAGGTTTTAATGTCAAACAACTTTTTATTTATTTCAATGGTACTCTCATTTGTTTTCCCATTTGGCAAGCATCACATAATTTGTCTTTTGAAAATTTAATTTTAGGAAGACTAAATACTAGATTATTGGATGTAATTTTATTTATTAAGTCAAAATGCACAAGACTTAAACGTATGTGCCATAACCAAGAATCTTCACCCTTGGCGACTAAGCAATTAGTTACATGCATTGACACATTGTCTAGATCAAGCATATAGACACTATCAATCCTAGAACTCTTAAACACAAGGTCCTTATTTTCCTTATGCTCAATTAAACAACTAAGAATATTAAAAACCATGGTGTACCCTTTGTCACATAATTGGCTAATGCTAAGTAGGTTATGGTTAAGCCCTTTAACTAAAAGCAAATTTTCAATGGTGATTATGGAGGGGATTTCCCACAATACATTCTCCTAAAAATTTACCGCTTGTGTTTTCCCCATACATGATGTGTCCGTTTTCCTTCTAATCGAACTTGATGAACTTGAAAGCATCTCACGTCATGTATCTTAAGCACCTGCTATCTAGAAACCATAATCAAATTGGCAATTAGGCCCCTAACTAGTGGATCCTTTAGGGTTAGTTGAGGTTCACTTAGGAATCCATGTCATTTTTCCGTTGGGAACTTGAAAATTACTAATATAACAAAGATACCTAATGTGAAGATTATCATCACAGTAATGACAAATAGCTTTAGATGAAATTCTTTTTCTTTTTCTCCTAGCTAGTAACATGAGAGTTTTTCTTGTAAATCGTCTATCTGTCACTTGAAGAGCTATAACAAGTACAAGATTGTGAAGTGGCATGAGTTAGTTGTCCTTTGAGAGTTTTAATTTTAAGTTTTAAATATGGACAAGTAACATATTCTACTTTAGCTACCTTCTTAACTAAAGTGTTTAAAACATTATAACACTCGCCAACTAGAGATATATGAGCCTTCTTAAGGGAATCCAAAGCGTGATTAAGATTATTTATCTCCTTCTCAAGTTTTAAAATCATTTTTTTAGAGAAATTTTCTTAAAATATTTTATAGAATCGATATACGTATCATTAAATGCATTCGATAACTCACTATATGAATATTCATCATCGGGTTCAAAAGTAGATACCTTTGAAGTTTCACCTTTCTTACGTGTGATAAAAAATAAGTTGGCACACTCATTATCAGATCTTGAGCAAAACTTTAGGGAGGAGTTCTCATTTTATTCTTCCCACGTGGTATAGGCTCTACGACCTTTGGAGCTTTTTTCTTTCGTCTTGTAGAATTCCTTATCTTTCTTTTTATGATGTTTGGTAAGTGTAACACGGTGGGAGAACTGATTTTTTATTTATGTTGCGGATAGCAAGAGTCGCCACCGACTTTTATTTTATCCAATCGGAAAGGGTATAAAAGAACAGGAAAGACCTTAAAAATTATGATTTCGGGGGGTAGGTTATATAAAGGGAAGGTGTAAGCACCCCTTTATATCCATGGTTATCCACGGGTTCTTAGTTACTTACCTCACTTATTTGTTTGAAAAACGTGTAGTGTGTGTTTAGAAAATTTTCATAAGTCTTTGTAATGATACTCATATGGATGTATACAAAGCTTTTAAGTTTGAAAATTGTTTGAAAAAGTGGGGTGTGAATAAGAATTTTGAAATTTGAGCAAGTAACTAAGAACTACCTACCCTAGACTAGTCTTTCGTATTCTTTTATTTCCTTTCAAGGGTAAGACTGTCCCTACTATTAAGGAGTAGGTAGTCATTACCTTAGATTTTGTTAAGGGACGGGCGTAGGATCATCGTATGGTCAATGAAGGCAACTTATAGGGGTGTCTTTAGCAATTCGTAGGGACTATCATCATTTTTACTGAAGGTACAAGGTCATTATATCGTAGGCAACCTCAGAGTGACTATGTGTAACATGGTGGGAGAACTGACTTTAGTTAAATGTTGCGGATAGCAAGAGTCGCCACCGACTTTTATTTTATCCAAAAGGAAAGGACATAAAAGAACAGGAAAGACCTTAAAAGATTTTTTGGGTTCGGGGGGTAGGTTATGTAAAGGGAAGGTGTTAGCACCCTTTACATCCATGGTTATCCATGGGCTCTTAGTTACTTAGCTCACTTTAAACTGTTTTGAGAAGTGTAGTGTGTGATTGAAAATTTTCTTAAGTACTTTATAATGATCCTTGTACGGATATATATAAAGACTTTGTTTTGAAAATTGTTTGAAAATGTGAAGTGTTTATGAAAGGTTTTTGAATGAGTGAGCAAGTACTTAAGAGGAACCTACCCTAATTTGAATCTTTTCTGTTCTTAAATGTTCTTTCAATGGTAAGATTATCCCTATTATTAAGGAATAGGTAGTCATTACCTTGGATGTTGCATGGGACATATAAAGGGTCATATGTGTTTAGGCAACTGTAAGGTGTCTTAGCAATTCGAAGGGACTTATCATCTTTTATTCGAAAGGGACAAGATCATTCACGAAGGCAACATCGAAGGGACTTGATCTTATAATCGTAAAGGGACAAGATGATATTAATGGAGAAGGGACTTTGCTTTTAAACACCTTACTTGAACATTTTATTTAGGCAACATGAGGGATATCCTTAAGAAAGTGAGATGGCGATCAAAGATCGACTTACGTGTGTGCATGTACAAGTTCAAATATTTATCTTATAATTAGTGATCTAAATTGATTTTTAAAAGCAAACATATTATCACTCCCTATTTTACTAACCATAGCAATTTATAAATAAATAAACAATAAAACACTACAACTATTACATGGCTTATACAGTTACATTAGAATAAAAGCAAATTAAATAATAATTATATAATAAACAATTAAAATAAAATGGTTAGTGATAAAACAATAATAATAAGAAGAAAAGGTTAGTACAAAATATAAAATATATACATGATAATTAAAATTAAACAAACATTTTTTAATAATTTTTTGGATATGAAAATAAAATAATAAAGATAAATTTATTCACAAAATAAATATGATTAATGATTTAATTTAGAATTATTTATTAAGTATAATTAAACAAGAATAATTAAAATGAGAAATTAAAGTTTTAAAAGAAAATTAGGGTTTTGAGTAATTAGAAAATAAATTAGGGTTTAAAAATAATTAGGGTTTTATATATAAAAATATTAGGGTTTTTAATTTAATATACAATATTAATTCAATTATTTACAAAATAAATTATATATGAATAATAATATGGACATACAAATAAATTATAAAATAAAATATTGATTTTAAACATATACAATTCTATTCTATGAAAACAATATTATATTATTATTATTAATTCATTATATAATATTTAATTAAAATTAAAGAACAAGAAAAGAAAAAGAAATAGAAAAACAATTAGGTTAAAAAAATGGGGAGGCCTGGATTTGAACCCGGGACCTCCCCCTTACCATGTCTAAAACCCAGCCACTGGGCTAGCGCGTGCTAGCAAACACAAGATGAACAAAAGTTATTAAATACACAACCTAGCGTAAATGTGATAAATAAAACAAAACGCAAAACCTGGGATTCGAATCCTGGTACTGAAGCCAATTACGTACGCGTCCAACCAACTGAGCCAGCTTGCTTTTCTGAAATATATATAGCAACAATAAAATAAAATAGAATGTTAAAATTTGAAACTGGACTTTGGCGCGCAGCTTCATCTTCCTCATTCAAATTTCCTGCGAATTTTCATACGCCATTTCCTGCGAATTTACCTTTGCATTCATGAACCAGAAACCTATGTTTTCGAAACATCAATCAAACCACAATATTAATACAAATTCGAAACCCAGATCAATTACATGAAGCTTATGCGTCACGGCCATGTTCTTAGAACTCATTTAGATGCCCTAAATACTAAGTTCCCGAATTTGAATCTCAAACCCTAACAATGGTGGATTTTGCTATAGTCCATAAAAGTCAAATCAAACCATCCAGAAAGCTTCTAAACTTCATAACAAACACAAATCAATAGTTAGTTTTCATTATCATTGCATAAATAACTCAAATAAAAAAAAATCAAAATATGAACAATGTGCATTCGGGTTATGGATATGAGCATGATTCATGTGTTTTTGAGAGCTGGGATAGGTTTAGGGATGTCCAAAGATCCTTCATGTGTTCTTAAAATACCTTAAAACACCTTGTAATGAGAAATCCGAATTTGATTTTTGGATGGATTTTGTGAAGTTTGAAGGTGACTTTGGAGGCTGCCAATTCGTGATCCCTAGGTTGCTAAATGTTCTATATTTATGATACAATTGAATTAGGTCAAAAATTGCACAAAACTTTGGATATTTGGACTTTGAAAGATTGAAAAATATTTGACTTTAAAACTTGAAATATCTTGATCTAAGCTTGCTATTTTAGGATTATCTTCATAATTCTTGTAACAATCAAGTCCAAATATACTTTATGACATTCTAGAAACCAAATAAATTTAAATCTTCATTATTTTATATTTTATTTGAATTTAAAATGACTTTTAATATAAAAAATCATAATAAATAAAAATAAAATGAATAAAATTATGAAAATATTAATTTAATTTCGTGCATGATATCATGGAACTAATTGGATCACAAAAAAGTCAGCCCATTTGGTGAATTATGGTTTTAAGACCCCATTTGCTTCATAAACCTCCCAAAAATTTCCCAACTTTGCAAGGGCACAAATCCTTCAATTTTAATGCTATGAGGGTTTTCTTGGACATTTTGGAAAGCTTAAAGAGTCATCTAACCAACCTCTTTGGTCTCATGTCCATATCTTTTACCATTCTCAAGTTATGCTCTTTGGAAGTTGTTGACTTTTTGTTGACTTTTAAAAGGACCTATAATGTCCTAGCTCATACCCTCCAAATGAAGCATTTTTGGGCTTGGCTTGTGAGACACAAAGTTGTAGAGAATTAAATTTAATTCAAAATGAGCTTTGGATGGAAAATTTTTGATGAAGCATGTGAAAGTTATGGTTGGTCAAAGTTCAGTTGACTTTTACTAAGGAAACCCTAATTTAGAAACTCCTGATTCTTGATGATCTGAAATCTCCTTGATGAATCATGATCAACCATTGATCAAATGATGAATTTTACTTCATATAATTGATGTTGGCAAAAAATCATGAAGTTTGACTTTGGTTTGACCACAGTTGACCTCAGTTTGACTATTTTACTGCTTTGACTGATTTTAACCTATCTGATCATCTGACTGAGCAAATCTTTTGGGAAAGTCTTGAAACTTGACATGGGGATTCTTGAACATATATAGGATGCTATGAAGCTCACTTGAAGTCTTGGAAGTCCATTTAGCCTGATGAAAGTCAAAACCCTAATTTAAGATGCATTGCTTAGGAGAAGGCATTGTCTGAGGGAATTGTCAAACTTTCTGACTAATTGTGAATCTTGTGAACCTTGTGAACCTCATGAGATGTATTGTGAACCTTGTGAAAATCTTGGGACACAATGTCTTGTCTTGTGGAGGGCAAATTTTGGGGTGCAACAGCTTGCCCTGTTCAATTTTCTGAAACCTGAGGGGTTAGATTGGTATATGTGCCATTCGTGACTGGAAGGTTGAAGGGGATTGAACACAAAAACCCAAAAATTTGCACTCACCGGTGCATAAAGTATCCCTGATGATTAGTTGTATATGTTGGAGTGGGCTTAAAGATGCCAGTTGGAAGAACTCGAGATGGGCTTAGAGATGCCATCTAAAATATCAGGACGTGATGATGTCTTTATGTTGATACTGGATATCAGTACTAGGTCTTTGTATAGGCCGTCTCTGAATCGTTTATGCAACATAGTTTGAATTGTTGAATGGACCAATAGAAATAAATCTTCGTGATGATTATCTCTTCTGGAAGTATCTTGGATTAGGGAATGGATCTTTGTACAGACCGTTTGCCTACTCTCCAAGGTCAAAAGAACGTCAGGATTAGTTCTTCTGAAAAATATCTTGAACCAGGGAATGGATCTTTGCACAGACCGGTTGCCTGATATTCAAGGGCCAAAAGAACGTCAGGATTAGTTCTTCTGAAAAATATCTTGAACCAGGGAATAGATCTTCTTAGACCGTTTGCCTGCTATTCAAGGGCCAAAAGAACGTCAGGATTAGTTCTTCTGAAAAATATCTTGAACCAGGGAATGGATCTTCTTAGACCGTTTGCCTGCTATTCAAGAGCCAAAAGAACGTCAGGATTAGTTCTTCTGAAAAATATCTTGAACCAGGGAATGGATCTTCTTAGACCGTTTGCCTGCTATTCAAGGCCAGATAGATGAAATCTTCTGGAAGTATCCTGGATTAGGGAATGGATCTTTTTACAGACCGTTTGCCTACTCTCCGAGGACATCTGGAGTAATGTATGGATCATTTCTGACCTGTTGTGAATTGTTGATATTGTTTTATCTGCATATAACTATCCTGCAAGGAGAATGTTAGTTTATGCAATATGTATGCATGCATAGTATGATGCACCTAAGTAAATGTATTATGCATTTATGGATATGTATGTTATGATATGATGTAAATGATGTATGTACGAATCATGCCGCCTGAAGCGTCTGGATATCTTCGTACAACAACTGCTGGCTAGGGAAAATAAATCCCGATTCGTTGCTAAAGAATATGAGGAACTTGTTCCCGTTTCGTTTGATAGTATAGTATTTATAACCTCCCATCTTCGTTCGTCGTACTTCTATTGAAGGAATAAGTTCCCGAGTATCCCGACTGAGGATAAAAGAGATGGACATAAATTCAAGGGGAGATGTAACTCGAAGTATCTATGATGATAGATTTGTTCTACTGGAGATTTGTAGTTATCTTGTGGGGATGAATCGGCGAAGCTTCGTTGAATTCCTACCTTCGTTCGTCCTTAGTAAATACTATTACTGCATTTTTATGCATTTCTGGTAAACATCAATCATATTCAAGCATTTATACATTCAAACACAACCAATGGACGTTTCGCTTATGTAAATAGGGTAAAAGTAAATCTGGATTCAAAGATGAAATTTTATTTATATCACAAAGTGACCTATACATAGGCAAGTTTGTACAAGGAGACAGAAATCCTAGTAAGAGGAATTTGTCGTAAAATTTTTACAAAACAAAGAAAATCAGCTATGTGGGAAATAATCCTATTGAGTTTCAATTCTACTATTGCCATTATCTTCAAGTATCTCATCTTCTGCTGTTGAGACGGAAACGATTGGATTGATCTTTATCTGTTCGAGCTTGAATTAAGTAGCACAACTGGTTGGAGTTTACATGGGTGATCCAAACGAGACATAGTCATACGCTTTAATCCCTAACTTTTGTCTGGATTGCCCTTTCATGTTTTCAATCCACCGGGATACCCTTTTTTGCCCAAGCCACCCTTTCAGGTTTTCGACTTGCCGGGTGTACATTTTTTTATATATATCCCTAATTTTTGCCCGAACCCTTTTGGTTCGTCGGGATGCCCTTATTTTTTCCTAGGCCAGTCAACCTAGCGGGTCTCTTTTTATGCGTAGTATTTTTTAACTATGTCTGCATTTATAGGCTGTGGGAAGTCTTCACCATCCATGGTAGTAAGCATCATGGCACCTCCTGAGAATAATGTCTTGACTACAAATGGCCCTTCATATGTAGGAGTCCACTTGCCCCTAGGATCACCCTGTGGTAATATGATACGCTTGATTACCAAGTCACCAGCCTGATATACCTTTGGCTTAACCTTCTTATTAAAAGCTTTGATCATCCGTTTCTGGTACATCTGGCCATGACAAACTGCTGCTAACCTTTTCTCATCAATCAAATTTATCTGGTCAAGTCGAGTCTGAATCCACTCATCTTCATCCAAGCTTGCATCCTTGATGATTCTTAAGGAGGGGATCTGAACTTCAATGGGTAGGACTGCTTCCATACCGTAGACTAAGGAGAATGGGGTTGCCCCTGTTGAAGTACGTATTGTAGTACGATAACCATGAAGAGCAAATGGTAACATCTCATGCCAATCCTTGTAAGTAACAGTCATCTTCTGTAGAATCTTCTTAATGTTCTTATTAGCAGCTTCTACTGCCCCATTCATCTTTGGACGATACGGAGAAGAGTTGTGATGCTTAATCTTGAACTGCGTGTAGAGATCAGTAATCATAGTGTTGTTCAGATTAGAGCCATTGTCTGTAATAATTCTTCCAGGGATGCCATACCTACATATGAGATTATTCTTAATGAATCGAGCCACCACATTCTTAGTAACAGATGCAAATGAAGCTGCCTCTACCCACTTAGTAAAGTAATCAATAGCAACCAAGATGAAACGATGCCCGTTAGAAGCAGTAGGCTTGATCTCACCAATCATATCAATGCCCCACATGGCAATAGGCCAAGGAGCAGTCAACACATTTAATGGTGATGGAGGTATATGCACTTTATCAGCATAAATTTGACACTTGTGACATGTTCTGGAATGTTGATTATCAGCTTCCATGGTAGACCAATAGTAACCTGCTCTCAATATTTTCTTTGCCATGGTATGACCACTAGAATGAGTGCCAAAGATCCCATCATGCATATCTTCCATAATCTCAGTTGCTTCCTTCTTATCCACACAACGAAGCAAAGTTGAATCATGATTGCGTTTGTACAAAATTCCATTACTCAAGAAGAACTTGGCAGAAAACCTCCTCAAAAACTTCTTATCTTTGACAGATGCCCCTTCAGGGAACTCCTGAGCTTCAAGATATCTTTTCACTTCATAGAACCAAGGCTTCCCTTATGCTTCTTTAGTGTCAATCTCATTGCAGTACGCAGGCTTCTCAAATCTGTCAATAGTAATCTTGGGAGCTTCATCATCCCAGCTAATCTCAAACATGGATGCCATGGTGGCTAGTGCATTTGCCAGCTGATTTTCTCTTCGTGGAATATGTCCAAAGGTAATCTCTTCAAAATATGGGATCAAAGACAACACATGCTCTCTGTAAGGAATGAGATTATCATGCTTGGTATCCCAATCTCCTTTAATCTGACTTACTACCAGGGCTGAATCTCCATATACGTCTAGGAACTGAATCTTCATGTTAATGGCAGCTTTGATGCCCAGGATACATGCCTCATACTCAGCCATGTTATTCGTACAATAGAAACAAAGTCTTGCAGTAATCGGGGTATGACAACCTTCAGGGGAACTGATCACAACACCAACACCATTACCAAGTGCATTAGAAGCTCCATCAAAAACCATAGTCCATCGGGATCCTTGTTTAGGTCCGTCATATTGTCCAATTTCTTTGGTAATAATCATAATGTCTTCATCGGGGAACTCAAAACTCATTGACTGGTAATCATCCACTGCTTGATGAGCCAAATGATCCGCTACAACACTTCCTTTAATGGCCTTCTGAGTAGTATACTGTATATCATATTCTATCAAGATCATTTGCCATCTTGCTATTCGTCCAGAGAGAGCAGGTTTCTCGAATATGTACTTGATTGGATCCATCTTCGAAATCAATAAGGTAGTATGAGTCAACATATACTGTCTTAGTCGGCGAGCAGCCCATGCCAAAGCGCAACAAGTTTTCTCGAGCAGTGAGTATCTTGTTTCACAGTCGGTAAACTTTTTGCTAATGTAGTATATTGCCTGCTCTTTTCGACCAGACTCGTCATGTTGCCCCAAAACACACCCCATTGAGTTGTCTAACACTGTTAAGTACATAATCAAGGGTCTTCCATCAACTGGCGGCATCAAAATTGGAGGTTCTAGAAGATATCTCTTGATTTCATCAAAGGCAGTCTGACACTCATCATTCCACTCCATTACCTGATCTTTCTTCAACAATTTGAAGATTGGCTCACAGGTAGCAGTTAATTGGGAAATAAATCTTGCAATGTAATTCAATCGTCCCAAGAAACCTCTAACTTCCTTCTCGGTACAGGGAGCTGGCATCTCTTGTATAGCTTTCACTTTTGCGGGATCTACTTCAATACCTTTTCCACTGACAATGAAACCCAGGAGTTTACCAGATCTAACTCCAAAAGTACATTTGTTTGGGTTCAACCTCAACTTGTATTTCTTCAACCTTTCAAACAGCTTATGCAGATGATCAAGGTGTTGCTCTTCATTCTGGGACCTGGCTATCATATCATCCACATATACCTCTATCTCATGATGAATCATATCGTGAAATAAAGCCACCATAGCACGCTGATATGTTGCCCCAGCATTCTTCAAACCAAATGGAATTACTTTATAGCAAAAAGTGCCCCACTGTGTAACAAATGTTGTCTTCTCCATATCTTTAGGTGCCATCTTGATTTGATTGTAACCAGAGAAACCATCCATGAAAGAGAATACCTTATGCTGAGCAGTGTTGTCTACCAGAACATCAATACGAGGAAGTGGAAAGTCATCTTTAGGGCTGGCCTTGTTCAAATCCCTGTAGTCTACACACATACGTACCTTACCATCTTTCTTAGGCATCGGTACCACATTTGCAACCCATTGAGGATAAGAAGTCACAGCTAAGAACCATGCATCAAACTGTTTCATTACCTCTGCCTTAATCTTCTCTGACATTTCAGGACGCATGCGACGAACCTTCTGCTTCTTTGGACGACAATCTTCTTTTACCGGCAAACGGTGAACCACAATGTCTGTATCCAACCCTGGCATATCTTCATAGGACCAAGCAAAGATCTCCACATAGTCACGTAACATTTGAATCAATCTGCTCTTAACACCATCCTCTAATTCAGCCCCTATCTTGACTTCTTTCCTGTTCTCTTCAGTTCCCAGATTTATAACTTCGATTGGCTCCTCATGTGGCTGTATAGCTTTCTCTTCTTGTTGTAACAACCTAGTAAGCTCTATAGGTACTTCACAATCTTCCTCCTTTCCATCATCAGCTTGATAGATCGGATTCTCGAAGTTATAATTGACAATAGTAGAACTGTTATCAACAGGATCCAGAGTGGATGAGGATCTGCATTTTAGTGATGTGGGTGTGTGTAAGAACACATAGCTGATAAAACAAAAATAAAAGAAAGACAAGGAACACAATATTTACGAAAACGAAACGTCCACTGATTTTTATTGAATGAAGTATGCAAATGAAATGACATCCCGAAACAAGCATACCATTGTGCCTCGGGTAAGACACAAGGCTTAAGAGTTCAATTGTTCAAAAATTACAAACTTAAAATAACAACACAGTAATAGTATTTACTCCTGACTAAAGGAAATAGGAATAACATCTTCAGCCTTCCAGTTATTGAGCCCATCACCCACAGTAGGAAAAATCCAAGCATCCAAGTTGTAGTCTTCATCATAGTCACCCACAACATTGATCTGATCTTTCATAATCCCTTGATTGGTGATACGAACAGCACGAGCACGACGAACAGCCTTCTGGGACTCTGCAGTGAAACCCAAACCAAACTTGTCAGACTTGTAAGGAATGTCAGGAAGCTGACCCCAAATAGTACAACCACCTTCATCAACCACAGCTCTAGCATCTTTGAGGGAGGCCATTGTAGGAGGTACTCTGGTGACCACAGGAACTCTTTTGACAACAGGAGGAGCTTCAGTATTAGGAACAACCCAAGGAACTACTTCAAACGTCTGACAGGGAGTTTCAACATATTCACCTTCCACTTCAAGATATTTAAATGTATTCACATGGCTAATCATATATCCTTCCTCTCCGTAAACAGTGACAACCTTTCCCTTTACTGGATATGTCAGCTTTTGATGCAAGGTGGAGGTTACAGCACCTGCCCCATGGATCCAGGGGCGCCCAAGCAAACAAGAGTATGAAGGACGAATATCCATTACATAGAAGGTTGAATTGAAGATCTGAGAACCTACTTTGATTGGGAGATCTATTTCTCCATGCACCACCCTTCTTGAGCCATCAAAGGCCTTCACCACTATATTACTGGGCCTCAACACAACATCTTCAGGACTAAGCTTTTTCAGAACCTCTTTGGGCAGCACATTCGGTGAAGAACCATTGTCTATCAACACGTGAGACAGGGTAGTGCCCATACACTCAATAGAGATATGTAAAGCCCTGTTATGATCCCTCTTGGCAGGAGTCAAATCAGCATTGGAGAAACCTAACCCATTATCATAGGTCAAGTGTGCAACACAATTTTCAAACTGATCTACAGAAATCTCATTTGGTACATGAGCAGTCTTCAAAAATTTAATCAAGGCTTTGGCATGAGCCTTAGAACACAGCAACAAAGACAACATGGAAATCTTGGAGGGAGTATGCCCCAATTGATCAACAATATCATAATTGTCGCGGTGAGAATCGGATACCAAGCTATTAAGTGAGCTTGAATCGCAAAACATTTATGTTCACCACCGACTTTAATTTAATCCAAAAGGAAAAGGGAAAAAGATCGTAAAAACCCTAAATGAGGAGAAACTAGGTTCGGGGGTTGATTATACCTAGGGAAGGTGTTAGCATCCTAAGCATCCGCAGTATCCTTTGGGAACCTCTTGTTAATATTTGTATTATTGTTGTTTATTGCTTGTTAAAAATTATGGGAACCTAAGGTTTTATTTCTAATGGTGCTCGCACAACATCGCATCGATGCCTACGTATCGGGTATAGAATCAGAGCACTCGTAGTTCTCCTAAGGATTAACGAACACTTGGTTACGCTCAAGGTTCGCGGGGAAGGTAAGTGTTATGGAAAACACTCACGTGACTTTAAGAAAGTCACAAAAAGTTATAAAATAAAAAGCTAAGGACCTAATGGCTAAGGACCTAAGGATGAGGGACCTAATTGCTAAGGTCAAAGAAAAAGAAGGACCTAATTGCTAAGGTCAAAATGGAACTAGGGATTGCTAAACTTCCTATGACATTGAGTCAACTGCAGGAGTCTTTCCCTTTTGGATTGAAATAGCATAAACAAAAATAAATAAACAAGAGAGGGTGCAAGCTCCTAAGACTAGGCAAAGGTTGCTACTTGCAAAAATAAATCGAATAAAGTAAATGGAAATAAAAGACAAAGGCTTAGTAACTGGCTATGGCTCGATATATGGATCGAGAATGCTGGGGTGGCAAACAAACGCAGTGCGACAAATTGTTTAAGCTAGAAAGCTGTGAAGTGTAAGAAACTGTGCTGATGGCGATCGTAAACGACCGACTTACGTGTGTGAATGAAATGTAGTGAATTTCACTTGGCGTTGGACCAAGGAATTTATTATTTTTGAAAATTAAATTTAATATGGGGTAAATACGCGAGAAATAAGTAATTAATAATAAATGAAATAAATTGAAATATAGAATGAAATGAAATAAATAAATTAAATAGAATAAATAATGAATTAAATGGAATGAGAAATAAATAAAAGTATGAAACAAAAATAAATAAAATGCATGGCCTCATATGGGTTTAGATAACGTCGATTACAAATATCGAATATCGATAAACCCTTAATAATATCATTGGCCCATAAATAGAATTAAAAAAAAAATGAAAGTTCAAAACACATGATTCACTAATAAATTTTTTTAACATTTTTTCTAAAAAAAACAGAATTGAACAAATTAATGCTTGAAAATATAAAGTGAAATAAAATAATAAAAAAAACATGAAGAAACAAATAAAGAAGAAACGAGGGGGGTGTTTTCGCTGGTTCATGGGGTTTAGATAGTAAGGGTTCATGGGCCTGTGCTGAGCCCAACAGAATTTAAAACAAAAAAAACAAAAATAAATATTAGGAAATGAATTGTGTGGTGTGTGAATATAAAAAGAACAGATGGGCCCAAGCCCAAATCGATCACAGCCAAAAACCAAAGATTTCTTAAAAAAAAAAAACAGAAAGTAAATAGAATAAAATAAAGGAACAAAATAAATAAAAGGGTTTTAAAACAAAATAAACAAATATTTTATCAAAAGCAACATCATCAACAACAGAGGGACATACTCCTCTTTCTCTCACACAAAACACGCACGGAAGCAAGAGAAATGGAAAACGAAGAAAGACCCGCCCTCAAGCGGTGGTTCCGACGATGGGTTTACGATTTCGGTTCGGTCTTTCTCTCAAACTCTCAATCGCAGTCTCACGATTTGGGCGGTTCTGTTTGGATTAAAGGCGGTGGGTGATTATTTTGAGGTGGTGACCGGCGGAAATGAAGAAAGGGGGCAAGGCAGCGGTGGTGAAAGAGTGCGAATAAGTGGCCGGCGATTGTCTCACGGTTTGTCTGGTAAGGTTTTCTCTGTGAGTTTTGGATCTGCGATTGTTGGTTTAAGGATTCTGGGTTTTTATCTGGTGATGGACAGAAAGGGATTTTGTGTTTGGGGTTGTTCTTGGATGGTGCTTGAAGGTTTGCTAGGTGAGAAGATGAAAGTTCGTGGCTGAGGGTTTCTTAGATATGGTGGTTGAAGGTGAGTCTGAATGTGTGCGTTTGGTTTTGACGGATTGGCCGGCTGTGACGGAGATTTGACGGAAAGGGATTTAGGGCGGAAACAGGGTTGTTGATTGGATTTCAATGTCCCTCTCGCAGCTCTCTTGACTCGCTCCGTCTTTCGACTCGAATTCGGTAATGATTTTCAGATTTCTCCTCTCACTGCGTTCTTTGATTTGTTGGTGAGTTTCGGTGGAAAATGTGATTAGCTTTCTGGTTTTTGCAGGCTTGATGCAGGGGATTTGTTTGCTTGCTGTTTGGTGGTTGGTGGACGGCGAGGTTTCACAGGTTGATGACTTTGTTTCGCAGTAGTTTACTGCCTTTCTGAGACCAAATGGTTTGGTGCTTGAAATGTTTGTTGTTGAATTCCAAATGGTATACAGTTTTGGTCACAATGCCAGTTAATATTATTCTGAAGGGTGTTCAATCCAGCTTGCAGGGGATAAGCCTGAAAATGCCCTGTCGGATAATCTTTGGATAACTGAAATCAACTCAGGATTTTGGGACTGAAACTGTCGAGAATTGTCACTCAACGAAGACATGAGTTTTGAATGCGGTGAAGGGTTTTGTTCGGTGAAGCTGCTATTTCGGTTTTGACGGTGTTGGCGCGGTGGAGTTTTGTGTGGATTTGCTCGCGGGTTGGTGGGCTTTTGAAGGTGGCAGGCTTGCTGTTTCGGTATTTGGCCGGTAAAAGGGTTTGTGATCTCAATCTCTCTGCCTCAATTTAGATTCGATTTCATCTTCTTTTTCTTTTTTTGTTTTCTGTTTGATGTCTAGAGAGGAAGGAGAAAGGGGATTCGTGGTGGCTGGTTGTTTCTGGTTTTGACGGTGAGTGATAGGACTCAGTGATGTTTACGGTGAGTCAAGGTTGGAGCGATGACGAGTGCAGGTTGCCGTTGAAGTTGATGAAGGGTGAATAGAGGTTTTGTTTTCAAGTTTCTGGATTTGTTTTTGATGTGGTTTCTGAGTATTTGATTTGGGTTGTTTTTGTCTCTTTTTTTCGCAGGAATGTTGAAGAAGGCGGATAGTGAGAGCACGTTTTCTACGATAAAGTTGAGTCAAGAAGAAATGGATTTTTGGCTCTGTATTTATGCAGGTTTGGATATTGAACGATGGCTATGATGTTTCACGACTGCTGCAAAATAACGGTTGTGTATAGTTCTGTTTTGGTTGTTTGGTGTTGATGGAAAAGGTTTTGGAAACTCGCGGTTTTGACAATTTGAGGTTAGAAGGTAAGGGTTTGAAGGTTTTCACTCATCTCAATTTCTACTTCTGTTTTTGTTTATTTTCGGATTTGAAAGAGAGGGAAGGGTTTTGGTGAGGGTTCTTGGTCTTTGAAGGTCGGTGATTGTTGTGAAGGTATGGAGAAGAGTTGGTTTGGAGTTCAAACTCAGTTCTGAGTTTCTTCGGTTCAGATTAATGGAAGTTTTATTTTTGTGTTTGACTCTGAACGTATGGCTGCTGTTTTAGTGAGGAAATCCTAAAATTTTTTTGAAGTTCTTATATGACTTTGTTTTGATATGTGCAGGTTTTGAAATGAAACAAAAAAAAGAAGCTAAATATGGACAAGATGCTAAAATAAGGGAAAGGTGAAAGAGAGGAAAAGAGAAAGATATTACCGCCCGAACGTTATCGGGGTGAAGATCCCCAAGGGTGAGTTCCTTGCTGCTTGTTGTTGTTGCTGCACTTTTTGTAACCTTCTTTCTCCTCTTTTTTTTTTTGGTTTTTTTGGACTGTTTGGGTTGTTTTAAGGGGGCTGTTTGTTGTTGTTTTTGAGGGCTGAGTTATGTTATTTCAGGGGCTGTTTGCAGTGGTTTATGGGGCTGTTATATGGGACTGGTTTGATGGGGTTTGAGAGCTATTATGAGGGACTGTTTTTGGTGTGTTTTAGTAGCTGAACTGTAGTGTTGAGAGCTGAATTTTTTTGAATGTAACAGTATGATTTTTTTTGGTTGTTGCTGTGCTGAATTTTTTGATATAACATTGTGTTTTATGCTTGTAGGTGAAGGGTTTCAAAAGAGGGACAAGGTCTGAATTTTGCAGTTGTGGTGGAGTAGTGGAGCAGGTTGTTTGTGTGCTTGGAGCAGGCTTGTCTTGTGCTGCTGAACTGTGCCATTTGGGTGGCTGCATGCTGATTTTGTTTGATTTGGAGCAGGCTGAATTTTGTAATTTAGTGCTGAATTTTTTGTACATTTTTTCTATGCAATTGTAATGTAAACAAAATAATAAATAAAGAGAAATTGATTATTTACACTATGGTTTGAAATTGAAACTTGAAATGAGAAACTCTAAATTAGAAATCTAAATAAAAACTTAAATTAGAAATGAATTAAAAAGAAATAAATTTAAAATTGAAAATAACTTATAAACTAAAAAAAAAAAAAAAAATAACAAAACTTAGAATTAAAATTAATTATAAGAAAAGAAATTGGAATTAAATTAAAAATGAAATCTTAAAAGAAAAGTAAATTACAAATAACTTAGAAACTGAAATTAAATTAGAATAAACTAAAAATAAATTGGAAATTGAAATTAGATTAGAAATAGAAACTTGAAAATGGAATAAAATCAAAAATAGAAAATAAAATTTAGAAAATAAAATTTGAAAATGAAATAAAAATTAAATTTAGGAATGAGGACTTGATAATGAAAAGAAAATAACAAATAAGTTTAGAAAATTTTGAAAATTGAACTAAAAAAAATTAAAAATGGAAATTGAAATAAAATTTTAAAAATAGGAATTTACAAATAGAACGAAAATAGAAATTAAAATTAAAAATACGAAAATGAATTAAAAGGTCATAAATAAATTAAATTAAAACGGAAGCTAGAAAAATGAGAAGAAAGCGACAGAAAATAAATCGGGAAAAATCCCCGCTAAAATGCGATAAAAGTATGATTATGATATGAGCGATTAGGGGTAAAATTTGGGGTGTGACAGTTGCCCCTATTTAAATAACTTTACCAGATGGCGTGAATGACGACAGACACTCAGGCGATCAAGGTGAAAGGTATTTAAATACAGAACTAACCGGAAATTTTGCCCCTAAGTGCGATGTTATGCTGGACTACAAATCTATCTAAACCTGCAACTCTATGCAATGAAATGATGATTATGATGCGAATGATCAGAATGAGAATGTCGACGACCATAAACCAAGACTCACTGGGGATGGCAAACACTGGGGACGACAGACACTGGGGATGACAAACGAAAACGGGGAATATTCAAAGTGATAAATCAACAGGTTCAAGTGTAACTGTTGACACTAAGAATAACAAAAGACGGGAACAAAAGGAAATCCAAAGCGTTGGATCAACGAACACAGACAAAACAAAATAAAATTCAAGGTGACTGCACAGTGGCTCAATGCGACCAACTGACACCAAGAATACAAATAAGACAAGAAAATAAATCAAAGTGGTTGACCAATGGCTCTATGCGACCAAATAACTTTGAGAAGTAAAAGGCAACATATTCAAAGTGAATGCGCAGTGGCTCGATGCGACCAACTGACACCAAGAATAACAACAAAAATATTCAAAATGAAAACGCAGTGGCTCGATGCGACCAACTGTCATTGGGAATGGTAAACACAATATTCGAAGTGAATGCGCAGCAGGCTCGATGCGACCAACTGACACTAAGAATAACAAAGGCTTATTCAAGGTGAATGCGCAGCGGCTCGATGCGACCAACTGACACCATGAATAGAAATGACACAAAATTCAAAGAGAAAGTGCAGCGGCTCGATGCGACCAACTGTCACTGAGAATAATCAACAAGAATAAACATTCAAAGTGAATGCACAGCGGCTCGATGCGACCAACTGACACCAAGAATAGCAATAGGACTCAAAAATTAAAGAGAATGTGCAGCGGCTCGATGCGACCAACTGTCACTGAGAATAATCAACAAGAATAAACATTCAAAGTGAATGCACAGCGGCTCGATGCGACCAACTATCATTGGAAATGATAAACATAATATTCGAAGTGAATGCGCAGCGGCTCTATGCGACCAACTGACACTAAGAATAACAAAAGGCCTATTCAAGGTGAATGCGCAGCGGCTCGATGCGACCAACTGACACCAAGAATAGCAATAGGACTCAAAAATTAAAGAGAATGTGCAGCGGCTCGATGCGACCAACTGTCACTGGAAATGATAAACATAATATTCGAAGTGAATGCGCAGCGGCTCTATGCGACCAACTGACACTAAGAATAACAACAAAAATAAACATTCAAAAGGAAAAGTGCAGCGGCTCGATGCGACCAACCGTCACTGAGAATAATCAACAAAAATAAACATTCAAAGTGAATGCCCAGTGGCTCGATGCGACCAACTGGCACTGGGAATGACAACAAGCTCATTCAAGGTGAATGCGCAGCGGCTCAATGCGACCAACTGACACCAAGAATACAACAAAATAATCGAAATGGAAGCGCCATAGGTTCGAAACCTATTGACACTACAAAAGAAAGCCAAGATACACTCAAAGTGAATGCGCAACAAGTTGAAAAAACCGGTTGACACTAAGAATGATAAAAACAAAGTAGTCAAATTATTCAAAATGGTAAATTAGCAGGTTCAAATGTAACTGCCGACACCAAGGATAAGGAAGGAAATCACAGCGATTTAGTAGTGGCTCTATGCGACCAGCTAACATTGAGGATAGAATGGAGATCACCCAAAGACAGATCAACGGCTCTAAGCGACCGGCTAACGCAAAAAGTAACAACAAAATATGTTGCTTTTCAAATAAGATAATACGTCCAACCTCTGGAAATTCCTTCAGGAACCATCAGGAGAAAGGTACAAGTATGTACAAAATCAAATGGACTTGGATTCAAGCAAAAGGTTTCAGGACCTGCTTAACAGACTTTTGCCAATGACAATTGGACTTCAAGGAGATACTGGTTGTCATAAAGACAAAAGCCGAACACAAATAAAAAGTCCACAGGGGACACCAGCAATTACTGGGGACAAAAAAACATTGGTAAACCAAACTTCGGGTACCAACAACAATGAATTCTCAAATTGAACACTAATGATATCTGGACTTGGAGTTAGACAGACGCCAACTGGGGAAAGACAAATGCTAATGTCAAATGCGCATGATTGAGCATGATGCGAATGATCATGATATGCAGATGTTGACTCAAAAGAGACAAAGAGTTGACAAGACTCAAAGAGGAGTAGGCTCTCAACACCAATACTCAGGCGAGCCATATGAAAAACACTGAGGAGATGTCTTCGAACTTGGAAATCATGCTTGGTCCAAGGATCCATCCAAGAGTGTTATCAGTTTTGAACTTCTATGGAGATTTCTGTAATAATAGTATAAAAGTGTTGTTGCAACCTAAGACTTCTTGGGGAAACAGAAGGTTCTTCTCTTTTTTAATTTTCCAAAGTCAAAGAAACTTAAAAGTTTTTCAGCGTGCTTTCAAAAAAACATTTTCTAAAAAACTTGTCATTTTCAAAGTTAAATTGTAATCAAGTGATGGCATTTTGCATAACAAAAGAAAATAAGAGGTTGAACAACAAAATTCAAGCAAAGTTTGTATTTTATTCAAGAATGGTAGCTTGCCAATGGCGAAAACTCCATGGGAAATTACAGTTTGAAAATGGCAATGGGGAAAGGTCTACATTGAATCCAACGACCACTACAATCCCTAATAACTAAGACTGCCCGACACCTTGCTTCCGACGAGAGCAATTGGATCGATCTTCCAGTATGGTTCTTCAGTAATGGTAAGCACCATCTGATACAGTCAAATGCCTTTGTCCCTAACTTTTGCCTGGACCGCCCTTTCGGGTTTTCAATCCACCGGGACGCTCTTTTTTGCCTAAGCCGCCCTTTCGGGTTTTCAACTTAGCGAGCTCTTATTTTTCATTTTTATCCCTAACTTTTGCCTGGATCTCCTTCATAGGTTTTGATCCACCGGGATACCCATTTTTTGCCTAGGTCGCCATTTCTGGTTTTCGACCTATCGGGTTTTATTTAGGCATAATATTTTTTAACTGCATCAGAATTCACCGGGTGCTTCAGCTGTTCACCATCCATAGTTGTAAGGATTAAGGAACCTCCGGAGAATGCCACCTTCACAACATATGGGCCTTCATAGTTAGGACTCCATTTTCCACGCATGTCTTTGTGGACTGGCAAGATTTTCTTAAGTACAAGATCTCCTTCTTTGAATTCTCGGATGCGGACTTTCTTGTCAAATGCTCTCTTGATGCGCTTCTGGTACATCTGGCCATGGCACATGGCGGTCATTCTCTTTTCATCAATGAGGTTCAGCTGGTCGTATTTGCTCTGGACCCACTCAGCTTCCTCCAGTTTGGTTTCCATCAAGATTCTCAAAGATGGTATCTCTACTTCAATAGGGAGAACTGCATCCATCCCATATACCAAAGAGAAAGGGGTTGCCCCTGTTGAAGTGCGGACTGATGTTCTGTATCCATGTAAAGCATATGGCAACATCTCATGCCAATCTTTGTAAGTTTTTACCATCTTCTGCAGAATCTTTTTGATGTTCTTGTTTGCAGCTTCAACAGCTCCATTCATCTTCGGTCGATACGGAGAAGAGTTATGATGTTCAATCTTGAATGTCTCACACAGCTCTTTCATTGTTTTGTTGTTCAAATTGGTCCCATTATCTGTGATGATTCGGCCTGGGATTCCATAACGGCAGATAATTTGGTTCTTGATGAAACGGGCAACCACTTGCTTTGTCACATTGGCATAGGAAGCTGCTTCTACCCATTTGGTGAAGTAGTCGATTGCGACCAAGATAAACCGATGACCGTTGGAAGCTTTAGGCTCAATTGCCCCTATCATGTCAATGCCCCACATTGAGAAAGGCCAAGGCGATGACAGAACATTCAAAAGTGTTGGAGGTACGTGCACCTTGTCGGCATAAATCTGGCATTTATGACACCTCCTGGCATACTTGAAACAATCTGACTCCATGGTCAACCAGAAGTATCCAGCTCTCAAGATCTTCCTGGACATGGCATGTCCATTGGCATGTGTTCCAAATGATCCTTCATGGATTTCCCTGATCAATAAGTCTGCTTCGCGCTTGTCCACACATCTGAGCAGAACCATATCATGATTTCTCTTGTAAAGCACATTGTTGCTGAGGAAGAACTTGGACGCCAATCTTCTCAGAGTCTTCTTATCCAGAGTTGTTGCATCAGCTGGGTACTCCTGATTCTGCAAATAGTTCTTGATGTCATAGAACCACGGTTTCTCATCAGTTTCTTCTTCGACCAGTAGACAGTAGGCTGGTGCAGTTCTTCGCTCGATTGTAATGAGTGGAGCTTCATTAAGAAATCTGACTTGAAACATAGATGCCAACATAGCCAAAGCATCTGCAATTTGATTTTCCGCCCTTGGAACATGATGGAAAGTGACCTCATCAAAGTATTTGATCAATTCCACAACATGGGCACGGTATGGGATCAACTTCTCATCACGGGTCTCCCATTCGCCTTTGACTTGGTAGATTACCAAGGCTGAGTCTCCGTATACATCAAGGATCTTGATTCTAGTATCAATTGCAGCTTCGATACCCAAAACACATGCTTCATACTCTGCGATGTTGTTTGTACATTCGAAACACAATCTAGCCGTGAAAGGAGTGTAACCACCATCGGGGTTCATCAGAACAACTCCTACACCATGCCCCATGTAGTTAGAGGAACCATCAAACATCATCTTCCAACGAGACCCTGGCTCGGGACCTTCATCTGGATCTGGAACTCTGCAGTCTTTTATCAGCATAATATCTTCGTCCGGGAAATCGAATTTCAAAGGTTCATAATCTTCGACAGGATGATCAGCAAGGTATTCAGATAGAACACTGCCTTTGATAGACTTCTGGGTTACATATTGGATGTCGTACTCGGATAACAACATGTGCCAACGGGCGAGCCTTCCGGTCAAAGCAGGCTTCTCAAAGATGTACTTTATTGGATCCATTTTCGAGATCAACAAAGTAGTATGACAAATCATGTACTGCCTGAGGCGTCTGGCCGCCCATGCCAAAGCACAACAAGTCTTCTCTAAAAGTGAGTATCTGCTCTCACAATCTGTGAACTTCTTGCTTAAGTAATAAATGGCGTGCTCCTTACGACCAGTTTCGTCCTGTTGGCCTAATACGCAACCCATAGATCCCTCGAGCACAGTCAGATACATGAAAAGAGGCTTCCCTGGAGTAGGTGGGACCAAGATAGGAGGTTCTTGCAGATAAACCTTAATCTTCTCAAATGCCAATTGACAATCAGGACTCCACTCAATTGCTTGATTCTTCCGGAGTAACTTGAATAAAGGCTCACAAGTAGCAGTCATGTTGGAGATAAATCTGGAGATGTAGTTCAATCTTCCAAGGAAGCCTCGGACTTGCTTTTCTGTTTTTGGAGCTGGCATCTCTTGAATTGCTCTGACCTTATCCGGATCTACTTCAATTCCTTGCTGACTAACAATAAAACCAAGTAACTTTCCTGATCGGACACCAAAAGTACACTTAGCTGGATTCAGACGCAGTTGGAACTTTCTGAGACGCTCAAATAACTTCAAGAGATGATTCAAATGATCCTCCTCACTCTGTGATTTGGCAATCATATCATCCACATAAACTTCTATCTCTTTATGCATCATATCATGGAAAAGGGTGACCATTGCCCTCTGATAAGTGGCTCCTGCATTTCTGAGACCAAATGGCATAACCTTGTAACAATAAGTGCCCCATGGTGTGATGAATGTAGTCTTTTCCATATCGTCAGGATCCATCTTGATCTGGTTGTATCCTGAAAACCCATCCATGAAGGAGAAAACAACAAATTTAGCAGTGTTGTCAACCAAAGTATCAATATGCGGAAGAGGGAAATCGTCCTTCGGACTGGCTTTGTTCAAATCCCTATAGTCCACACACATTCTGACTTTGCCATCCTTTTTAGGGACTGGCACAATATTAGCTACCCACTCAGGGTACTTTGCAACTGCGAGGAATCCAGCATCAAACTGTCTTTTGACCTCTTCTCGAATCTTCAGAGCCATGTCTGGTCTTGTTCTTCGAAGCTTTTGCTTTACAGGAGGACATTCTGGTCGAAGAGGTAACTTGTGGACCACTATGTCTGTGTCTAATCCGGGCATATCTTGATACGACCATGCAAACACATCTACATATTCTCTGAGAAGCTTGACCAATCTTTCTCTGACATCTGCCCCAAGTGTTGTACCAATTTTGACTTCTTTTGTATCTTCCTCGGTGCCAAGGTTGATGGTCTCAACCTGCTCCTTGTGTGGCTGAAGATCTGTGTGCTCATTCTCAACCAATCTTGCCAGTTCTTCGGGAATGTGACAATCTTCCTCACTTTCATCTTCCGCTTGGTATATGGGCGAATCAAAGTTAGGAGAGAATGTAGAGTCATTGGATTCAACAGGGTTTTCGTTTATTCTGCATATGATAATGATTTGCTTTTATTAAAAGTGGAAAATAGAGAAATGCAAGAGAAAAAGCTTTTTCTTGGTTTTGAAAGCTTGCCATTTTTCTTTTAAAAGTGAAAAGAGAGAAAAACAGTAAATGATCAAAATAAGAGTTTAACAAAATGCCTTCATTGATAATAACTTTAAAAATGAGAAGGGGCCCTACAAAATACTCCCATAGCCTTGGGCAGGGCTAGGGAACTTGAAAACATTGAAAAAAAAACAACAAATTACTTTGACAATGGAAAAAACTCTGGGATCTCGACTGTCTCCCAATTGTCCAAGGCTTCTTCACACTGATACACCAAGTGATTCACATCTTCATCTTCAGAAACTCCACCAATTGCGTTGACCTGATAACCAGCACTGGAAAACACTTCTTGGATGGTCTTCAGATGGCCTTTAGCGGAGGTTGACGCTCCTTCCTTCACATGAGTTGGTTTGTAACCCAACCCGCAACGATCTAGCTTCTGCTTGACTTCGATGACATCACCCCAACCTTCATAGCTTCTTTCTTCAATGGTGGAAATGGTACTCTTCAACGACGCAAAAGATGGGATACCCTTCCCTTTTGGTTCCTCAACTTCCAAAAGGACAACATTGGCTATTTCAAGAGCTTGGAAAGAAGTTTCCAAAGCATCTTCATCAGCCTCAATATAGGTAAAGGATGAAAGGTTGCTAACCATGAGGTCTTCTTCCCCAGACACGGTTACCAGCTTGTTATCAACTACAAACTTCATCTTTTGATGCAGGGTAGAAGTGACTGCCCCAGCAGCATGGATCCAAGGTCTTCCCAGCAAGCAACTGTAGTTAGGATTGATGTCCATAACCTGGAAAGTGATTTTGAAGACCTGTGGCCCGATCAGGATTGGTAGGTCTACTTCTCCAATAACAGTTCTTCTTGACCCATCAAATGCTTTCACAATCAGTGCGCTGGGCCTCATCTCTGCCCCTTGATAAGATAATTTTGCAAGTGTTCTTTTCGGCAAAACATTCAAAGAAGATCATGTATCCACAAGAACTCTTGCTAAAGTATCCTCTTGACATTTCACTGATATGTGGAGCGCACGGTTGTGGTCCAAACCCTCCTTTGGAAGATCCTCCATACTGAAACTGAGGTTGTTACACGCAGTGATATTGGCGATGACACCATCAAACTGGTTCACTGTTATATCATGCGTAACATGTGCTTGAGCTAGCAACTTTTGAAGCGCACTTCGATGAGCCGGAGAATGCATAAGCAGTGATAGGATAGATATTTTGGAAGGCGTTTGATGCAGCTGATCAATCACCTTATAATCACTCTTCTTTATGATTCTGAGAAATTCGGCATCTTCTTCCCCCAAGACTACCTCTTTATCTTTGTTGACAACAGCTGGTATGACTTCTTTAGGCGGAGCCGTATTGGCTTGCTGGGTATATACACGACCACTACGGGTCAAACGACCTGCACCCGCTATATCAGTACTTGCAACTTTTGAAACTTCCTTCTGATTAGCTTTATCAATCTTCTGATGAACTTTCCCTGTATCATACTTCCAAGGAACTGCTTTAGTGTCTTCATAACGGAAAGAGTTACTCCTTTGTTCAAATCTCGGCTCAGGTACATTGAAAATTGGCACCACAGATTTTGGAGTATTGAAGACAGGTTGAACTCCTGAAGATTCAGGCAGGTTGAACACTGGCACCCAGGTAGAATTAGATTCCGGCAAGTTGAAGATTGGTTCAATTACTGCCACTTCATTCTTCTTCATATGACTGCTCACTTGTAAGACACCTTCATCAATCAAATCTTGGACATCTTTTAAGACCGATTCACATCCCTTCGGACTATCAACACAACCTTCACAATTCTGATGACAACTCTTTAGTATACCCGCCTCTACTAACTTCGCATGGAAGTCTCTGAGCGGGGTCTTGATTTCGGTGGCATTGAAAATCAAACCTTCTTCGGACTCATCAACGATAGCATTTATAGACCCATGCTTGGGTAAAGGATTATCTTTGACATTCGGACCAGTATTCCCAAATGACAGAATATTCTTCTCCATCAAATCTTTCACTATGTACTTCAAAGCATAACAACCCTCCAAATCGTGCCCTGGAGCACCTTCATGGAATAAACAGTGAGCATTTGGGTTGTAATATGGCGGGAGCGGACTTGGTGGAGGACCCAAAGGCCTGGGAGTAACCAAACCCTTCTTCAGTAGTGAAGGATATAACTCAGTATAAGTTATAGGGATTCGAGGATTAGGAGGCCTTCCACCTGTTCTTCTGTTCTGAAAATTTGGATTTGGATGAGGAGCTGGAGTCCTCGGCTGGTAGGCTGAAGCATTGGGTGCTTGTTGATAGCCCGGATTGTTGATCATTGGTTGATAAGGTTGAATCATTGGAGCCGCTTGTTGGTACATCGGTGCTGCTTGAGCTGGCCGATACATGGGGACTTGTGGATTAAATGCTGGTTGAACCGCCGCTACATAAGGACGTTGGGCATACTGTTGTTGATGAACATACTGCTGTTGACGAGCATATTGCTGTTGAGCCATAGGTGAAGGTCTCTGCCAAAGTGGATTTCTTCTTTGACCTGTCATTATGGCGTTTGTCTCACCTTCCTTCTTCTTGTGAAAGTTGCCGGTAAATTTCTTACCAGTATTTCCACTACTAGTGCTAGAACTGCCAGCTGCACTACTCATCTTTCCACTCTTCAAACCGAGTTCTACCTTGATTCCCACAGCCACTAAATCAGAGAAACTAGCAGTTATGCTCCCCACCATCCTCTCATAGAATTCTGGTCGCACAGTGTCAACAAACCAGTCAGCTAATTCTTTTTCAGTCAATGGGGGCTCTACTTGAGAAGCGGTTCCTCTCCACCTTTGAGCATACTCTTTAAAGGATTCAGACTCTTTCTGGGACATGCTTAGCAATTGCCTCCTATCGGGAGCGAGGTCCATGTTGTATTTATATTGCTGGATGAAAGCATCGGCCAAGTCTTGGAAGCTGCGGATCTTTGATTGGTCAAGCGTCAGATACCATTTAGAGGAGATTCCCTTCAGACTGTCTTGAAAACAGTGGATCATTAACTTATCATTGTCTACCTGAGCAGCCATTCTTCGATAGTACATCAGGAGATGGTTTTTGGGACAAGTTGCACCCTCATACATATCAAACGTGGGTATCTTGAACTTTGGAGGTATTACCAATCCAGACACCAGGCACATTTCTCTGGCAGCAGCACCAAAGATCTGGTCACCTTCAATCGCTCTTAATCTTTTTTCAAGGGTATCAAAATTCTCCTGCATCTTCACGTGCTTCTCATCTCCGTTTTCAGACATATCTGGCGCTTCATACCCCTGATGGTCATTAAAATACGGTTGGGCACGGGTGTGCACGATGTCCTGTGTAAAATTAGCAACTGCATGATTTTCTTCATTAGTCACAGGAACAGTTTGTTGAGCAGCAAATCCCTGAGGAGGGGGCACAAAACCTTGAAACGGAAACGCCATACCCTGAGAGGGAGGTGCGAAACTTTGAGAAGCTAAGCCTTGGGACGGAGGGAAGAAACCCTGAGCAGCAAATCCTTGGGAAGGAGGTATAAAACTCTGAGTAGCAAACCCTTGTGAAGGAGGTATAAAACTTTGAGTAGCAAACCCTTGCGAAGGAGGTATAAAACTCTGAGCAGTAAGTCCTTGGGAAGGAGGTATAAAACTCTGAGTAGCAAACCCTGAAGAAGAAGGAATAAAACTTTGAGAAGCAAAACCATGAGGAGGAGGGACGAATCCATGAGGAAGTCCAAAAGGAGGCCAGGTCACAGGGGTAATGACTGATGATGTAGGCTGGGTCGTTGCGGTGACAACTTCAGTCGTTGCAGTAACAATTTCTGACACCACAGTCCGTTGGGTATCCATCTTCGCTCGAATGACTTGCAACATTTCCATCATCTGACCCATATCTCCACGAATATCAGAAAGCTCTTCGTTAACTCTGTCCATCTCTACGTCTCTTTCAGCCATCCTCTTTCTGGCTTGAGCTCGAGTGTAGTATTTGCGTGAGAGCCTCAGTGTGAAAGCTGAATTGAGAGCAGATGACGGGAATGAGTTTTATATGAAAAAAATGCAAATGAAATGCAAAATGCATGAGTGCAATGCGAAAATGAAATTTTATTCAAGGAACTTAAGAAACAACTTGCAAATACCAAGGAAACCATAATAATCAAAAGGATATGATTTCATTAAATTCAAAAAGTGATACAAAGTCTTGAGTACACTTTCAAAAATCCCAAACAAAGCTTAATAAAGACAAAGACAAAGTCCTAAGGAGATTCTCCTAAAAGCCTCAAGTTGAGCTTCTCGATTTGTGCCTTCATCTGAGCCCTTTCAAGCATAAGTTGATCCACGATCGACTTCCAAGAAGTGTCCTCTTGAGTACTGGAGGAAAATAAATCCTCTGGTGCTTTCCTTTTCTTGCTGGAGAGCTCTTCTTCTTCCTTCATCTTCAGTTGTCTTCTAAGTTCCTCATTCTCACTGCTGATGATCTGATGTCGATTCTTCCATGCATTCTTCTCTCGAATCTCTCTCTCCAAATCAATCTTCAGCTTCTCTGCATCATCCATAAAGATCAGAATGGGTTTCTTGAAGGTCATAGGATCCTGGCGAGGGTAAGGCATCTTCAGACTGATTGCCCTATCTCGTACCCATTGGAGATAGGGTTCCATAGAAACACAATTCGGCTTTCCCAGGCTACTCCTCCCCTTCCTATGGATACACTTCCAAGCTTGCATAATCTGTTTCTTGAGCTCTGGTTCTTCATCATCCTTAAAGAAAATTCCTTCCACTTCAACACTCTTAGGTTTGTCCTTCAACGGGTATCCGAGTTGACGGCGAGCCAAAACTGGATTGTAGCTGATTCCTCCCTTAGTGCCAAGAAGAGGCACATTAGCAAAATCACCACAGCTATCAATAATCAATATTCCATCATAAGCACGATTGTACCAGCTAATGTCAGAGTGGGTAAGAGACATGATCCTTTGTGACCACCACAAACCATCCTTAAGGTTCCAAAATGAAGACGACTTAGGCAAGTGCGAAATAAACCACTCGTACAACAATGATGCACAACAAGTAATCATCCCCCCCTTATGGAGATTCCTCAGATGGATGGCATGATAGGTGTCTCCGAGCAAAGTAGGGACCGGGTTCTTCTTCAGAAAGATCTTGATGGCGTTCAGGTCGACAAAGTCTTCAAAGTTTGGGAAAAGCAGCACTCCATATATCAGCAGAATAAAAGTCGCCTCAAAAGCTTTCATATCCTTCACATCAACAAAATTCTTGGCCTTTTCTATCAGAAACTTTGTAGGGAATCCAAAAATCTTTCCTTTATAGGTCATATTTGCCTTGACCTCAGGAACACTCAAATACGTCGCCTTTGCAATCTCCGCTTCTTCAGGGTCCTTCTCTAGAACAGGGAATGGAAACTCATCCTTAACACGTGATCCCACCAAAACTGAATACTCTTCCAAAGTAGGCGCCAATTGGTAATCAGGGAACGTAAAACAGTGGTAGAGGGGATCATAAAACTGGAGCATCACAGAGAGCAATCTTCCATCCCAATCAGTCTTAAGCAAAGCTAAAAGTCTCCTATGCTTCTCCATGAAGGCATCTTGATCCATAACCAAGTCTCTTAATTTCCTTAGGTCTTCGAGTTTGGGAGTTTTGAATGTGTACTTGACAGTCTTTCTTCTTCCAAAGTCCATGATGATACCTATGATATTTGCAAAGATAAAGTTTCTGAGTTCCTTGAATAAATGGTAAAAATGATGCTTCATGATGCGTGAATGCAACAAACACAAACAAGGCTTAGGTTCAAAGCTTGCATGAGGTCAAAGGTTCAACCCTCCCAAAAGGTATGTACTATGGGTTTATTTGTACCTGTACAACGGGTTCTAAAAGTTCCCAGAATCACTGTCCCATCTTTCGGATATTACCGACTTCCCAACTCGACTTGGTAATCAGTAATATTCTCAAGAGAGTCTCATCCGAGTGTAGTATCGCGTATCAACTATTTCGGATTTGCATCCTCATAGTCATCGCACTACATCCCTAAAAAGGCCAAGTGGGGGTAAATGTTCTACGGTCCTCAGCATTAATGGCTCTCAAGTCGAATATAGTAATGTTTTCACGACTGAACTCGATCAACAAAACTACATCCGAGGAGGCCTCCGCTGAGTGGTGGTGTCTCAAGTCAACTTGGTCGGGACTCAACTCCCTACAAGCCTTCTTGAATATACCACCGTCCTAACTTATTTGCACTCAAGTCCGGGTTAGGACTTATCTCACCACACATGGAACACCCAACAAAAATCCAAAATAATAACAAGCAATACAACAACAAATATACAAATATACAAGGTGGGCTTAACCCTCAAGAACGAAGTCCCCAGTGAAGTCGCCATTTCTGTCGCGGTGAGAATCGGATACCAAGCTATTAAGTGAGCTTGAATCGCAAAACATTTATGTTCACCACCGACTTTAATTTAATCCAAAAGGAAAAGGGAAAAAGATCGTAAAAACCCTAAATGAGGAGAAACTAGGTTCGGGGGTTGATTATACCTAGGGAAGGTGTTAGCATCCTAAGCATCCGCAGTATCCTACGGGAACCTCTTGTTAATATTTGTATTATTGTTGTTTATTGCTTGTTAAAAATTATGGGAACCTAAGGTTTTATTTCTAATGGTGCTCGCACAACATCGCATCGATGCCTACGTATCGGGTATAGAATCAGAGCACTCGTAGTTCTCCTAAGGATTAACGAACACTTGGTTACGCTCAAGGTTCGCGGGGAAGGTAAGTGTTATGGAAAACACTCACGTGACTTTAAGAAAGTCACAAAAAGTTATAAAATAAAAAGCTAAGGACCTAATGGCTAAGGACCTAAGGATGAGGGACCTAATTGCTAAGGTCAAAGAAAAAAGAAGGACCTAATTGCTAAGGTCAAAATGGAACTAGGGATTGCTAAACTTCCTATGACATTGAGTCAACTGCAGGAGTCTTTCCCTTTTGGATTGAAATAGCATAAACAAAAATAAATAAACAAGAGAGGGTGCAAGCTCCTAAGACTAGGCAAAGGTTGCTACTTGCAAAAATAAATCGAATAAAGTAAATGGAAATAAAAGACAAAGGCTTAGTAACTGGCTATGGCTCGATATATGGATCGAGAATGCTGGGGTGGCAAACAAACGCAGTGCGACAAATTGTTTAAGCTAGAAAGCTGTGAAGTGTAAGAAACTGTGCTGATGGCGATCGTAAACGACCGACTTACGTGTGTGAATGAAATGTAGTGAATTTCACTTGGCGTTGGACCAAGGAATTTATTATTTTTGAAAATTAAATTTAATATGGGGTAAATACGCGAGAAATAAGTAATTAATAATAAATGAAATAAATTGAAATATAGAATGAAATGAAATAAATAAATTAAATAGAATAAATAATGAATTAAATGGAATGAGAAATAAATAAAAGTATGAAACAGAAATAAATAAAATGCATGGCCTCATATGGGTTTAGATAACGTCGATTACAAATATCGAATATCGATAAACCCTTAATAATATCATTGGCCCATAAATAGAATTAAAAAAAAATGAAAGTTCAAAACACATGATTCACTAATAAATTTTTTTAACATTTTTTCTAAAAAAAACAGAATTGAACAAATTAATGCTTGAAAATATAAAGTGAAATAAAATAATAAAAAAAACATGAAGAAACAAATAAAGAAGAAACGAGGGGGGTGTTTTCGCTGGTTCATGGGGTTTAGATAGTAAGGGTTCATGGGCCTGTGCTGAGCCCAACAGAATTTAAAACAAAAAAAACAAAAATAAATATTAGGAAATGAATTGTGTGGTGTGTGAATATAAAAAGAACAGATGGGCCCAAGCCCAAATCGATCACAGCCAAAAACCAAAGATTTCTTAAAAAAAAAAAACAGAAAGTAAATAGAATAAAATAAAGGAACAAAATAAATAAAAGGGTTTTAAAACAAAATAAACAAATATTTTATCAAAAGCAACATCATCAACAACAGAGGGACATACTCCTCTTTCTCTCACACAAAACACGCACGGAAGCAAGAGAAATGGAAAACGAAGAAAGACCCGCCCTCAAGCGGTGGTTCCGACGATGGGTTTACGATTTCGGTTCGGTCTTTCTCTCAAACTCTCAATCGCAGTCTCACGATTTGGGCGGTTCTGTTTGGATTAAAGGCGGTGGGTGATTATTTTGAGGTGGTGACCGGCGGAAATGAAGAAAGGAGGCAAGGCAGCGGTGGTGAAAGAGTGCGAATAAGTGGCCGGCGATTGTCTCACGGTTTGTCTGGTAAGGTTTTCTCTGTGAGTTTTGGATCTGCGATTGTTGGTTTAAGGATTCTGGGTTTTTATCTGGTGATGGACAGAAAGGGATTTTGTGTTTGGGGTTGTTCTTGGATGGTGCTTGAAGGTTTGCTAGGTGAGAAGATGAAAGTTCGTGGCTGAGGGTTTCTTAGATATGGTGGTTGAAGGTGAGTCTGAATGTGTGCGTTTGGTTTTGACGGATTGGCCGGCTGTGACGGAGATTTGACGGAAAGGGATTTAGGGCGGAAACAGGGTTGTTGATTGGATTTCAATGTCCCTCTCGCAGCTCTCTTGACTCGCTCCGTCTTTCGACTCGAATTCGGTAATGATTTTCAGATTTCTCCTCTCACTGCGTTCTTTGATTTGTTGGTGAGTTTCGGTGGAAAATGTGATTAGCTTTCTGGTTTTTGCAGGCTTGATGCAGGGGATTTGTTTGCTTGCTGTTTGGTGGTTGGTGGACGGCGAGGTTTCACAGGTTGATGACTTTGTTTCGCAGTAGTTTACTGCCTTTCTGAGACCAAATGGTTTGGTGCTTGAAATGTTTGTTGTTGAATTCCAAATGGTATACAGTTTTGGTCACAATGCCAGTTAATATTATTCTGAAGGGTGTTCAATCCAGCTTGCAGGGGATAAGCCTGAAAATGCCCTGTCGGATAATCTTTGGATAACTGAAATCAACTCAGGATTTTGGGACTGAAACTGTCGAGAATTGTCACTCAACGAAGACATGAGTTTTGAATGCGGTGAAGGGTTTTGTTCGGTGAAGCTGCTATTTCGGTTTTGACGGTGTTGGCGCGGTGGAGTTTTGTGTGGATTTGCTCGCGGGTTGGTGGGCTTTTGAAGGTGGCAGGCTTGCTGTTTCGGTATTTGGCCGGTAAAAGGGTTTGTGATCTCAATCTCTCTGCCTCAATTTAGATTCGATTTCATCTTCTTTTTCTTTTTTTGTTTTCTGTTTGATGTCTAGAGAGGAAGGAGAAAGGGGATTCGTGGTGGCTGGTTGTTTCTGGTTTTGACGGTGAGTGATAGGACTCAGTGATGTTTACGGTGAGTCAAGGTTGGAGCGATGACGAGTGCAGGTTGCCGTTGAAGTTGATGAAGGGTGAATAGAGGTTTTGTTTTCAAGTTTCTGGATTTGTTTTTGATGTGGTTTCTGAGTATTTGATTTGGGTTGTTTTTGTCTCTTTTTTTCGCAGGAATGTTGAAGAAGGCGGATAGTGAGAGCACGTTTTCTACGATAAAGTTGAGTCAAGAAGAAATGGATTTTTGGCTCTGTATTTATGCAGGTTTGGATATTGAACGATGGCTATGATGTTTCACGACTGCTGCAAAATAACGGTTGTGTATAGTTCTGTTTTGGTTGTTTGGTGTTGATGGAAAAGGTTTTGGAAACTCGCGGTTTTGACAATTTGAGGTTAGAAGGTAAGGGTTTGAAGGTTTTCACTCATCTCAATTTCTACTTCTGTTTTTGTTTATTTTCGGATTTGAAAGAGAGGGAAGGGTTTTGGTGAGGGTTCTTGGTCTTTGAAGGTCGGTGATTGTTGTGAAGGTATGGAGAAGAGTTGGTTTGGAGTTCAAACTCAGTTCTGAGTTTCTTCGGTTCAGATTAATGGAAGTTTTATTTTTGTGTTTGACTCTGAACGTATGGCTGCTGTTTTAGTGAGGAAATCCTAAAAATTTTTTGAAGTTCTTATATGACTTTGTTTTGATATGTGCAGGTTTTGAAATGAAACAAAAAAAAAGAAGCTAAATATGGACAAGATGCTAAAATAAGGGAAAGGTGAAAGAGAGGAAAAGAGAAAGATATTACCGCCCGAACGTTATCGGGGTGAAGATCCCCAAGGGTGAGTTCCTTGCTGCTTGTTGTTGTTGCTGCACTTTTTGTAACCTTCTTTCTCCTCTTTTTTTTTGGTTTTTTTGGACTGTTTGGGTTGTTTTAAGGGGGCTGTTTGTTGTTGTTTTTGAGGGCTGAGTTATGTTATTTCAGGGGCTGTTTGCAGTGGTTTATGGGGCTGTTATATGGGACTGGTTTGATGGGGTTTGAGAGCTATTATGAGGGACTGTTTTTGGTGTGTTTTAGTAGCTGAACTGTAGTGTTGAGAGCTGAATTTTTTTGAATGTAACAGTATGATTTTTTTTGGTTGTTGCTGTGCTGAATTTTTTGATATAACATTGTGTTTTATGCTTGTAGGTGAAGGGTTTCAAAAGAGGGACAAGGTCTGAATTTTGCAGTTGTGGTGGAGTAGTGGAGCAGGCTGTTTGTGTGCTTGGAGCAGGCTTGTCTTGTGCTGCTGAACTGTGCCATTTGGGTGGCTGCATGCTGATTTTGTTTGATTTGGAGCAGGCTGAATTTTGTAATTTAGTGCTGAATTTTTTGTACATTTTTTCTATGCAATTGTAATGTAAACAAAATAATAAATAAAGAGAAATTGATTATTTACACTATGGTTTGAAATTGAAACTTGAAATGAGAAACTCTAAATTAGAAATCTAAATAAAAACTTAAATTAGAAATGAATTAAAAAGAAATAAATTTAAAATTGAAAATAACTTATAAACTAAAAAAAAAAAAAATAACAAAACTTAGAATTAAAATTAATTATAAGAAAAGAAATTGGAATTAAATTAAAAATGAAATCTTAAAAGAAAAGTAAATTACAAATAACTTAGAAACTGAAATTAAATTAGAATAAACTAAAAATAAATTGGAAATTGAAATTAGATTAGAAATAGAAACTTGAAAATGGAATAAAATCAAAAATAGAAAATAAAATTTAGAAAATAAAATTTGAAAATGAAATAAAAATTAAATTTAGGAATGAGGACTTGATAATGAAAAGAAAATAACAAATAAGTTTAGAAAATTTTGAAAATTGAACTAAAAAAAATTAAAAATGGAAATTGAAATAAAATTTTAAAAATAGGAATTTACAAATAGAACGAAAATAGAAATTAAAATTAAAAATACGAAAATGAATTAAAAGGTCATAAATAAATTAAATTAAAACGGAAGCTAGAAAAATGAGAAGAAAGCGACAGAAAATAAATCGGGAAAAATCCCCGCTAAAATGCGATAAAAGTATGATTATGATATGAGCGATTAGGGGTAAAATTTGGGGTGTGACAATAATCACTTTTGCGAATGATCTTTAGTACTTCTTCCATCTCCTTAGAAAGATCATCAGCAGTTGGTGCATCAGCTTGCACAGGTTCAATAACAGGACCTTTGCCCCGGGCATCAGTATTTGTTGCAGCAGTGGAGGTAGTAGTATTTTTGGAGGTAGCCGGAGGAGAGAAAATTCTTCCACTTCTTGTGATCTTACTAGATCCAACAATATTATCAACAACAAGATTTTCATCAACAACAGGTGTATCAGCTAAGGGTTCCTGTTTAACACCATGGATATAAACATCGGAACCATAATGCCAAGGTACAACTTTATCAGAAGTATACGAGATAGGACCAGGAGTGGTAATAATCATAGGAGCCACTCTAGCTTCAGCAACAGTCCTCACAGGGCCTTCAGCAGTAATCTTAATTGGACCCTTATGAGTAATCTTGACAGGGCCCTTAGAAGTAATTCTTACTGGCACTTTATCAACCATATCCACCTCTTCAACCTTCGCACCTTGCGTTATATGTTTAACCATACTCTCCACAGAAGGTGTCCTCTCAAACAATATGGTGTAATTGCCCATGAGGCGTTGAATACCGTCCTTCAACTTCCAGCAGCTATCAGGTTTATAAGCACAATAGAAACAATCTTCATTACAACCTGGAAAGAACCCAGCTTGTACCAACTTCTTCTTGATAACAGATAATGGTGTAGTCACATCTGCAACTAAGGAAATATGTGAAACTTCATCAATGGCATTAACAGTCTTTTCATGATTAGGCATAGGAGCAGTAATCACATTTGGAGTACCAGGAGGGTCAAACTCAATCTCTCCAGCATCAATCATATCCTGAATCTTGTTCTTCAATATCCAGCAAATGTTGGTGTCATGTCCCTGACAATTAGAATGATATGCACATCGTGCATTAGGATTGTACCTAGGAGAGGTAACATTAGGATTCTGAGGAGGGTCCTTCAAAGTAATGAGTTCTCCTTTCAATAAGTGTTGCAAGGCTTAGACCAGTGACATATTGATCTTGGTGAACAGTCTTTTAGGCCTCTGCTGATTGCTCTGTGGTGGCTCTGGTGCTGCAGGAGTAGGATTGGAGATGTGAATTGCACTCACAGATTGGTGACTCCTATTACGACCAGGTTGACCATAAACAGCATTTGACTCTTTTTTCCCACTAGGGGGCTTCTTTGCAGTACTTGATGAAGAAGCACCCACTTGTATCTTGCCACTCCTTATTCCATTTTCCACACGCTCTCCCGTCATTATCAGCTTAGTGAAACCAGATGATGAGCTTCCAATGAGATGACTATAAAAAGGACCATTCAGCGTACTCATGAACATATCCACTAACTCCCTGTCAGTTAGAGGAGGTTGAACTCTACCAGCCAAGTCTCTCCACTTCTGGGCATACTCTTTGAAGTTCTCCTTAGCACCCATAGACATGCTTTGGACTTGCATGCGAGTAGGTGCTAGGTCAGCATTATATTGGTATTGCCTGTAGAAGGCCTCAGCAAGATCATTCCAATCACGGATGTTGACACTCTCCAATTGATAATACCATTCTAATTGAGCTCCAGACAAGCTCTCTTGGAAGAAATGGATCCATAATTTCTTATCAGCAGTATGGGGTTGGATCCTCCGGACATAGGACCTCAGATGCAGCTTGGGACACGAAACACCATCATATACTACAAAAGTAGGGACCTTGAAACCAATGGGTATAACCACTCCAGATATCAAACTTAGATCTTCAAAATCCAACCCATAAGACTTTTGCAATTCCATAGCATCCATTCTATCCACCAACATCTTGAACTTATCTTCATTAGGATCATGATAGTAATTTGCTTCAGAATCAGAATCCCCCATTGTATTATGGAGACTGCCTCCCTCTTTCTCAGACTCTTCAGACTCATAATCTTCAACCTGTTCCTTGGTCTTGACAGGACCTCTGAACCTTCTTCCCATGTTGATAAGGCCTCCTGACCTCCTAGTCTTCTTAGTCTTCTTAGCCAGCAGTGTCTTCAATTCATCCTGTCCCTTGGACAAGTTCAGGATCAGCTCTTGGAATTGTGCATTCTGTGCCTGGAGATCTTTGACTGTTTGTTCAAGAGCCATTTTTGCTGAAATAAACAGCGAGAAGATAAGATACTTGTACATAAGAAACATGTGATGCAATGATATGATGTATAAATGCATATGCAATGTTTTCAAGGACCGCAGGATTTAAATTTGTTTAAACAACCAAAAAGTCAACTTTTATTAGTAATAAATTTGTTTGCCCCTTGGGCTTACAATAAAAATGAAATGAATACAAAAAATGGGGTTTTAAGTCTCCCATGGACGTTTCCTCTTTGTGTTGAGGTATGAGTTGAGATTCCGTTCCTCGTGAAGTTGCTTTGTTAGCTCCAGGATTCTTTCTTGACTTGCTTTGTAATGAGTCTCAAAAGTATCCATTTGCTCCTTCAACTGGATTCAGGACCTTTGTAGCTCTTCCATGTCAGTGGGCATGTCTGGATGAAGGATGGTATAAGAAGTATCTCCTTCAGCAACAGGCTCCATAGTAACTGGCAGGACAGCAGGATATGGCATCATAAGAGTCTGAGCACGAGATCGCACCCATCTGAGATAAGCTTCCATAGGAATAGTGTACTTAGGCTCCAGAGTCTTGCTGTCAACCTTGTTCACTTTACCCCATGCTCGTATGAACCTTTGATGGTAACCTTGCAGATTGTTGTCGTAGTCAAACACAATACCCTGAATCAACATGTCATGAGGACCATCACTCCGAGCGTAACCAAACTGTCGTAAAGCTAAGGAAGGGTTGTAAGTAATGCCTCCTCTTATGCCTAGAAGTGGCACATTAGGAAACTCCCCGCAACGGTCAATGATAGTAACATTCTCCATAGATCTAGAGCACCAATGAATATCAGAATGAGAGAGTGACATAATCCTCTTGGACCACCTGAACCCTTGTTCATTCTTCATCACTGATTGAGGAAGGTGAGAAATAAACCACCTAGATAGCAAAGGTATGCAGCACATCAGAGTTCCTCGTGCCTTCGTAGTACGAGTGTGAAGATAGTGCAAGATGTCTCCAAGTAATGTAGGCACTGGATTGTGACTCAGAAATATGTTGATGGCGTGAACGTCTATGAACTGATCTAGATTGGGGAACAATACTAAACCATAAATCAACAAGGCTAAAATCTCCTCAAAAGCATCATAACTCATAGCCTTCAAGAACACTTGAGCCTTCTCTATCAACACCTTAGCAAGAATACCCTTAACTCCACTCCTTGTTTCTAGGACAATGTCTGATTTCTTCAAATGTAGGGCTGCAGCAATGACTTCAGGTTTAGGCCTTTTTTCCAAGCCTGTGAAAGGTTTATGATCAAGGATAGGTATACCCAGAAGCTTGGAGAACTCTTCCATTGTAGGAACCAGCTGATAGTCGGGGAACGTGAAACAATGATGTTTAGGATCAAAGAACTGAAATAGGACACTCGTCGTGTCTTCATTGAACCCTGAAGTGACTAGATCCAGTAAGTGACCATGCCTTTTGATGAATTGGGAGTTTTCAGAAACTTGAGAGACCAATTCCTTAAGCTTAGGAGGTATCCCTACAAAGTTGATCCGGATAGTATTCCTACAAGCAGAAGCCATGACCTGCAACAAAGAACAAAGATAAATCCTTTGGTCCTTGAAATGGTTAGTGAAAATGTTATGCTTATGATGTCATGATTTCATGATGTCATGATGTTATGCTCAATCAAAAACATGTGGCACACACAAACAAGTCACACAATAGCCCTAGGTTTGAAGGCTTGCATGAGGTTTAAAGGTAAGTACCCTCCCCTGAAGTTTAGATAGTTCATCCTGTCCTATAAAGTAACCAGGTTCTAAGGGATCTCAATATCATTGATCCTTCACAAGGGTGGTTGTTCAGTAGGCAACTTACTTGCCAACAAAAACCCTCCAAGTTTAGAATCTCAATGAGCGTAATATCGAGTATCAACCAACTTCAGTCTTCACCAAAGCCGGTTATCTCACTACTTTCTAAAGGCCAAAATGGGATAACTAGGGTTCTAAAAGTTAGTTAGTGCATTGACAACATATGGCAGCCTCATATTATCCTCAACTTGACTTAAGGAATATAAGCACCAACCAAGAAATCACATTAACTATGGCCACCAGATCAACCATATCGGTATACGCCGTACAGTTTCCTTGGTCTATTGCCATTTACCTAAGGTACACTAGATCCGGGTTAGGATCTTTCACACATAAGAGCACCCAACAGATAAGTATAAAGCAAACAAGGCAAACCATTTTAAAGTGATCTAATTCTTCAGGGTACCCCTCTTTTATATAATCCCCAGCAGAGTCGCCAGTTCTGTAACACGGTGGGAGAACTGACTTTAGTTAAATGTTGCGGATAGCAAGAGTCGCCACCGACTTTTATTTTATCCAAAAGGAAAGGACATAAAAGAACAGGAAAGACCTTAAAAGATTTTTTGGGTTCGGGGGGTAGGTTATGTAAAGGGAAGGTGTTAGCACCCTTTACATCCATGGTTATCCATGGGCTCTTAGTTACTTAGCTCACTTTAAACTGTTTTGAGAAGTGTAGTGTGTGATTGAAAATTTTCTTAAGTACATTATAATGATCCTTGTACGGATATATATAAAGACTTTGTTTTGAAAATTGTTTGAAAATGTGAAGTGTTTATGAAAGGTTTTTGAATGAGTGAGCAAGTACTTAAGAGGAACCTACCCTAATTTGAATCTTTTCTGTTCTTAAATGTTCTTTCAATGGTAAGACTATCCCTATTATTAAGGAATAGGTAGTCATTACCTTGGATGTTGCATGGGACATATAAAGGGTCATCTGTGTTTAGGCAACTGTAAGGTGTCTTAGCAATTCGAAGGGACTTATCATCTTTTATTCGAAAGGGACAAGATCATTCACGAAGGCAACATCGAAGGGACTTGATCTTATAATCGTAAAGGGACAAGATGATATTAATGGAGAAGGGACTTTGCTTTTAAACACCTTACTTGACCATTTTATTTAGGCAACATGAGGGATATCCTTAAGAAAGTGAGATGGCGATCAAAGATCGACTTACGTGTGTGCGTGTACAAGTTCAAATATTTATCTTATAATTAGTGATCTAAAATGATTTTTAAAAGCAAACATATTATCACTCCCTATTTTACTAACCATAGCAATATATAAATAAATAAACAATAAAACACTACAACTATTACATGGCTTATACAGTTACATTAGAATAAAAGCAAATTAAATAATAATTATATAATAAACAATTAAAATAAAATGGTTAGTGATAAAACAATAATAAGAAGAAGAAAAGGTTAGTACAAAATATAAAATATATACATGATAATTAAAATTAAACAAACATTTTTTAATAATTTTTTTGATATGAAAATAAAATAATAAAGATAAATTTATTCACAAAATAAATATGATTAATGATTTAATTTAGAATTATTTATTAAGTATAATTAAACAAGAATAATTAAAATGAGAAATTAAAGTTTTAAAAGAAAATTAGGGTTTTGAGTAATTAGAAAATAAATTAGGGTTTAAAAATAATTAGGGTTTTATATATAAAAATATTAGGGTTTTTAATTTAATATACAATATTAATTCAATTATTTACAAAATAAATTATATAGAATAATAATATGGACATACAAATAAATTATAAAATAAAATATTGATTTTAAACATATAAAATTATATTCTATGAAAACAATATTATATTATTATTATTAATTCATTATATAATATTTAATTAAAATTAAAGAACAAGAAAAGAAAAAGAAATAGAAAAACAATTAGGTTAAAAAAAATGGGGAGGCCTGGATTTGAACCCAGGACCTCCCCCTTACCATGTCTAAAACCCAGCCACTGGGCTAGCGCGTGCTAGCAAACACAAGATGAACAAAAGTTATTAAATACACAACCTAGCGTAAATGTGATAAATAAAACAAAACGCAAAACCTAGGATTCGAACCCTGGTACTGAAGCCAATTACGTACGCGTCCAACCAACTGAGCCAGCTTGCTTTTCTGAAATATATATAGCAACAATAAAATAAAATAGAATGTTAAAATTTGAAACTGGACTTTGGCGCGCAGCTTCATCTTCCTCATTCAAATTTCCTGCGAATTTTCATACGCCCTTTCCTGCGAATTTACCTGTGCATTCATGAACCAGAAACCTATGTTTTCGAAACATCAATCAAACCACAATATTAATACAAATTCGAAACCCAGATAATTACATGAAGCTTATGCGTCACGGCCATGTTCTTAGAACTCATTTAGATGCCCTAAATACTAAGTTCCCGAATTTGAATCTCAAACCCTAACAATGGTAGATTTTGCTATAGTCCATAAAAGTCAAATCAAACCATCCAGAAAGCTTCTAAACTTCATAACAAACACAAATCAATAGTTAGTTTTCATTATCATTGCATAAATAACTCAAATCGAAAAAAATCAAAATATGAACAATGTGCATTCGGGTTATGGATATGAGCATGATTCATGTGTTTTTGAGAGCTGGGATAGGTTTAGGGATGTCCAAAGATCCTTCATGTGTTCTTAAAAAACCTTAAAACACCTTGTAATGAGAAATCTGAATTTGAGTTTTGGATGGATTTTGTGAAGTTTGAAGGTGACTTTGGAGGCTGCCAATTCGTGATCCCTAGGTTGCTAAATGTTCTATATATATATGATACAATTGAATTAGGTCAAAAATTGCACAAAACTTTGGATATTTGGACTTTGAAAGATTGAAAAATATTTGACTTTAAGACTTGAAATATCTTGATCTAAGCTTGCTATTTTAGGATGATCTTCATAATTCTTGTATCAATCAAGTCCAAATATACTTTATGACATTCTAGAAACCAAATAAATTTAAATCTTCATTATTTTATATTTTATTTGAATTTAAAAGGACTTTTAATATAAAAAATTATAATAAATAAAAATAAAATGAATAAAATTATGAAAATATTAATTTAATTTCGTGCATGATGTCATGGAACTAATTGGATCACAAAAAAGTCAGCTCATTTGGTGAATTATGGTTTTAAGACCCCATTTGCTTCATAAACCTCCCAAAACTTTCCCAACTTTGCAAGGGCACAAATCCTTCAATTTTAATTCTATGAGGGTGTTCTTGGACATTTTGGAAAGCTTAAAGAGTCCTCTAACTAACCTCTTTGGTCTCATGTCCATATCTTTTACCATTCTCAAGTTATGCTCTTTGGAAGTTGTTGACTTTTTGTTGACTTTTAAAAGGACCTATAATGTCCTAGCTCATACCCTCCAAATGAAGCATTTTTGGGCTTGGCTTGTGAGGCACAAAGTTGTAAAGAATTCAATTTACTCAAAATGAGCTTTGGATGGAAAATTTTTGATGAAGCATGTGAAAGTTATGGCTGGTCAAAGTTCAGTTGACTTTTCCTGTGAAAACCCTAATTTAGAAACTCCTGATTCTTGATGATCTGAAATCTCCTTGATGAATCATGATCAAACCTTGATCAAATGATGAATTTTACTTCATATAATTGATGTTGGCAAAAAATCATGAATTTTGACTTTGGTTTGACCACAGTTGACCTCAGTTTGACTTTTTTACTACTTTGACTGATTTTAACCTATCTGATCATCTGACTGAGCAAATCTTTTGGGAAAGTCTTGAAACTTGCCATGGGGATTCTTGAACATATATAGGATGCTATGAAGCTCACTTGAAGTCTTGGAAGTCCATTTAGCCTTATGAAAGTCAAAACCCTAGTTTAAGATGCATTGCTTAGGAGAAGGCATTGTCTGAGGGAATTGTCAAACTTTCTGACTAATTGTGAATCTTGTGAACCTTGTGAACCTCATGAGATGTCTTGTGAACCTTGTGAAACTCTTGGGACACAATGTCTTGTCTTGTGGAGGGCAAATTTTGGGGTGCAACACTATGATCTCTTAATCTAGAAGGGACTATGATGATTTATTTTATTAAGGGACATTGCTTTTTAGACACCCCTTTATTCGAGGGACTTGACCATATTAAGGCAAACAAGAAAGTAGACCCTAGGAGGTGCAGATGGCGATCATAGAATGATCGACTTACATGTGTGAGTGTTATTTTTCATATATTTATCTTATTATTTAGTGATCTATGTCCAGGTTGACTCAGTTAGGTTTTCACGCCCTATATTACTTAAACCACGCATTTATATTAAAATAAAATGGCAGGAATTTAAATGGCAGGCATTTAAATAGTCTAACTATTACAACGCCTTGGGGCAATTACATAATTATAATGGGGGGAAATAAATAATGATAAAAAAATTCAGAGCAATAATAATAAGGCAGTTTATATGAATAACATAAAAATGAGTTAGAGTAAAAAATCAGGGTTTTGAGGTTTAAGAGATCATGGTTAAATTTATAGTGAACATTTTTAGGGTTCATAAAAAAATAGGGTTTAAAAGTTTGAGAGAGAAAAAATGTTAGGGTTTAGGTTTATAAAATATTAGGGTTCATATTTAAAAAATTAGATTAAGATTAAATTTATTAAATCCTAATTATACTAATTAATTAAAAATAATTAACCTAAAGAAATAAACTAATAATAATAATAATAAAAAGGTTATGAGAAAAGGTTTTTTAAAAAGTTTTTTAGAAAGAAAAAAAAGGTTTTATTTTAAAAAGATATTAAAGAAAATATATAATTTGAAATAAAATAAAAAAAGAAAGGGGGAAATAACCAAAATGTTGGAGGCCAAAGTTTGAACCCTTGCCCTCTCACTCCAAGGTTCCAGCCTCTGCCACCAGGCCATGCGTGCCTCCTGGGAATAATATGATCAAAGTGTATTATATATTAAATTTGCAAATATAACAAAATATTAAAAGGAATGGGGGGCTGGGAATCGAACCCAGGCCCTTGACTTCACACGCGCGACATTTTGCCATCAGATCACCTGTATAGTTTGTGAAAACAACTACAAACAATAATTAATAAAATAAGTCAAGTTTTCAAAAACCAGATTCGTGCCAATTTCTTCTTCTCCCTCCAACCGTCCATTTAGGCTTTAGTGACACTTTTTCCGTCACTAAAACTTGTAGTGACGGATTTAGTTCGTCACTACAAGACCTGCAAACACAAACACGCACAATACACCAAATAAATTCAATCCAAGCATATATTTCAGTCTATTATGATCTTATAAGTTCAATTACATCACTAATTTTGTGTAAAATCATCTCCATCGTGCACCCCCAATTTGAAACCTTAAGAACCCAAATTATGACTCTATCCTCATTCGACCATGATCCTTCAAATTGAATCCCCATAAATAATCCTTGTAACATCACAAACATAAATCATTAGCCAAATATAGTTTATAACTCATGAATATAGGAAAACGAAAAAATTAAAAAAGTGAAAGAATGAGGATTCGGTTTGTGCATATGAATGAGATTTTGATTATGCAAATGATTAGGATAGCATCTAGAAGCCTCAAGGATCGTGTTTAGACCTTTAGAACACCTTGAGAGGGCCTGCAACCAAGAAACCGAAATTGAGTTTTTTTGGAAAAAATTTGAACTTGAACAATGCCTTGTGTGGTCTCTAAAAATCGTCCCTTTTGTTTGTGTTATGCTTGTGTATATACAATGAATATAATTAGGTCAAATTATGGGCTTTTGTTGTATGGATTTTGATTGCTTGAGATTGAAGAAATCAACTTGCCAATTTTGTCAAAAAATCAAATATCTTCATACCATTTGTGTTTTGCATGAATTTGGATGGTTCCAATCACTATTTAAGGTTGTGTATTTGATCCTAAAACAAAGATTGGATCAAATATTTGATTTTTATAATTTATTTCAATTTAATTTGAATTTTAATAATAAAAATCCAAAATAATATAAAACAAATGATAAAAATAAAAATAGTTGGTCATTGGGTCGTGCATGACTTCATCTTCAAGTTTGGGTTGCAATTTTATGGGCCCATTTGGAAAGAATTGAAGTTATGGCCTTTTTTGCTTCATACACCCCTTAAAAATCATCCAACTTTGACAATGCATAATTTCCTCAATTTTAATTCTATGAAGGTGTTATAGGACTTTTTAGAAATATTAGAGTGTCCTCTAACCAACCCTTTTGGTCCCATGTCCATATCATTTACCATTTTTAAATTATGAGCTTTGGAAAAAGTTGACTTTTTGTTGACTTTCAAAAAGACCTATAATGTCTTAGCTCATACCATCCAAATGAAGCATTTTTGGACTTCGCTTGTGAGACACAAAGTTGTAGAGAATTTAATTTCCTTCAAAATGAGCTTTGTATGGGAAATTTTTGATGAAGTATGTGAAAGTTATGGCTGGTCAAAGTTTAGTTGACTTTTACTATGAAAACCCTAATTTAGAAACTTCTTGATTCTTGATGATCTGAGGTTTCCTTGATGAATCATGATCAACCATTTATCAAATGATGAATTTCACCTCATAATCTTGATGTTGACCAAAAATCTTGAAGTTTGTCTTTGAGTTGACCTCAGTTGACTTTTTGACCAAATTAATTGATTTCTGAAATTAACTAAGCCTTTGTCGGAATGCCTGAGCTTGTTTCTTTTCAAGTATCTATTGTAGCGTCTAACGAATAAACTCATCTCCTCTTTTTTAGAAGCTTTTTCATTCGAGTTATTACTTTATTACTTTGACTTCTTTTCTTTTGATGACGAAGCTTTCAAAGAAATATCTCGTTTCTCTTCTTTCCCTTTCACTTTATTTTTTGAATTTACTTCTCTATCGGCGAGTGGTTTTAGTTCCTTTTCATGCTCGGCTAACTTCCTAAGCAGCTTTGTAATATCCAAAGTATTAAGATCGTTAGATTATTTTATAGCGGTAACCTTTGGTTGCCACTCCTTTTACATAAATTATTTTACCCAAGTTGCTTAGTTTGTTAATTAAGTGGAGGAATATAGTTTGCATGGAATTCACAGATTCTCTGGGTTCCATATGAAATAGTTCAAACTCATATGTAAACATATTGATCATAGAATCATTGACGTCATATGTTCCCTCATATAGTGTTTAGAGAGCTTCCCACATAACTTTAGCACCCATATGGTGTGAAATTAAGTAGAATACTTTCACACTTCAAACGGAGATAAGCATATTCCTAGCTATCAAATCATATGAATCCTTTTTGGTTGTACCATATGTCCAATATTTTGGGTGTTTAACAACGTCATTATCACCCGTAGGGATAAATGACCCTCGGTGCACCATATATTTTTATCGATTGATAGTAAGTGTACGTATATGTCCGCTTTCCAATAAGTATAATGTTCTTCTTTGAAAACATATGTGCTATTTTATGCTCTCTTTGGATCGTCATCGTCCGTAATATTCTAAAAAATTTGGATTCAATTAGACTTAATTAAAAGACCAACTCTTGATACCAACTGTTGGATAAGAATATGGAAGTAGAAAAACGGTCTAAATGGGGTGAATATACCCTTATTAAAAAAAATTCAACTCGTTTTCCAAAAATAGAATATCAAAAGAGATATTCTTGAGATTTCACCATAATATTGAGTTTTTACCGTTTATGCCCATGAACCATTGATATAATTGAATCAAGAGATTTTACACTGGTCTATTCCATCGACCAAATGATAGTTTTTCCACAGAATAAATTCACAATCTAAGTAGAGATTTCAACGACTGATCTCAATAACTGAATATAACTTTTGCAGATCGAGTTCTATAGCCAAACTTATATTTTTAATGGTTGATCTCAAGAACCAAAATCAATTCTTCAAGAGTATCACACTCTTGAAAATAACAACAATTGCACAACACCAATACAACTTTTTCCTCACAAATAGTTTTCACTCACAAGGCGCGAAAGGAGGTTTTGGTGAAAAGAAATTATTGAAAGAGAGAGAGAGAGAGAGAGAGAGAGAGAGAGAGAGAAATAGAGAGAGAAAGAGAGAGATAAACTTTATAGAATTAGGAAAACTTTAAATTATGGTGTAAAATAAAGTGAGGAGAAACCTCTTTTATAAAGGATTTTTTTTACTCAAAATGGAAACAGTTCATCGGCTAAATTAATGGTCTAATCGATTAGGTGCATCCAATAATCGATTATCACAACTGTAACACCCGAAAATTTGCCCTCTTATTTATTACCTTAACTGGCTTTTTGCTTTGCATTCATCTGCATTCTCCCATTAGGTCATAACATTCATAACCATGCATTTCATTGGCTCCTAAGGCACGAGATCAAAGCATTTCCTTGTGATTTGGATTTTCTATTCAAAAGTGATTTTTCTAGCTATTACACTTGAGATTGGATATACGAGTCCATCAGAACTGTTTATTCATTTCGAGTTTAATTGTTCATTTTTCTTAAAACTACCTTTCAAAACTATTTCAGATATCCATTTTTCGATCCAAGTTTTGCTAAGTCCAAAGTTCTTGTTCTATCGTGTGAACCCTTTTTTTATCATATCCACATCCCGTAACGAATCCCAAATCCTAATTTCACCAATGTTAACTATCCATTTAAGTTATGACATGCCATAAATCATCTTTACCAAGTATCCATTTTATTTTTTAAAATTCAAGCTCATTACACATTTTTTGTGTTCATTAAAACCAATAACCAATTCATTGTTGTACCAAAAGCCCATCATCCCTTTTAACACTAACTTTAGGACCATTGTCCATCTTCTTTTTTTTGCAGCAATTGTCAAAAAAAAAAAGAAAACAAAGTCATGAAGTGCTGGGAAAATGGGTGCGCATATGAAAAATTCAGAAAGAAAAAACTAACAGAAATTTTGTTACAAATCACAACAGAAAATACAGAAAAATTAAAGGTCTAACAGAAAAGTTACAAAAACAAGATAACAGAAAATAGATTATTACAAAGGATTTTTACACCAGAAAAGGTACACAAGGAAAACAGATCAGAAGCAGAAAATCAGTTAGAAAACTCCAACTGATAACAGAATAACAACCCCTGCTGAAACTCGAAAAAACTCTATCATCGCTCAAATCTCAGAGCACTTGCATCATCTTCAATCAGAATCACCATCGCCCATCTCATCTTCAATCTCTGCAACTATCGGTACCATAATCTTCACCTTCTTCTCAACTCCTCATCAAGAATCCAACATCACCAAAAAAGATGAACTAATCCTCATCTTCTTCTCCTTTGCCGATTCTCGATTTCATTTCTTCAACTAATCTTCATCACTCAATGCAATAACCTTATCCTCGACTCTTCAATTCAGAATCATCAATCTATCTTGCATCAACTTCAACAATCTTCAACACTCTTCTTCAATCAACTTCATCTTCTGCAATAAACCTCCATCACACTTTAATCGCATCGACAACCTTGCATCATTGTCACCAAGATTCATAAAAGATCATCATCAATCGATCTTCAATCTTCATCGAATCAATACCTGCAAAAAGATTCACATCAACACGGTTCCGTAGGAAATCAAAAAAGAAACAGAAGGAGGAGATGAACAACAATGGTAACGAATCCATGTACGAATCGGAACCGAAACTCGATCAGAGAAGAGAAACTCAGAAATGATTTTGAAGCCAATGGAGAAGTCATCGCAACTTTGACCGACATTCATTTTGCGCGAGAACGGGAGGTGATGAGAGCTGATGGAGAAGGAGAAGTGAGGCCATGGCATGCCGGAGGATTTTGATTTCTGGCGACGTGATTATCAAGGAGTTCGATGGGTTCCGTTAATTTATCGGTTTTGTGGTTGCATAATTGAACCCTAAATTGAAAGGCAGATGGTGTGATGGAGAATCGAGAAGAAGAGGAGAGTTTGGTTGATGCGAACTTGGGTTCAAGCCTCATTTTACGTTTGTTGTTAGGTTTTTTTTCATGAAATTAGATTGGGCTCATCAAAAGTTCATCCATGGATCCTTATTCGTAACCTTCTTTTCCATATACACTCCTCCTTGCTATGATTGAAAGGAATGGGCATTCCATGAAACAACTATTCGGACCCTTGTTTTCACTATCCATACCTCTTTTCTGCGGGTCACATTCTATGACTTGGGCCAAAGCACCATTAAAGTGTTATTTGCACCATGTTTTCACTCAAGACACCCCTTCCTGCGCTTGTTATGTGAAGTGGGCCTGTTCATTTTTTGCACACCCCAATTAGCTTATTACACCCTCTCCGTGTTTCTTCATGGATTGGGCCTGTAGGCCATTAAATTCCTCTCTGCACCATTGGATTTCTGATACACCTCCTACTGTTTTCTGTATTTTTTATAGAAATTATTAATGATTCTCCTTATTAGAATTATGATTAATTTCTTTGTTAACTAATTTTTGCTGAATTAACATGTTGATCCATTTTCTTTGTTAATTTTTAATTAAGATTTTTGTTGATAATTTTAATTAATTGTTGTGAACTAATTTTGGATAAGTGTTCATGAGTTCTTTTTGATCGATACGTATCGATTTCGGCTACCATGGATTTTCATGAAGTGATTATGGAAGATAAGCATTTATTTTGCTTATGGGAGATTACAAGACCTTGCATGAATTTTTTGGGTTTCTTTTATATGAAGAATCGACACTTCAATCAAGTAAGAAATCTCGACTATAATGCATCATTCTAGTTGTATGCGGCTTAGGATCATATAAAGTAAGGTGCATATTAAGCCCTCCCACCCGAGGAACTGGATTTATTTATGATTTATGAGGATGTGTGACGATAACGAAGCTTAGGGATTAAGTTACAAATGATAGAATTCGTTTTCACCACACTTTCCCTTAATCACCATTTTTAGCCCGTTTTGTTGAAAATTTAAAAATAGTTCCAAGTGTGATAAAATTATGGAAATATTCATGAGTGATCCTTATCCTCTTAATTAATTTTGTATAATTTTTTATTTCCAGTTTGGATGGTTATAGTAATTAATTTTGATTTTTTATTCCAAGTTGTCCCAAAATGCACTATTTTGATTAAAGGGACCGAAAACAATTTTTTCCAATAGGTGTGAAACCAATTTTTTGTGGGTGATTAACCACTGGAATTTTTGATATTTTTATGCTCCTTAGGAATTTTTTTCATGATTTTTTGTGTCATTTTGAAACCACTTTGTGGAGTTGTTTATCGGCAATTATGCCTTGTTATCTTACTCGTTAAGTAAATTGTTGTGACACTTTGGTACATAATTTTGTGAAATACTTTTAACCAATACAAGCTACTGAATTCATAATGATAGGAATTTAATTTCATAATTTTTCAAGACTTTTTGCTATTTTTCATGTCACCTAGATTATAGGTCTGTTTATGTGTATACTTGTTCCATACCCTAGATGTTAGGAAGGAAATCATGCCATTTACTTGAGATACTTTGTGGTAACCTTTAGGAGTTAATTATAGATAGCTTTTAGTGCCTTGATCCCAATTATATGTCACTTTTTGAACAATCTTTATTTGATTTGTTTTTGTGTTTCAAAGTGCATCCTTACTTGAACTAATTTTGCTTGAAACTTGTTTCTCTTCTCCTCTAAGTGTTAACATGACTTGTATGCAAATCATAAATGTCTATCCATGCCTTCTAATTGCATATCATACCTTGTATGATACTGACCCATAATCATATCATGTATATTCATATGTCATTCATCCTTAACTTGCATCATTGTTAATCATATGTGATACTTGTTCCACTTCTTCTCACTCCTTCTCCATCTAATCTCTTGTACATGAGCATTCATTCTCCTACTTTGTACGCACATTCATATACATTACATGACACTTAAAATTGATCTTAGGTTCTGACTTTAACACTTAATCATGCTTTATACATGTTTACAGTGTGTATTCATTCAATCTTCTTCAGTTAACTTCACCTTAAACTTCTTTGGTGTTGAGTGCTTAGTTTGGGTCTGGTTTGTTAGTGTTTGATCGCATAACCTTAGAATAAATTCTTAGGATTTAGCTACTGACTTTAGAATTCTTTGATCATTTAGGATTCCTTTTCCTTAGGACTTAGTCTTATTCAACTCTTAGTGTCATTCTTATGACTTGTTTGGATGTTACTTTGCTTTTGCTTTCTATATGCTTTCAATATGCATTATGTTTAACTAACCTTTGTTTTGTATGGATTTATGGTAAGTCATGTGTTTGGGTGGGCTCCCCACATACAACTTCTTCCTTCATCTCTTTAAATTCTTTCAAGTTGTGATTGCCTTAACACATTGTGCTTTGCTTGCTTAACTATATTTCATCCCTTTGAGTTATTATATCATCTTCATCCTTTGAAGTGAGTTAGAACTTGTTCTTCTTATCTCTTCTCCTAGGTTTAGAGTTCTTCAAACCTCACTAACCCTTAGGATCTCCATTGAATAAACAACTTAGGGTGAGTCCTAGTTTCCCTTAGTTTTTTCCTTTCTCAACTTGAGTCCCTCTTCTCATCTTAAAAGAAAAGCCAAAAAAACATTTAAATAATAAAAGTGTGTACAGTACGCCACGAGCCTTAAGCTATATAGGAAAGGATTAGTGAAGGTCTCTCCACTCTTTTAGAATGCTTTGCAAACGTTCCATTGAGGCGACCTTGGAAAGTATTCGCTCATGTATCATAGTATTTAGTGTTGTGCATACTATAAACACAAAATAAAACCACTTCTTCTAAAAGATAATAAACCAACAACAAGCGTCTTTCCTGAGGGAATTCTCTTCTTACCTTCTTCACTCATAATGAAAGAACTCGCTTCGACATGTCTCTTTGCAAGATGGTAAATACATTCGTACCCTACGAGCCTGCAACACCTGAGCATAGGCATAACAGTTCAATCATAAAAAACACAAACAAAGTTTCATCCCTAGTTAGGGGAACTACGACGAATCTGATTCACATATCCCATGAGATACATAGGCAGTAGGGTAGGTCCCATTCGAGCACACTCTTTATTTTCCCTACATTTTTCCCGTACCTTTTCGTTCTCTTTTTCTAGTTCCCTCACTCATTCTAGTTCCAGTAGCGTTTTTTATTCAGCAGCAATTTTATTCCTTACCCTTTGAAACAATTCAAGCAAGCGTGGATTCCGTCGGGTACGACGGATGATCTGGGGTGGTAATACCTTCCCAGTTCGTAACCGACTCCTGAACCCAGTTCTTTGGTTCGCAGGACCTTATCATTTCCTTTTTCCTGAGGTTTATGCAGCATTACCTTTCCCATTCATTCGGGATAAAAATGTCTGGCTGACGACTCTACCTTTTCCGCGCCACTTTCGCGTTTGTACTAGGATGAAAATCTCGGGAGCGACAGCTGGCGACTCTGCTGGGGATCGAACCCAGAATCTCTGGCTTCCCCTATGAGAGTCAATCCTAATGCTTGTTTGTTTATGTTTTCTTTGGGTGTTTATTCGTTTGATGTTGTGTGCTTTAGTTTAGCTCTACTGTTTTATTTACAGTTTATCGCTTTACTTTACAACTTTATTTACAGTTTTTCGCACTTATCTTACTGTTGCATATACTGGCAAATACTGGTTGTTTTGGTTTTCTTTTGAGGGATGGGGTTACTGTGAGATAAGCCAACTACCCAGCTTGAGTGTACACATATAGTTTAAAGTGGGCAGTCGTGTGGCTTGCGTGGTCTTGAGCACGTGTAGTTTTCACGAGTCCCACACCCATATCAGGCTCTCTTGGGAGATGTTCTATACTACCTAGGCATACCATAGAATGTTCCCACCTGATCTGCTAACGTTGGGAACCGATCATCGAGGACCTTTATGGAAACAACCCTCTCCAGTGGTGACAGTGGCAGATCACATTTGTTGGCAAACCCACTCGCACCTAAGGGCCCACTAGGAACTCGCATAGGATGACCATGTTCTCTCATAAGAACTCAGTCAAAGCAATTTTCATATGACGATAGTATTGTACCCTTCGGGATGAATGTACTATTGTTTCTCGATCCCAGTGCTTGAAGCTGGGAACTTATGGGGATGCTTGTTTTTTCCGGACTCAACTGAGACCTCCCTGGGTAGTACATAATGTCTAACGGATTCCCTGATTTGGTCATGAGCCATTTCTCGGAGATGGTGAACATATTATTGCTGCTCGGCTTTGAGAGTCTGTGATGTCGACCCGGAGCATACCAGTGAGATGGGGGTCTGTTTACAGGTGTGCAGGAACCTTAACCTTAAACATACCCACTACAACAGTGATCCTATGATTTGGATTGTTTAGAAGTTTGCAGGAACCTCGACCTTCTGCATACCTACTACATCAGTGATCGTATGATTTAGATTGTTTACAAGTTTGCAGGAACCCTGACCTTCTACGTACCCACTTCATTAGTGATTGTTCTATTATGTGATTCAGTTCTACAGTTCTTGGGTTCTTAGTTACGGGGTTCTATACAGAGATGGTACTGCTATTATGGCTCTATCTAGACATTTGGCTCATTTTCAACATCAAAACTAGACACATACCATTAATCTCATGCCTGCTGCATACATGACATCATGTTATTTCAGCACACATGTTCAGTTATTTCCGAGGATCTCATATCTGAATCATGTTATTAGATTTCTTCTGTATCAAAAGGTGAATCAAAGCAGATAGATTCCTCGGAAATAACTGAACATGGCATTTGCATACATCCTTGCATGCATGACAGGTGTTCAGAGACAAATTCTTATCTTGATTTGGTTTCTCATCAGAATGGCCAACTTGAATCACAATTATCAAGCTATGGATTTGGAACAACTCCGGGTGGAGGTAACTGAAATGAAGACCCAACTGGGGAAATTCAGGGCCGAGGTGCAAGCTTTATTTCAGAGTTAGAAACTGCTGAAAGAGGAAGTCAACCAGACGAAGACTTAGATGAGCTTGGTTATGGAAATCCTGAACGAAGTTATTTTCATCCCTAGTGAGGGGAACTACGTCGCTCTGATTCTCCATTAATCAATGGAGATACGTAGGCAGGAGATTGCGTGAGATCTTTGCGAACAACCTTATTTATTAAATTTATTTATCAACCTCTTCCCTCCAAATGTCGTTTATCATCATCCAACCTCAGCTTCTCAAGTGAGTCCTAGGGGCATAGCATACGGGTAAAGTCTAGAGCATATTAAGAAGAAGTGTGATAATATTCTGATGTCGTACGTGTAACAAGTTTCCTCATTTGCTCAGATTCAGGCTGGTTGAGCTAGTCACATCAGGATCATCTCCGACAAAGCTTCCTTTGGGGTTTCAATGCCAAGTATGACTACCATTCTGGGATACCTAGCCTTTTAATTGAAGATTTCAAGTCTTTCAGGGGAAAAGGTAAAGACAAGGTCCCAAATTTGATTGACTCTAAGACTATTGTGTTCACGCTAGGAAAAGGTGGGAATATGGCAGCAAACTAGTCATAGAATGAACATCTAGACTGCTGACTGTTGAAAGTCTCCAAGAGCAATAAGTCCAGACGGAGTCAGGCCTCCTCAATAATGGCAACCACGATGGGAATGCTAGATACAAGTACCACTCAAGGGCATTTAGGCATACCGTTGGCAAGTGCAATGTGCTCAAGCTCGGGGTGCAAAATTTGATCGACTCAAAGGTCACCATGCCAGAAAGTATGCCCACACATTGGAGTCTCCTCATCAAATTGACCTCCTAGTTTGCAAGGGCATCTTCATAAGCAATAAGTCCAGACGGAGTCAAGTCTACTCAATGACGACAATGTTCAGCTTCTTTACTGCATTTTCATTTGTAGTTTGTTTAAACATTTCTATGCATGCATGAAATTTATTTGTTTTGAATGTTAATCATAATAAAATGCATATGTTTTCCTTGAAGTAATCCATTAGTATTCACTCATTATTTTGTGTATGTGCATTGCAATGCCAACTATTATGCTTAAACTCTATGAGGGAGAATGACGAAATGAAAATTCAAAAATCTCTGATTGTGTGCTTTTGAAAAAGGCCATGTTGACGATGTACAAACATTTCTTCAAATTCCCAAACACTGGAGATATGAGGGAGATAGACTCTCGCTAACCCTTTTGATCCTTGAAGTAGGAGTTTATTTTTGCACGGAAAAAACCCTCACATGTAACCCAGGGGCAAGGTAGGTGTCATCTAGTTGGACCGAGCGTTCAAACTTTCCTAAAGGAGTGTGCATCTGAGGATTCATTACCTTTATCCGTACCAAATCAAGAGGTCCAGAGACTAGAAACCATAATGGTTATCCCTCATCAACTGAAAAATGAGATAGTCACGACCCTTTCAAAGCAATCAAGACAAACAGTGTCACAAGATTTGTTCAAAAAAGAAAGAAATGAAAAAGCCCGCTAAGTCGAAAATTGAAAACAAACGACTTAGTAAAAAATTAGGGCATCTCGCTGGACTTCACAATCAAAGATTCACAAGAATTAGTCCAGGAAAAAGTTATGGATAAGCAAAAGAACACAAAAAGTGAAAGACGAACAGGATTACACAAGAAAGATCCTCAAACAAGAACAAAGTCGTGTGATACAGACACAAAAGGCAACAGGGGTGACTGACTCCAAAAAATAACCTGATTGGTGCTTGAACCATTAGTGTTAATGGTTCCTCAACCATCACAAAAACCCTTATGAAAAGTGAGCGCTTGTGAAAGCTAGTTGAACAGAGTAATGTAGGACATCACGGAGATGGGTGGGCACAAACGAACTTCAAGCTTATATCCTTTGTTTCTATAACCGTGAACCATGCCACGATACAACCCTCAAAATTCCTAACTGAAACAGGGTTATTTTGAGAGAATAATACCACGAGACCGCGTTCCTGACTCCTATGAGTTGTGATAAAAGATATTTGTTGATGTTGCATGTACATGCTTTCATAAAAAAATCAATGTCGTATCTTAACCAGTGATTCGCTCACAAAGGTTTGTGGCATATTTTTCAGTAAATTTTAAAGATTAACATGTGTGTTGCATTAGAATTTTCATTCTCAAAATAAACATTTTCTTCTTGCATACATTTGTTTGGCATAAAAGAAGTTCACATACGGAATTTCAGTCCTGAAGCTTAATCTTGCCAAGTTGAGAAGTCTGAAAGTCCCGAAGAAGCAACCATATGAAGGTGTACTTTTCAAAGAAACTTTGTTGGGTAAGAGCTTTCCCGCCCAGTTGTGTTCAGGTGTAGCCAATCTGAGGCAATCACGTCGAGTAATCTCTTTAAATTTTAGCCAAACTGGGGCAATCACTTCGAGATTAAAATCTCTTAAAGAGCATTTAGTCTGGGTATTCACTCAAAGATCATTTAATCAGGCGCAATTACTCAAAGGCTCGTACTAGGGCAGGCCACCCCAAGAGCACTAGAAGTTACTCTCTCCCGAAGACGGTCAATCAAAAGCGCTAATCCAGAGTTCAAAATACCGGGGCAGAATATCTCATAGTGATATGAGGTTTTTCATGAATCCTCGCGAGGAAAATTATTTCATAGACCATGCTGTCTGGGGCAGTTATTTCGAGATCCGATGAATCTTTCCAAAAGTTTGAAGACACTGAGGCATATCGGATGCCAAATTTTCTATAAAATTCTCTTGAGACAATTTCTTCCGATAGACCCCAGCCTGAGACGAGTTGAAAATTGCAAGGAACCATTATTCGCTCATGATTAGTAGGTAGTCGATCAGCCCTGAGGCTGGAGGCAAAGCAATTACCAGCATAAAACATCAAGGAGTTGTTTCTTCAGTGGGCTTCATTGATCAGGATTCCTCAGCAAGTCTCATCGGACTATCTTTTCTCCAACATGGCAACAAGAAAAGAGTTGGTACTTCCTTGGTAAATGGTATCATTATTAAGAGATATGCTTCATATCTCTTATCCCCAGCATGAGACGCCTCATATCTCTCATCCCTAGCATGAGACACTTCATATCTCTTATCCCCAGCATGAGACGCCTCATATCTCTCATCCCTAGCATGAGACGTTTTACATCTCTTATCCCTAGCAAGAGGCGATCTAAAACTCTTATCTTCGGCAGGAAGCATTCTTATTGATGTTCTCCATCATCCCCAGTAAAGCTGGAAGTTGAAACCTTCCTCGGCAAGGCAACAGAAGGCTGGTGTTCTCCCCAAGCAGAGAGTTTTCCTTTAACGAAGGGAGGTATTTCCCACCAGATTCTTCTTATCCCCAACAGTACAAGAAGGTCCATTATTCCCTAGCAGTGGTGAAGATAGTGAGAAGTCAGATGGTTTTCCTTCTTGCACAGTGTTGTTCGCAGCCTTCCCCAACTAAAGTCCAATCTTCATTGGCATCTCTCCTCCAATAAAGGGCTTTGTACCTGAGGGATTCCCCAGTAGAATTTTTCCTCAGCAGAATATCAACAAATCCTTTCCTCAGCCAGGTCGGAAGGTTATTACTTCCCCAACGGAGTTCTATGGGTGGCGTACCTCCCAATCAAGTTCATCCCCAACAGGATCATCGTTCTCCAATCTCAAAGTCCAGTTTATTTTCAGCACTGAGGTCAATTCAGAGCCAGTGTAGCATTAACATTATCCCCCAAAAAGTTGCTTTTCCCCACAGGGATTCATTAAATCAATGTAGCGATTATATCTTCCCTAGTAAAGTGGTTGGGTAGACTTGTTACTGTAAACACCCCAAATTTGCCCTCACCCATTCACACCATGGCTTGTGATCATCCTCATGTGCATAAACACAATCATATCATCTCACATCTCATTTTTGATTCACTGGATAGTTTCTAAGGCATCTGCACCTAGGGTTTGTGATCTGAGCAATCCCAAAGCTTCTTGAGGCATTCCAAAGGCCACCAATCAACTCAAAGGGGTCCATGTGTGTTCTTATATCATATTTCATCTCCTCAAAGTCAAAAATGCAGAGGAATCACAAGAACTAGGGTTTGAGTGGATGCAGAGCCAGGTTGAACTACACAGTTGACTGAAAATTAGGGTTTTGGTTTCAGAGGCCATAACTCCAAATTTTTTGGTCATTCTTGTTTCCATTGATCTCTATATGGTATAGGGAGTATGCATATCAATTTTCATGAAGAAATTCCATGGGGAAGTCATCTGATCAAGGGTTGACTTTTCAGACAAGTCAGTGTAAAATCAGGGCATCTGAGGCCCCCAATGACCCAACCAATGGGTGATCTTCATCATTTTGGGTGTATGTGATCTTTATTTGATCATGGAAGAAGGTTTAAGTTCATAAAAATCAAGAATTTGGAAGTTTTGCAAATGTTGACTTTTTGGACATAGTTGACTTTTCAAGAATGCCTCATTTTAGGTCATTTTTCAAGCCTTGATTCTTGATCCAAAAATGCTTCAAATGGAAAAACTTTGGTCATGAAAGTTGTAGATCTCATCTTTCCCTTTTCAAAAAGTACAAGAACATGATCAAACTCTTCTTGGATCAAAAGTTATGGCAATGCAAAGTTGGCTAAATTCATTAATTTTCAAGGCATGCCTCATTTGGAAATTTTGCAAAGTCTTGGACCAATGCATCATGTGACCTCTAATTCATCTCAAACCATTACATAAACATTCTATGAGCCTAAAAAATCAGAATTGGACCAAGTTTCCTTCATGTTTTGGTTCATGTAACAAGATTTTCCTTCATGGGAACCATAAAGCAACAAGTTGCAAAACCACTCATTTCACTTCCTACAAACTATGACATTGGATGCTGACTTTGGCTAGCCTCTCACCTCACCCTTTGCTGCGCAGCCCATGCTATGTACTTGCCTAGATCATGAGCCATGCTTGCCTTACACAAAACTTGACTTTTTGCAAAAGCAAACTTACCAATCACTATAGGCCAGGTCACATCATCTGACCTATAGGATTAAAATACATTATCATTTTGCAAACCATTTCATGTACAAGGCAAGGCTGAAACCATCACATTCACCACATACACAAAAACTCACCATCTTGCAACTTGCTTCGATTTTCTCTATACAGCCTGCAAACACTCAAACCTTTTCCTCCATTCAACTCACCATGTATCACTGAGTAGAAACCACCCAAAGCACAAGCCTAAAACATCCAGAACACCTCATTGCCATCTCTCACTCCATTCTGCAGATTCATTCGAATCTCCCTCCCTAGCCCACAAACAGCCAAACAAACCTTGCAAAGCTTCTCCATACATCATCTGGACCACAAGCAATCACTCACCATGGCCTGAATCAGTCAGAATCACCATAGCCATTGTTGACTGAGCTTGAAGCAGTTCCTTTCGAAACTCATTATCCAGCCAGCACAAACTCATTTTGAGCATTCAAACATCATCAAGGGGTTCTAAGGGGTAGATTGCACATAAAGAGAAGGCCAGAAAGTCCTCAAGTTGAAAGCTCCAAATCTCAGGTAGCTCGAAAATAATTTTTCCAGAAATCATTTTTCTTGTTACAAACTTGTTCTTCATGTCTTGCTGATCACTCTGATGTTCTTGGTTTTAAAAATGGTTGAGAAATAAGCATTTAATCTTGCCCTGAAACTTTTCTGACCTAAAAATGTTTGCTTTCGATTCATGTGATTGATGAAGAATAAATTTGTTTGGGGTTAGGGTTTTGATTCGGGAGATCATGGGGATCATTTTGGTGTGCTTAGTTTTCATTTTCGTTACGATTTGAGGGATTTGGGAGGTTTTCAGGTGAGCTGCTCGCCGGAGAAGACGACCGGAGGTCTTCTCCGGCAGCCTGAGAGTGATTAGGGCTAATTGTCATTAATTAGCCAACTTCAAACCTGGGCCCTTGGATGTTGCTTCCCGCGCGTGATTGAATGGTCAGGATGTGTCATTAGAAACCCTAACTTAGTTTAATTAATTAAATCCAGCTTAATTAATTCATAAACCATTTTTAGCTAGGTTTGAATCTGGGCCCTTGGATCTGGCGCGCAGTCAACCAGTCCAAGCCCAGATCAAATCCTGGCCATCCCTTGCGCATACTTTTCTATTTATTTAATTTTTATTTCATTTTTTCTCATTTGTTCTGTACAATTTATTTAAAATAGCAAAAATGTTTTAAAAATTATGAAACTTTTTGTCAAGAGTTTCACTAATTTTTAAAACCCAAAAATATTTTTAGTTTTATTTTTATCATTAAAAAAGTATTTTTAAATATTTAAAAGATTATTTTTAATTGATTAATGAGAATTAATTAATTAAAAATACTTTTAGGTATTTAAAAATTACAAAAAAATTCATGAAATGTTCTAAGACATTTAGAAACATTGTCCAACCTTCAAACCAAATTTCTTTTTTGATCTTGATGCATTTTAAGAATTTTTCATTGAATTAAATCATTTTTTATGCATTATTTTGATCACATGTTTGAAAATTCATTTCTGCCTTTTGAAGAAGGTTGAGACATTGGTTCTTCTTGCTTTGTTTTGTGTTTAGCATGTATTTTCAAGGATAAAAAGGCCATGAATTGTTCTTGCATTTTCAAATTGTTTGGCATTTGTTTTGTTAAGAACCCTAAAAAACCCTAATAACTTAGAAAATTCATATCTTGAGTTTGGTTGAGAGTTGAGAGCTCCCCTTTGGGCAGTGGTTTATTATAGGTCTAGAGTTTCCTTGGGTACCATTTTCCATTTTTACTTTAGGGTTTTGCTTCTGTTTTTGGTTTGTGTTTGATGTTTGATCCATAAACCCTAATTTGGGCTTCCATTTGCATCCTTCTTACATTCTCTTGCATAACATGACTTGTCTTTGCATTTTGTGCATACTTATGATTCATTTGACATCCTAAGACATGTAGGAAGCATCATTGATCATTGCATCTCATACTTGCCATGTCATTTGTCTTGTATGCTTCATAACATTTCATGTTTGTTCATGCTCCTTAGCTTGCATCATTTGCATTCATAATCTTGTATGAACATTCCCATTGCTTTGCCTCATGTTTGCAGCACCTCATAACATCATAATCATCATCACCATGCTTCTGGTCTTGCTTTGCATCATATCATTTCATCTCATCTTGCATTGCATTGCATTTTCTTTCTAACATTTCAGGTGGTAAGTGAACTTGAGAAGTGAATTTGCCTTCACTTCTCATAACTTTTCTTTTCATCTCTCTTGCATTCATTGCTGCATTCTTATGTGTGTTTGAGTTTGAGCTGGCTCATTCTTCTCCTTCCCACTTTCTTTCTTCAAGTGACTTGACTTCTTGAATGAAGCAAGTCACTTTGCTTCTCTTGATCCTGTTCATCTGCTTCCTGGTGGCCTTTGAAGATTGTTCTTGCAAACCTCACAAACCTTAGGACCAACCAAGCATGACAATGAATTAGGGTTTTGATTAGTCCCCCCATAGTTTTTACCTTTGTGTCTCTCCTTGAGTCCTCTCTTCTCACCTCATAATCAGGGACTAAACCCTAAAGGCTTTAAGACTTTGTGATTAAGCTTATGCCTGCATCCTTCTCTTAGGATGGAGTGTACAACTTTAATCCTAAGTCTTGAACCCTTAATGTGTTTAAATATCTTAATCAATCCATCTAATAATTATCAAGACATTACACTTGTAACTTGGGCCTTGCATTAGGGTTCTAATTCTTCCTTAAGTGGTTAAGAAGGACTAACCCTAGTGTTAATGGACAAGTCCCTCCCAAGTTGTCTTACTAATCATAAAATTCACTTCATCATCATATCATTAACTAAAATCCACTTAATAAAGGCTTTGTTTTGTCATGGGTTTAATCCCTAATCATGGATTAAGTTGAGGAGTTTTCCTCAGCTTAAACATTCTCATCTATTATCCTTCTTTTAGGATGGTGTAATGAGTCTGTTTAATCCTTGATTATGGCTTAACCTCATTACTCAACACTAAACAAAATCACAAAAACATCTAAATAATCACAAGTAGGTTAATGATCTTAATCCTGCATCAAAGGTGATTAAGTGTGAGAATCTGACTTCACACTTAAGGTATTCTCATTACCCCTAAACAGAGGGAAGATGTGATGAGTTTACTAACCCATTGGTTTAGGCTTAAGCTCATTATCCTATGACAAACTCCAAAAAGAAATAAAAGACTGAAAACTCAAAAACAAACAATAATCGTCTCCTCCGGGATTCTTTTCTCATCTCATTCACTCACAACCGAGAACTTGCTTCTTCCGTCTAATGCAAGACAGTTTGCATTTGTGCCAGACAGATCATACACTTGAGCATAGGCAAGTAAGTAGTTCACCAGTCAATTCATCTATCAGTCTCTTTGGGTCGAACTACGGTGTTCTGACTTCCTCATTGCACGAGAGGATACGTAGGCATAACTTAACAGTTATCGAACAAAAGTCCCTGTATATTCCCCCTCTTTCAGCTTCATTCTCTTAGCCTCATGATCTTGAGCATTCTCATTCTTACACTGACACCATACATATATACACTTCACACATCTTTTGCACTAACACCTGTACATTCTTTTCCAGCTATTTTATACACAGATTGCACTGACACTACCCCTTTAAAACACAAATCTTTTAAGCGTGGATCCCGTCGAGTACGACGGACAATCTGGGTGCTAATACCTTCCCAGGTTGTAACCAACCCCCTTTCTCAGTCTCTCTGGTTCGCAAACCGTCTTATCCGTATCTTTCTAGGTCTATGCAGCATTGCCTTTCCTCCGGGATAAAAATGCCTAGCTGGCGACTCTTTTCATCTCCAGTGAGTTCACGGCTGTGTGTTCTCACTGTTCCCTTCGCCGACCGTTCGCGTCTGTACCTTCATCTGACCCTGTGTCACTTGTCGGGAGCGATAGCTTGGCGACTCTGCTGGGGACCCTTATATGGCAACCAGGGCTTCTGGTTCTTTTTGTGGGTTCCTCCTAGCGCTTGATTGATTTGTGTTTACTGGGGTGTTATGTGCTATCTGTGCTTGTATATCTGTTTTGTTTATTGCTTTATGTACAGTTGGTTTATTGCTTTCTTTATAGCTTTATATTTTTTCATACTGTCATATTTGCTGGCTGGATCTGGTTTTTGTTTTGGTGGGTGGGTGTTCCACTGAGAGTTAAGGTCCTATACCTGGGACCTGAGTGACACCTAGGCTAGAGTGAATCATATTCTTTCCCATTCCATTTCGGTCTGGTGCAGGAATATGAAACACGGTTCAGATATGGGTTTCTTCTTGAGAACTCTGTGTTGCAGATTTCCTGCAATGCTAGGGCTATCTGGGAAGCCTGCTAAGTCTGGATGACCTTTTAGTATTGACCTTCAGAAACTGAGGTGAATTAGAGGAGGAATTGTTATGGTTATTGTAAACACTGTACCTCCAGGTTAGAAGTGTTTACACTTCTCATAACTGATCCAAGTCTGAGGATCCTTGTTCTAGATCACCACCTGTGAGGGGGTTGGGCTGTTTACAGGTTTGCAGGTACCTTGACCTCAGAATACCCTGTTACTTTGACTTTGTTAAGAATGCTCCATGTTGGATAGTTCTTGTGATTCTAAAACCCTGGACATGTGGCTCTTTATTTGAGTCCCCTACCCTGGTTACTGGATTTATAGACCTCCATCTGGAATTCTTGAACACACATGGATCTATACCAAGGCAGTTAATCAGATCCAGCTCAGTCACAAACCCTTGCATATCATTTGCATACATACTCATTGCATCATATTAACATTTGCTTATTTGTGTTTCAGGGTGTCCATTTTCATCTGGTTTTGGTTTTGACCCCATCTGCAGTTTTGACCTATCTCCATCAGCACTTGCTTCAGTTTGTCAGCTATACTTCAGTTACTAGCACTAGCCAGCCAGTGGCCCGCTCCTCAGCATCTTCATCAGCACTTATCCTACTCAGTCCTCAGCATCATGGCTCCAAAGAAGAGCAACATCACCTATCATTTCTTCCAACCAGACTTATCAGACATCAGGAGGATCCAAACCCTGATCACTCCAGATCACATATCCTTGTTCAGGGAGAGTTATGGAGATATACTGGACATGGTTATGGATCTGAACCCTTCACAGAGAAGCTTGATCCACACCTGCATTCAGTTTTATGATCCCCCATTGAGGTGTTTCACTTTTCAAGACTTTCAGTTGGGACCTCTTTTAGAAGAATACTCATCTTTGACTGGTCTGCCCATCAAAAGAGAAATCCCATTCAACCCTTAAATGGTCTTTCCCAGCAATGGAGAGGTGGCAAAAGCTTTGCATCTGGAGCCTGTCCTAATTGAGCAGCATATGACCTCTAAAGCTGGGATCCCTGGATTTCATCTTGACTTCCTGATTTCTCAAGCTAGTTTGAAGGCCTCCTTGGGGGAGTGGAAAGCTGTTTGTGCTCTGTTGGCCTTAAGTGTATATGGAATTGTGCTGTTTGCAGATGAACCTCGATTCATCAGCAAGAATGCAATCCACTTGTTCATCCTGAAGAACCCAGTGCCAACTTTACTGGGTGATCTCTATTACTCAGTACATCAGAGAAATGAGAAGCAGAGGGGGAGGTTAGTGAGGATTTGTGCTCCATTATTCCATGCTTGGCTTCTCAGGCATCTACCCAGGACAGATGCATTTCTAAATCCTCATCAGCAAAGCAACTGGGCTAAGAGACTCACTGTCCTAACTTCAGCAGATATCAGATGGTGTACTCAGAGCACCAAGGGCAGAGATATAATCACCAGCTGTGGGCACTTTCCCAATGTGCCCTTAATAGGAGTTAAGGGGAGTATCAATTACAACCCTCTGCTGTTCAGAAGGCAATTAAGCTATGCACTGGTTCATACTCCTAGGGAACAAGATTTGGTGGAGACCCTCTACTGTGAGAACAAGATTAGTCTGGCAACTGTTAGGCAGGCTGCCTGGGCCTGGGATCATGTTCAAACCAAGGGAATCACCATTCTGGGGAAGTGCAATAATGTGGCATCAGTCCAATATTATGAGTGGTCCCATGCTAGGGCCCAATTCTCCGGAATGCCCTTTACCATAGAAGACATGCCTGAGACATCTTCAGCACCACCCCCTGCCACCATCAGTTTGGAAGAGTTTGAAAGCTTGAAGGAAAGAAATGAGAAGCTAACCCAAGCCTTGCAGAAGACCCTCAGGGAGAGGAGTGAAGGTGTGAGGGAGATTGAGAGATTGGAGAAATTGAGAGTGGAACACTTGACTAAAATTGAGAAGTCTGGAGATTATATCAACAAGTCTAAGGCTGGTGAACAGATTCTGAAGAATGCTTGTAAAGAAGCCCAGTTTCAGAGAGCAAGGACAGACTTGTACTTGAAGGAGAGTCAGGCCAGGTGGGTCCGGATCACTGAGGCTCGTACTCTAGAAGACAAGAGAGCTCAAGACAAGATGGAGCAGATGGAAAAAGCCTTGGCAGCAGCCCAGGAGGAAATATCAGAGCTGAAAATCAAAGCAGGATTGAAGAGGTCTAAGGACCAAAGTCAGAGCAGGAAGTTGACTGCAGCTGTTGCAACAAGAAACCTTCTCATCAGAAGTCTTACGGAGCATCCGGCTGATCCTGTGACCGAAGCACTTCTCAAGGAAGTTCGTGAGGATGAGTTTGGCCTTGGAGTTTGATCATTTGCTTGTTGTTGTTCCTTTTCCATGTACTTTTGCTTTTTGTGATGTATTTTGGCCCCTTTGAGGGTTTGTGTTGTAAAATGAACAAGTTGTTTTATTTCACCCTTTGTAATATATTTGTGTTAGTTTCTATCTGGGTTCACTTCAAAAGCAACTTCAACAGCAGCATCTTCAAGGGTCTGGAAGGGTCAAAACTGAAGGCCAAACCGGATACCTTGAGAACAAATAAGCATAACTGCATTGCATGCTAACCCTTTTTGTTTGTTTTGTAGGTTTTTGTTTTGTTGTTGCTAACCTCTGTTGTGATGTTCAGGAATTATTGCTCGCCGCCGGGTATTTCCCCTCAACAGGCCTCACAGGTACCCAACTAGAAACAACCTTCCGGGAATTCAGATGGATCAGATGCAGCAAGACCTTACGGAGGTCAGAAACCAGATGGCCAACGAAAGGTTGGAGATGAGAACTCAGATAACACAGTTCATGGAAGTAATGAACAATTTAGCTCAAAGTCAGGAGAGGCTCAGAACTTTGGTAGAAGGGAGGAATCAAGAGGAGCCCCATGTGGGAACTGCTGGCACAAGTAACAACGAGAGGGTCCAACCTCATGTCAATCCCCCAGTTTTTGGACCCCATCTCCATCCAGAGGCCAACATCCCAGTCAACATTCAAGGGACAGCCACAGCAGCCAGAGTACTTCAAGAAGATCCTCAGGAGGACCAGTATACTGTAATGGGTGCCGGAGAGGAAACTTATGATAGACGGTTGGAGGAGATAGCTGAGAAGTTGAGGTCCTTAGAATCTCAAAATTCTTTGGGTTTCGACGTCATGGACATGGGGCTGGTAGACGGGGTCAGGATCCCCCATAAGTTCAAGCCTCCTTGTTTCGAAAAGTATAATGGGACTTCATGCCCCCGGACTCATTTGCAGTCATTTCTGGGAAGGCTGAAAGCCTATACAATGGATGAGAAATTGTGGATGTTCTATTTTGAAGATAGCTTGACTGGAGCATCGAGGGAATGGTATTCCCATCTGACAAGAGCAACAATTAGATGCTGGAAGGACCTGGCAGAAGCCTTCATCAGACAGTATCAGTATAATCTAGATATGGCACCCAACAGGACCCTCCTAATGGGAATGTCACAGTCTTCGAGGGAGAGCTTCAGAGAATATGCTCAGAGATGGAGGCAATTGGCTGTTGCCGTTCAACCCCCTATGTCTGAAAGGGAAATGGCAGACATGTTTATGAATACTCTTCAGGGAACGTATATTGACAGGTTGGCTGCTTTCTCCTCCACTAGCTTCGCAGATGTTGTCATAGCTGGGGAGAGAATTGAAAGCCTGTTAAAAATGGGAAAGATCTCAGACAATGGTGCAAGCTCGTCCAGTAGTACAAGAAAGCCTTTTGCAGGCCCGAGAAGAACTGGCGAGACCAATGCCATCCACACCAACAGGGGTAGGCCCCAATATGCTCAGAGGTCAATAGCAGCAGTCACTATCCCTGCTCCAGCTCATCCTCAGCCAGTCTATCAACCTCCGCAACAAAACTTCCAACAACAACCTCAGTATCAGCAGAATCAATATCCTCCAAGGAACTTCAACAACAACTCCAACAACAACAATCAACAAAGGCCATTCCAACAAAGACCATCCCAAGCTAACCGAGTGATCGACCCGATCCCAATGCCGTATGCTGCCTTGCTGCCACAACTTCTGAAACTCAACCTAGTTGAGCTAAGAACGTTGGCACCTCCGGATCCCAACAGTCTACCAAGAAACTATGACTCCAACTCTAGGTGCGCTTTCCATTCAAACGCACCTGGTCACAGTACAGAAAAATGCAGAGCTCTGCATATGAAGGTACAAGACTTGGTAGACTCCAAGGCTCTGAATTTTGCACCTCCGCCCAATGTCAATAAAAACCCTATGCCAAATCATGGTGGTCCCCGGATTAATGCTATTGAAGAAGACCAACCGTCTTATTTAATAACAAGTGTGGATCAGATCAGGACACCATTGGTGGAAATCAAAGCTCAACTCCGTGAAAACCAAATATTTCCAGGGCGTGAACTAGGGTGTCCCTATTGCAATATTTCATGGAATGGGTGCGAGGACCTAAGGAATGGCATTGACAGCCTTATTCAGAGTGGCTTGCTACAGATCACTACATCATTTCCGACAAATCCGGCAACTTCATCAACAACGGTTTCAGACCCTCCTACAACTGCAGCAACTATTGTTCCCGACAATTCATCAGCACCATCAGCAAGTACTTCACCTGTCCTCCGAAATGATCAGATTTCAACAGTTCCTCCTGCTACAACTTCAGCTTCATCAGCAACAACAACAGTCCTTCCAACAGAACCTCCTACAACACCAGCAATCAACCATGAAGATGTCTCCACTGTTACCATATTCTACGATCCTGAAAATAATTCCGCTTACCATTCAGAAGGTGCTGCTCCCACCAGAGCACCAGTTACAATCTTTTATGATCCACAAACAATAACAGTCCCTTCAGCAGCAGCAATCAGTCCAGTCACTGTCACGGTGCCTGGACCAGTACCATATGAAAGCAATAGGGCCATCCCTTGGCACTATGGCTCTGACGTGTACTGTGAAGGGAAAAGAATCACTCTTGAAACAATAGCACCTGCACCACAAATAGATAACGTGGGGGGAGGCGGAGGCTTCACTCGAAGCGGACGTCTCTTTGCTTCACAAGTTCAAAGACCTACAGCCGAAGCAGAAGCTGCTGCCAAGGCAAAAGGAAAAGGCCCGGTGCAGGAAGATCCAGCTGCCAAAGAAGCCCTGAAAACTCCATTTGATCAGGAAGTTGATGAGTTTATGCGGATCATCAAAAAGAGTGACTACAAAATTGTGGATCAACTTCACCAGACGCCATCCAAAATCTCCATCCTCTCACTGCTTATGTGCTCCGAAGCCCATCGGAATGCACTACTTAAGGTCTTGCACGCAGCTTACGTGCCTGAAGAGATTACTGTCAACCAGTTAGAAACCGTGGTTGGAAATGTTACTGCTAGCAATGGGCTAGGGTTCACCAATTCTGACTTGACAGCGGATGGCCGCAACCACAACAAAGCCTTGCACATAACCCTGGAATGCAAAGGAGCTGTCCTTTCTCATGTGCTGGTGGACACAGGTTCTTCCCTGAATGTCTTACCAAAGAAGGCTCTGGTGAAGCTTGAATATGATGGATTGGCATTGAGACCCAGCAACCTGGTGGTACGAGCCTTTGATGGTTCGAAGAGATCGGTTCTGGGAGAGATTGAGCTGCCTGTGACAATTGGCCCACAGACCTTTAAAACTATCTTTTATGTGATGGACATTCAGCCCGCCTACAGCTGTTTGTTGGGTAGACCCTGGATTCACGCCGCCGGCGCAATAACGTCTACCCTTCACCAAAAGTTAAAATTTGAGTGGGAAGGCCAAGTTGTCACAATCTGTGGAGAAGAGGATATTTTCGTTAGCCATCTGGCTACGTATAAATACATTGAGATGGATGGGGAAATCCATGAAACAATGAGCCAAGGTTTTGAAGCCTTGAACGTCAATGAAGCATCTGCTGTGTCAAGGATCTCCATGTCATCTTACCAACAAGCCCGGAAGGTTGTTGAAAAAGGAACTGCCCTAGGCTGGGGCAAGGTCTTAGCTGTGGAGGAGAAGAAGGACAAATTTGGGTTGGGTTACAGACCAACTCAACATCAAGCAAAGGCTGCTGCAGAGCCTGGTTTTGTCAGTGGAGGGATGCTTACCCCCGATGCTATCAACTGTTTGGAAGACGAGCTGGAAGACGAGCTGGAAGAGGAGCGCAATCTGGAGAATTGGATTCGTCCAAAGATCCCGGGGAGCAGTGTCTCGAACTGGTCTTCCCAGGAAATTATAAGAGTTACTCATGCAGAGTAATTATTATTTCCTGTATTTTTTTATAGCATGCATCCAAGTCTTGCATCTTGCCCAAGATGACAAGACTCATTTTGTAACCAGGGCCATCTGTACTTTTGTGCAAACAAGATTAAGTTAATGAAATATCAGACGTCTTTTTGCAAACAAGTCTTTTTCTTTTCTGCTCACTGTTTTTCCATTTTTCTTTTTGTACAAAAATAAATGGCGGTGTTTTCAAAATGATAACTTCATTTCACTTTTTTCTAAAGCAAGATTAAAATCAATCACTAAAATGAACAAACTTAACCCTTGCAGAGAGTGCCTTCCAGACAGCACCGACAACAGCACGGCTATATGACTTTGACAATCCGATCAATCAAGCTGATGAAGGGGTTGATGAAGAATATGAGCTTCCTGAAGAGCTAGCCAGGTTGTTGAGACAGGAGGAAAAGGTTATTGCTCCTCATCAGGAGGAGATTGAAGTGATTAATCTTGGTACAGGCGAAGACGTGAAAGAGGTTAAAATCGGGGCCTGCCTGCAAGACTCAGTGAAGAGACAACTGATAGATCTGCTTCAAGAGTATGTTGATGTGTTTGCTTGGTCGTATCAAGATATGCCAGGGTTGGATACCGATATAGTTGTGCACAAGCTGCCTTTGAGGGAAGAATGCCCACCAGTCAAACAGAAGTTGCGCCGAACTCGCCCAGACATGGCTATGAAAATCAAAGAAGAGGTACAAAAGCAATGGGACGCCGGGTTCCTTGCTGTGACTAGCTATCCGCCGTGGGTTGCTAACATAGTACCTGTGCCTAAGAAAGACGGAAAAGTAAGGATGTGTGTTGACTACCGGGATCTGAACAAAGCCAGCCCGAAGGATGACTTCCCATTACCTCACATTGATGTATTGGTGGATAACACGGCTCAGTTCTCGGTATTCTCCTTCATGGACGGATTTTCAGGATATAATCAGATCAAGATGTCACCTGAAGACATGGAGAAGACAACATTCATTACACCTTGGGGCACGTTCTGTTACAAAGTGATGCCATTCGGACTGAAGAATGCTGGTGCCACATATCAACGAGCTATGGTGACATTATTCCACGATATGATCCACAAAGAAATAGAATGTTACGTGGATGATATGATCGCCAAGTCCCTTACAGAGGAAGATCACCTGGTAAATCTGCTGAAGTTGTTCAAGCGTCTGAGGAAGTATCAATTAAAGTTGAACCCCAACAAATGCACATTCGGGGTGCGATCCGGTAAGCTGCTGGGCTTTATTGTAAGTGAGAAAGGGATTGAAGTTGATCCTGATAAAGTCAAGGCTATTCAAGAGATGCCTGCACCGAAAACTGAGAAAGAAGTTCGAGGGTTCTTAGGTCGATTGAACTACATTTCCCGGTTCATATCTCACCTTACGGCAACCTGTGAACCCTTGTTCAAGCTGTTAAGAAAGGAACAAACAGTCAGGTGGAACGAAGATTGCCAGAAAGCTTTTGACAAGATCAAGGAATATCTGCAAGAACCTCCAATCCTCATGCCGCCAGTTGAAGGAAGACCTCTGATAATGTACTTGACAGTATTAGAAGAGTCAATGGGGTGTGTGCTGGGCCAGCATGACGAGTCTGGTCGAAAAGAGTATGCAATATACTACCTAAGCAAAAAGTTTACCGACTGTGAACAACGTTATTCACTGCTCGAGAAAACTTGCTGTGCTTTAGCGTGGGCTGCTCGCCGACTGAGACAGTATATGTTGACCCACACTACCTTATTGATCTCAAAAATGGATCCGGTTAAGTACATCTTCGAGAAGCCAGCTCTTACCGGACGGGTTGCAAGATGGCAGATGATTCTCACAGAATACGACATACAGTACACCTCTCAGAAAGCCATCAAAGGCAGTGTACTATCTGAATATCTTGCTGAGCAACCCATTGATGACTACCAGCCAATGAGGTTTGACTTCCCTGATGAAGACATCATGTTCATTAAAGCGAAAGATCACGAAGAGCCTATTCACACCGAAGGGCCTGACCCGGAAGAAGAATGGACTATGATGTTTGATGGGGCTGTTAACATGAATGGCCGTGGTGTTGGTGCAGTACTCATTTCACCAAAGGGGGTTCACATGCCTTTCTCGGCAAAACTCACTTTCAACTGCACTAACAACGAAGCTGAATACGAAGCTTGCATTATGGGTCTTGAGGAAGCCATTGACCTCAGGATCAAGACATTGACCGTATTCGGAGATTCAGCTTTGGTAGTCAATCAAACCAACGGGAAATGGTACACCCACCAGGATCATCTGATACCTTACAGGGATTATACAAGGAGGTTATTGACTTTCTTTACAACAGTCAAGCTTGAGTATATCCCTCGGGACGAGAATCAATTTGCAGATGGTCTTGCTACCATTTCATCCATGATCAAAGTTCAAACGGCTAACTCTGTACCCCAGATTTCAGTGTCTAGGCTTGATAGACCAGCATATGTATTTGCAGCGGATGTTGTGAAAGATGATAAGCCTTGGTTCCATGACATTAAGTGCTTCTTGGAGGATCAAACATACCCGCCTGGGGCATCTTCCAATGATAAGAAGACTTTGAGAAGGCTTGCTGGTAGTTTCTTTCTGAACACTGATGGATCTTTATACAAAAGGAACTTTGACATGGTACTCCTCAGATGTGTTGACAGGACGGAAGCAGATTTGTTGATGCATGAAGTGCACGAAGGATCTTTTGGTACCCATGCAGGAGGGCATGCCATGGCTAAAAAGTTGTTAAGATCAGGCTATTACTGGATCACAATGGATGCAGACTGTTGTGCCTATGCCAGGAAATGTCACAAATGCCAGATCTACGCAGACAAGGTGCATGTGCCTCCCAATCCTCTGAACATCATGTCTTCACCATGGCCCTTTGCCATGTGGGGCATTGATATGATCGGCAAGATTGAGCCAACTGCTTCAAATGGCCACAGATTCATCTTGGTCGCCATTGACTATTTCACCAAGTGGGTTGAAGCAGCCTCATATGCAAACGTCACAAGGCAAGTGGTAGCCAGATTTCTGAAGAGAGATATCATCTGTCGGTATGGAGTGCCCGAGCGAATCATTACTGATAATGGTTCCAATTTAAACAACAAAATGATGGCAGAGCTATGCCGGGACTTCAAGATTCAACATCACAATTCTTCTCCTTACAGGCCAAAGATGAACGGCGCTGTTGAGGCAGCAAATAAGAATATCAAGAAGATTGTGCAGAAGATGGTAATCACCTACAAGGACTGGCATGAAATGCTACCGTTTTCCCTGCATGGGTACCGCACATCAATCAGAACATCCACTGGGGCAACACCGTATCAACTTGTATATGGTATGGAAGCGGTCCTACCTGTTGAAGTTGAATTGCCCTCTCTACGGGTATTAATGGATGTTAAACTGAATGAAGCAGAATGGGTTCGGTCCCGATACGAACAACTGAGTCTGATCGAAGAGAAAAGATTGGTTGCAATCTGCCATGGGCAGTTATATCAGAAGAGAATGAAGAGAGCCTTCGATCAGAAAGTCAGGCACCGAGAGTACCAAGTAGGGGATCTTGTGCTGAAAAGAATCCTCCCTCCTCATACAGACCACAGGGGCAAATGGACTCCAAATTATGAAGGACCATTCGTTGTAAAGAAAGTTTTCTCTGGTGGAGCACTGATGCTCAGCACCGTGGATGGTGAAGATTTCCCGTCCCCTGTGAATTCAGATGCAGTTAAAAAATACTTCGCATAAAATGACCCGCTGGACATAAAAACAGAATGTAAGTCCAGGCAAAAATAGGGCATCCCGGCGAGTCAAAAACAGAATAAAAGACTCGGGCAAAAGTAAGGGAAATAAATGAAAAAATGTACACCCGCTGAGTTGAAAAGCCGCATTGGACAGCTCAGGCAAAAATGGGTATCCCGATGGGTTGAAAACCCGAAAGGGCGATCCATGCAAAATAAGGGAATAAGCGAACAACTGCATTCTGAATTCGTCCGTATCACCCACGACTTGGTAAGCTTCAAAGGATCAAGCTTCAATCAGAATCAACTCTCTCCAGAAAGCAAGACGAGAAGAACGTCATTGTCATACGAGTCATGGCAGGAGAGGAAGCTCCTCAAAGCGTCGTCAACATCGCCAACACTTTATTTCTCAATTTGTAACAATCTCCTCATTTCAGGAGATATGTTTCTTTGACTGTATCTTGCCAATTCAGGGCACATGAATTAATAAAAATCAGATTTTCAGTCATGTTTCGTCTTTTACATTTATGTTTTGCAAAGAGTTGTCTGATATCTCCAAAAATACAATTGCATAAGTACAGAGGCCTTTCTCTAAAAATGAAAACACATGCTTACAGGGAATCTGATTATTCTCGAAAGTACTTATCTCCTATGACGGAATCCAGTAAGGGATACCTCGGGACCTTTTGTACGTTTCCTTACCTTTGCAGGATTGCAGGTATCCAGAACGCAACCTGGGGCATGCAGGTTATGTCTCAGCAAGTGGGCGAATCATTATCAACTCGGTCTATCTTCCACGTGGCGCTAGAAGATGCCCATTTCCCCAGCGGAGCTGCCAAATCGACATGCACTCAAACTCAGCATCTGAAATGCTCTATCCCCAGCTGAGTTGCCTCTCACACTTCCCCAGCCGAGTTGCCATTCTTCCTCAGCAGATGCAGGAGTCAGGGAATCATCTCCCCACAGAATCTTCAGCCTCTATTCAGAAGGGCAACGCACGGAGAAGTCACAACAGAGTGAAGAAAGCTTCTACAAACCCCAGCTGGGTCTCTCATTTACAAGGTTATGTCAACCAGTGACATATATCCCCGAGCAGATACATCATTAGATCTACCAATGATCTCATCCCCAGCTGGGATGTTCACTTCAAGCAGATCGACCAGAGATCTTCGCAGCAACGGGATCCGAATCCTGGATCTGCGCCTCTTTGCATAATCACAGCATTCGCATCATATTCACCCCCCAGAGCGTAGCATTCCGTCTAATACGGAGCATTACGGCAAAAATCAAATGCATAGCATAATCATAAGTCATGTTGTGAATCAAACACTTGTGAATAATAAACTGTTCATCATCACTGTACAAAAATCCCCGTCAGAGTCCCAGCAAAAGCAGTTGCCTCACAAATCACAAACACCGGTATATACACCTTTTGGCACCCGTCCGTGTCATCCTTCCCCAGTAGAGTCGCCTGAACACCCTTTACAAACAAATCACCCTCATTACAGATACGTCCTGACACCCGTCCGTGTCATATCCCAGCAGAAAGCCAAAGACATCCCCTTTGCACTCTCATATACTTGTATATACACCCTTTTTGACACCCGTCCGTGTCATCTATCCCCAGCGCAGTCGCCTAGACTTTGTATAGCAGACACTTGTTCATATTATACTTTTCTCTCTTGACACTCGTCCGTGTCACTCCCCCCCAGCAGATAAACACTCATCTATACAATACAATATTCACTACTCATGGTACGCTTATACAGATACTCGTCCGTATCTTGTATATACTTTCATATCCCCACAGATTCGGCATTGATCCATGTTCTCCGTTAACCAGATGGTACTCGTCCGTATCATCGTCTCAGAGCACGCGTCAAGTGTTTGCTTCTACATGATACTCGTCCGTATCATAGCCTTAAGGATGCTCGTCCGCATCTTTAATCCATACACTGTGTCAAACATTTTTGTCCTCTCGAAAGGAGACACTCGCCTGTGTCTACTATTCCCCGAAAGAGTCCTCTCAAATTCAACACTCGTCCGTGTTCTTTGTTAACCAGTTGATACTTGTCCGTATCATCATCTCTGAACACGTGTCAGTATTTGTTTCTACCCGATACTCGTCCGTATCGTAGTCTTAAGGATGCTCGTCCGCATCTTTAATCGATACACAGTACCAAACACTTATACCTTTTGTTTCTTGGATATAAACACCCGTCCGTGTTTACTACTCCCCAGTAGATCGCCAACAAAGCAAACTTTCTTTTTATCTGGCATTCGTCCTATGTCATGATAAACCCTGAGAGCAGCCGTACCCTGCTAGGTGGTCGTCCTCCGCCTCTTGATGGTCGTCCTCCATCATGCTCATCCGATGGCCGTCCCCATCGTTGATTTTAGCAGCCGTCCCCTGCTAGGTGGTCGTCCTCCACCTCTTGATGATCGTCCTTCATCAACTTTATCCAATGGCCGTCCCCATTGTTGATTTTGGTTATCTAACACTCGTCCTGTGTTATGATAAACTCCGAGAGCAGCCGTCCCCTGCTGAGTGGTCGTCCTCCACTTCTTGATGGTCGTCCTCCATCTTGCTCGTCCGATGGCCGTCCCCATCGTTGACATTATCTATCCGATGGCCGTCCCCATCGTTGATATTTTCGGCAGCCGTACCCTGCCAGGTGGTCGTCCTCCACCTTTGATGGCCGTCCCCATCATATTTTATACCCAACAGAGCAGCCGTCCCCTGCTAGGTGATCGTCCTTCGCCTTTGATGGCCGTACCCCATCATCTGTTTATTTCATTTATTCTTTAACCCGATGGCCGTCCCCGTCGTGGTCCCTTTTCCTTTTTAACCCGATGGCCGTCCCCATCGTTGTTTACTTTACCTTTATGAACTTGATGGCCGTCCCCGTCATGTTTCATTTAATCCCCAGAGAATTTTACAGCTTTATCTTGATGGCCGTCCCCATCATGATTTTATTTTCCCCAGCTAGTCGGTCGTCCCCGTCTTAGCTCTATCTTTTATCCCCAGCATGTCGGCCGTCCCCGTCATTGCTTTATTTCCCTGCATTTTTCCAGCATGGCGGCCGTCCCCGTCATTGCTTTATTTTCCTGCACTTTTCCAGCATGTCGGCCGTCCCCGTCATTGCTTTATTTTCCTGCATTTATCCCAGCATGTCGACCGTCCCCGTCATTGCTCTTTACCCAGCAGTCGTCCTCTGCTCGACGGTCGTCCTCCGTCGCCCACTTTACAATACACTTTATTTTTCTTATACAATCTATATCCCTTTTCTTTTTCATTTTGTGAGTGCAAATTTTGGACTGTCTTTGATATTCAACCACAAGTTATCTTGTTTGCCTGTTAAGCCGTCGCTTACAACCTGCACAGCTAACTCATGCTTGAATAGGGGCAGCTGTAAACACCCCAAATTTGCCCTCACCCATTCACACCATGGCTTGTGATCATCCTCATGTGCATAAACACAATCATATCATCTCACATCTCATTTTTGATTCACTGGATAGTTTCTAAGGCATCTGCACCTAGGGTTTGTGATCTGAGCAATCCCAAAGCTTCTTGAGGCATTCCAAAGGCCACCAATCAACTCAAAGGGGTCCATGTGTGTTCTTATATCATATTTCATCTCCTCAAAGTCAAAAATGCAGAGGAATCACAAGAACTAGGGTTTGAGTGGATGCAGAGCCAGGTTGAACTACACAGTTGACTGAAAATTAGGGTTTTGGTTTCAGAGGCCATAACTCCAAATTTTTTGGTCATTCTTGTTTCCATTGATCTCTATATGGTATAGGGAGTATGCATATCAATTTTCATGAAGAAATTCCATGGGGAAGTCATCTGATCAAGGGTTGACTTTTCAGACAAGTCAGTATAAAATCAGGGCATCTGAGGCCCCCAATGACCCAACCAATGGGTGATCTTCATCATTTTGGGTGTATGTGATCTTTATTTGATCATGGAAGAAGGTTGAAGTTCATAAAAATCAAGAATTTGGAAGTTTTGCAAATGTTGACTTTTTGGACATAGTTGACTTTTCAAGAATGCCTCATTTTAGGTCATTTTTCAAGCCTTGATTCTTGATCCAAAAATGCTTCAAATGGAAAAACTTTGGTCATGAAAGTTGTAGATCTCATCTTTCCCTTTTCAAAAAGTACAAGAACATGATCAAACTCTTCTTGGATCAAAAGTTATGGCAATGCAAAGTTGGCTAAATTCATTAATTTTCAAGGCATGCCTCATTTGGAAATTTTGCAAAGTCTTGGACCAATGCATCATGTGACCTCTAATTCATCTCAAACCATTACATAAACATTCTATGAGCCTAAAAAATCAGAATTGGACCAAGTTTCCTTCATGTTTTGGTTCATGTAACAAGATTTTCCTTCATGGGAACCATAAAGCAACAAGTTGCAAAACCACTCATTTCACTTCCTACAAACTATGACATTGGATGCTGACTTTGGCTAGCCTCTCACCTCACCCTTTGCTGCGCAGCCCATGCTATGTACTTGCCTAGATCATGAGCCATGCTTGCCTTACACAAAACTTGACTTTTTGCAAAAGCAAACTTACCAATCACTATAGGCCAGGTCACATCATCTGACCTATAGGATTAAAATACATTATCATTTTGCAAACCATTTCATGTACAAGGCAAGGCTGAAACCATCACATTCACCACATACACAAAAACTCACCATCTTGCAACTTGCTTCGATTTTCTCTATACAGCCTGCAAACACTCAAACCTTTTCCTCCATTCAACTCACCATGTATCACTGAGTAGAAACCACCCAAAGCACAAGCCTAAAACATCCAGAACACCTCATTGCCATCTCTCACTCCATTCTGCAGATTCATTCGAATCTCCCTCCCTAGCCCACAAACAGCCAAACAAACCTTGCAAAGCTTCTCCATACATCATCTGGACCACAAGCAATCACTCACCATGACCTGAATCAGTCAGAATCACCATAGCCATTGTTGACTGAGCTTGAAGCAGTTCCTTTCGAAACTCATTATCCAGCCAGCACAAACTCATTTTGAGCATTCAAACATCATCAAGGGGTTCTAAGGGGTAGATTGCACATAAAGAGAAGGCCAGAAAGTCCTCAAGTTGAAAGCTCCAAATCTCAGGTAGCTCGAAAATAATTTTTCCAGAAATCATTTTTCTTGTTACAAACTTGTTCTTCATGTCTTGCTGATCACTCTGATGTTCTTGGTTTTAAAAATGGTTGAGAAATAAGCATTTAATCTTGCCCTGAAACTTTTCTGACCTAAAAATGTTTGCTTTCGATTCATGTGATTGATGAAGAATAAATTTGTTTGGGGTTAGGGTTTTGATTCGGGAGATCATGGGGATCATTTTGGTGTGCTTAGTTTTCATTTTCGTTACGATTTGAGGGATTTGGGAGGTTTTCAGGTGAGCTGCTCGCCGGAGAAGACGACCGGAGGTCTTCTCCGGCAGCCTGAGAGTGATTAGGGCTAATTGTCATTAATTAGCCAACTTCAAACCTGGGCCCTTGGATGTTGCTTCCCGCGCGTGATTGAATGGTCAGGATGTGTCATTAGAAACCCTAACTTAGTTTAATTAATTAAATCCAGCTTAATTAATTCATAAACCATTTTTAGCTAGGTTTGAATCTGGGCCCTTGGATCTGGCGCGCAGTCAACCAGTCCAAGCCCAGATCAAATCCTGGCCATCCCTTGCGCATACTTTTCTATTTATTTAATTTTTATTTCATTTTTTCTCATTTGTTCTGTACAATTTATTTAAAATAGCAAAAATGTTTTAAAAATTATGAAACTTTTTGTCAAGAGTTTCACTAATTTTTAAAACCCAAAAATATTTTTAGTTTTATTTTTATCATTAAAAAAGTATTTTTAAATATTTAAAAGATTATTTTTAATTGATTAATGAGAATTAATTAATTAAAAATACTTTTAGGTATTTAAAAATTACAAAAAAATTCATGAAATGTTCTAAGACATTTAGAAACATTGTCCAACCTTCAAACCAAATTTCTTTTTTGATCTTGATGCATTTTAAGAATTTTTCATTGAATTAAATCATTTTTTATGCATTATTTTGATCACATGTTTGAAAATTCATTTCTGCCTTTTGAAGAAGGTTGAGACATTGGTTCTTCTTGCTTTGTTTTGTGTTTAGCATGTATTTTCAAGGATAAAAAGGCCATGAATTGTTCTTGCATTTTCAAATTGTTTGGCATTTGTTTTGTTAAGAACCCTAAAAAACCCTAATAACTTAGAAAATTCATATCTTGAGTTTGGTTGAGAGTTGAGAGCTCCCCTTTGGGCAGTGGTTTATTATAGGTCTAGAGTTTCCTTGGGTACCATTTTCCATTTTTACTTTAGGGTTTTGCTTCTGTTTTTGGTTTGTGTTTGATGTTTGATCCATAAACCCTAATTTGGGCTTCCATTTGCATCCTTCTTACATTCTCTTGCATAACATGACTTGTCTTTGCATTTTGTGCATACTTATGATTCATTTGACATCCTAAGACATGTAGGAAGCATCATTGATCATTGCATCTCATACTTGCCATGTCATTTGTCTTGTATGCTTCATAACATTTCATGTTTGTTCATGCTCCTTAGCTTGCATCATTTGCATTCATAATCTTGTATGAACATTCCCATTGCTTTGCCTCATGTTTGCAGCACCTCATAACATCATAATCATCATCACCATGCTTCTGGTCTTGCTTTGCATCATATCATTTCATCTCATCTTGCATTGCATTGCATTTTCTTTCTAACATTTCAGGTGGTAAGTGAACTTGAGAAGTGAATTTGCCTTCACTTCTCATAACTTTTCTTTTCATCTCTCTTGCATTCATTGCTGCATTCTTATGTGTGTTTGAGTTTGAGCTGGCTCATTCTTCTCCTTCCCACTTTCTTTCTTCAAGTGACTTGACTTCTTGAATGAAGCAAGTCACTTTGCTTCTCTTGATCCTGTTCATCTGCTTCCTGGTGGCCTTTGAAGATTGTTCTTGCAAACCTCACAAACCTTAGGACCAACCAAGCATGACAATGAATTAGGGTTTTGATTAGTCCCCCCATAGTTTTTACCTTTGTGTCTCTCCTTGAGTCCTCTCTTCTCACCTCATAATCAGGGACTAAACCCTAAAGGCTTTAAGACTTTGTGATTAAGCTTATGCCTGCATCCTTCTCTTAGGATGGAGTGTACAACTTTAATCCTAAGTCTTGAACCCTTAATGTGTTTAAATCTCTTAATCAATCCATCTAATAATTATCAAGACATTACACTTGTAACTTGGGCCTTGCATTAGGGTTCTAATTCTTCCTTAAGTGGTTAAGAAGGACTAACCCTAGTGTTAATGGACAAGTCCCTCCCAAGTTGTCTTACTAATCATAAAATTCACTTCATCATCATATCATTAACTAAAATCCACTTAATAAAGGCTTTGTTTTGTCATGGGTTTAATCCCTAATCATGGATTAAGTTGAGGAGTTTTCCTCAGCTTAAACATTCTCATCTATTATCCTTCTTTTAGGATGGTGTAATGAGTCTGTTTAATCCTTGATTATGGCTTAACCTCATTACTCAACACTAAACAAAATCACAAAAACATCTAAATAATCACAAGTAGGTTAATGATCTTAATCCTGCATCAAAGGTGATTAAGTGTGAGAATCTGACTTCACACTTAAGGTATTCTCATTACCCCTAAACAGAGGGAAGATGTGATGAGTTTACTAACCCATTGGTTTAGGCTTAAGCTCATTATCCTATGACAAACTCCAAAAAGAAATAAAAGACTGAAAACTCAAAAACAAACAATAATCGTCTCCTCCGGGATTCTTTTCTCATCTCATTCACTCACAACCGAGAACTTGCTTCTTCCGTCTAATGCAAGACAGTTTGCATCTGTGCCAGACAGATCATACACTTGAGCATAGGCAAGTAAGCAGTTCACCAGTCAATTCATCTATCAGTCTCTTTGGGTCGAACTACGGTGTTCTGACTTCCTCATTGCACGAGAGGATACGTAGGCATAACTTAACAGTTATCGAACAAAAGTCCCTGTATATTCCCCCTCTTTCAGCTTCATTCTCTTAGCCTCATGATCTTGAGCATTCTCATTCTTACACTGACACCATACATATATACACTTCACACATCTTTTGCACTGACACCTGTACATTCTTTTCCAGCTATTTTATACACAGATTGCACTGACACTACCCCTTTAAAACACAAATCTTTTAAGCGTGGATCCCGTCGAGTACGACGGACAATCTGGGTGCTAATACCTTCCCAGGTTGTAACCAACCCCCTTTCTCAGTCTCTCTGGTTCGCAAACCGTCTTATCCGTATCTTTCTAGGTCTATGCAGCATTGCCTTTCCTCCGGGATAAAAATGCCTAGCTGGCGACTCTTTTCATCTCCAGTGAGTTCACGGCTGTGTGTTCTCACTGTTCCCTTCGCCGACCGTTCGCGTCTGTACCTTCATCTGACCCTGTGTCACTTGTCGGGAGCGACAGTTACCTCCTTATTAGGAGAGCACCTTTGCATTTTTATTTAGTAATCATCATTACATTTGCATCCTCAAAAAAGTGTGGCATTTCCATCATTATGGAGCATTACGCCATGGAAAATTCAAACATATGCATATGAAGCATAAGCTAGTTTTGGTACCTTGCATGGAAGCCCGAAACATTATTTCTTCAATCAGACCAAAGTATCCCCACAAAGAATGCCAAATTCATTCCTCAGCACCATTACTCTGGCCAGACAGTACTTGTTGCCTCCAGTCGAGTTATCATCTAAGTACGTTGATCTCGTTTCTTTTGATTCCGTCTAATTACGATGGTTTCATTTCTTTCAATTCCGTCTAAGTACGATGGTCTCATTTCCTTCGATTTCGTTTAAGTACGATGGTCTCGTGTTTTTTGAGTTATCATCTAAGTACGATGAACTCATTCCTTTCGATTCACTCTCTTCTTCAAGTCCTTCCGAGGTTGGTCTTGTTTATTACGGCTATCATTTGAGGATGATAGACCATTCTGAGCTTATTGGTCGAGGTCAATATTTCTCCCTGCAGAGTCATTCCTTTTGTTTTTCTCTTGGTATGTTTGAGTTGTAAATCGGTTGATATTACTTCTCTCTTCGAGCCGTAAATCGGATGATATTACGTTCTCGCTTCCCTGGTTATGGATCGGTTAATACCATTTCCATGTTAGATCGGTTGATCTTATTTGAGTTGTAAATCAGTTGATATTACTCCTCTCTCTTTGAGTCGTAAATCGGATGATATTACGTTCTCGCTTCCTTGGTTATGGATCGGTTGATACCATTTCCATGTTAGATCGGTTGATCTTATTTGAGTTGTAAATCAGTTGATATTACTCCTCTCTCTTTGAGCCGTAAATTGGATGATATTACGTTCTCGCTTCCCTAGTTATGGACCGGTTGATACCATTTCCATGTTAGATCGGTTGATCTTATTTGAGTTGTAAATCGGTTGATATTTACTCCTCTCTCTCTTCGAGCCGTAAATCAGATGATTTACATTCTCACTTCCCTGGTTATGGATCGGTTGATACCATTTCCATGTTAGATCGGTTGATCTTATTTGAGTTGTAAATCGGTTGATATTACTCCTCTCTATTCGAGCCGTAAATCGGATGATATTACGTTCTCGCTTCCCTGGTTATGGATCGGTTGATATCATTTCCATGTTAGATCGGTTGATCTTATTTGATTTGTAAATCGGTTGATATTACTCCTCTCTCTTCGAGCCATAAATCGAATGATATTACATTCTCGCTTCCTTGGTTATGGATCGGTTGATACCATTTCCATGTTAGATCGGTTGATCTTATTTAAGTTGTAAATTGTTTGATATTACTCCTCTCTCTTTGAGCCGTAAATCGGATGATATTACGTTCTCATTTCCTAGGTTATGGATTGGTTGATACCATTTCCATGTTAGATCGGTTGATCTTATTTGAGTTGTAAATTGGTTGATATTACTTCTCTCTCTCTTTGAGTTGTAAATTGAATGATATTACGTTCTCACACCCCTGGTTATGGATCGGTTGATACCATTTCCTGGTCAGATCGGTTGATCTTACTTGAGTTGTAAATCGATCGATGTTACCTCTCTTCCTCGTTTGAGTCGCAAGTCGAATGATATTATGGTCTCATTCTGCAATACTTGTTATCCCCAATTGAGTTTTCATCTAAGTACGATGATATCTTTTCAAGCTCACTCACGATGTGTCTTATTCGCTTTATCTCCACAGTGGGATAAATGCTTTTCAATTTCGTCCATGTTCGGTTTCGTATCTTTGAGTTATTATCCAAGTTATGATAGTCTATTTTCAAGCTCACTCACGGTGTGTCTTGTTCGCTTTATCTCCCAAGTGGGATAAATGCTTTTCGATTTCGTCCAAGTACGGTTTTGTTTTCTTTGAATTATCATCCAAGTTATGATAGTCTCTTTTCAAGCTCACTCACGGTGTCTCTTGCTCCCTTTATCTCCCAAGTGGGATAAGTGCTTTACGATTTCGTCCAAGTCCGATTTAGTTTTCTTTGAGTTGTCATCCAAGAATGACAGTCTTCCCAACATATTTTATTTCCCACAAAGTACAAATTTTCCGGTTTATTCGAGTATTCAATCCCTCCATACCTTGAACGTATGAAAGCCAGTACTATCATCCATTCAGGTCTACAGTTGATTGAATAGGGGAAACTGTAACACCCTAAAATTTTCCCTCTTATTTATTACCTTAACTGGTTTTTTGCTTCACATTCATCTGCATTCTCCCATTAGGTCATAACATTCATAACCGTGCATTTCATTGGCTCCTAAGGCACGGGATCAAAGCATTTCCTTGTGATTTGGATTTTCTATTCAAAAGTGATTTGTCTAGCTATTACACTTGAGATTGGAGATACAAGTCCATCAGAACCGTTTATTCATTTCGAGTTATGACATGCCATAAATTATCAATGTTAACTATCCATTTAAGTTATGACATGCCATAAATCATCTTTACCAAGTAGCCATTTTATTTTTTTAAATTCAAGCCCATTACACATTTTTTATGTTCATTAAAACCAATAACCAATTCTTTGTTGTACCAAAAGCCCATCATCCTATTTAACACTAACTTTAGGACCATTGTCCATCTTCTTCTTTTTTTGCAGCAATTGTCAAAAAAAGAAAACAAAGTCATGAAGTGCTGGAAAAATGGGTGCGCATATGAAAAATTCAGAAAGAAAAAACTAACAGAAATTTTGTTACAAATCACAACAGAAAATACAGAAAAATTGAAGGTCTATCAGAAAAGTTACAAAAAAAAAGAAAAAAGAAAATAGATTATGACAAAGGATTTTTACACCAGAAAAGGTGCACCAGGAAAACAGATCAGAAGCAGAAAATCGGTTAGAAAACTCTAACTGATAACAGAATAACAACCCCTACGGAAACTTGAAAAAATTCTATCATCGCTCAAATATTAGAGCACTTGTATCATCTTCAATCAGAATTACTATCACCAATCTCATCTTCAATCTCTGCAACTATCGGCACTATAATCTTCACATTCTTCTCAAATCTTCATCAAGAATCCAACATCACCAAAAAAGCTGAACCGATCCTCATCTTCTTCTCCTTCGCTGATTCTCGATTCCATCTCTTCAACCAATCTTCATCACTCAATGCAATAACCTTCTCCCCGACTCTTCAATTCAGAAACATCAATCTATCTTGCATCAACTTCGACAATCTTCAACACTCTTCTTCAATCAACTTCATCTTCTGCAACAAGCCTCCATTACTCTTTAACCGCATTGACAACCTTGCATCATCTTCACCAAGATTCAGAAAAGATAATCATCAATCGATCTTCAATCTTCATCGAATCAATACCTGCAGAAAGATTCACATCAACACGCTTCTGTGGGAAATCAGAAAAGAAACAGAAGGAGGAGATGAAGAACGATGGTAACGAATCCACGTACGAATCGGAACTGAAGCTCAATCATAGAAGAGAAATTCATAAACGATTTTGAATCCAAGGGAGAAGCCGCCGCAACTTTGACCGACATTCATTTTGCGCGAGAACGAAAGCTGATGAGAGTTGATGGAGAAGGAGAAGTAAGGCCATGGCGTGGCGGAGGATTTTGATTTCCAGCGACGTGATTATTGAGGAGTTCGATGGGTTCCGTTAATTTATCGGTTTTATGGTTGAAGCATGGAACCCTAAATTGAAAGGCAGATGGTGTGATGGAGAATCGAAAAGAAGAGGAGAGTTTGGTTGATGCGAACTTGGGTTCAGGCCTCATTTTACGTTTGTTGTTAGGTTTTTTTTTCATGAAGGATTCGGCTCATCAACAGTTCATCCATGGATCCTTATTCACAACCTTCTTTTCCATATACACTCCTCCCTGCTATGATTGAAAGGATTGGGCATTCCATGAAACAACTATTCGGACCCTTGTTTTCACTATCCATACCTCTTTTCTGCGGGTCACATGCTATGACTTGGGCCAAAGCACCATTAAAGTGATATCTGCACCATGTTTTCACTCAAAACACCCCTTTTTGCGCTTGTTATGTGAAGTGGGCATGTTCATTTTTCGCACACCCCAATTTGCTTATTACACCCTCTCCACGTTTCTTCATGGATTGGGCCTGCAAGCCATTAAATTCCTCTCTGCACCACTGGATTTCTGATACACATCCTACTGTTTTCTGTGTTTTTTTTAGAAATTATTAATGATTCTCCTTGTTAGAATTGTGATTAATTTCTTTGTTAACTAATTTTTGGTGGATTAACATGTTGATCCATTTTCTTTGTTAATTTTTAATTACGATTTTTGTTGATAATTTTAATTAATTGTTGTGAACTAATTTTGGATGAGTGTTCATGAGTTCTTTTTTATCGATACGTATCGATTTCGGTTACCATGGATTTTCATGAAGTGATTATGGAAGATAAGCATTTATTTTTCTTATGGGAGATTACAAGACCTTGCATGAAGTTTTTGGGTTTCTTTTATATGAAGAATCGACACTTCAATCAAGTAAGACATCTTAACTTTCTCGACTTTAATGCATCATTATAGTTGTATGCGGCTTAGGATCATATAACGTAAGGTACATATTAAGCCCTCCCACCTGAGAAACTGGATTTATTTGTTATTTATGAGTATGTGTGATGATATCAAAGCTTAGGGATTAAGTTATGAATGATAGAATTCGCTTTCACCGCATTTTCCCTTAATCACCATTTTTAGCCTGTTTCATTGCAATTTTGAAAATTAGTTTGGGGTGTGATAAAATTCTATAAAAAAACTCATGAGTGATCCTAAGCCTCTTAATAAATTTTTTATAATTTTTAATTCCAGGTTTGGATGGTTTTAGTTATTAATTTGGATTTTTCATTCCAAGCTGTCCCAAAATGCACTGTTTTGATTAAAGAGACCGAAAACAATTTTTTCCAATAGATGTGAAACCAATTTTTTGTGGTTGATTAACCACTGTAATTTGTGACATTTTTAGGCTCCTTAGGAATTTTTTTCATAATTTTTTGCCACTTTGTGGAGTTGTTTTTCGGCGATCATGCCTTGTTATCTTACTCGTTAAGTAAATTGTTGTGACACTTTGGTAAATAATTTTGTCAAATACTTTTATCCAATACAAGCTAATGACTTCATAATGATAGGAATTTTTCATAATACTTTTATCCAATACAAGCTAATAACTATATTGACTCGTCATGGAGTTTAAATCTCACAGATTCAATACCTGCAAATTTGCAAGCTTTGTTGTTTCCCAGCAGTAATGATCCACCATCTTGATCATATAATCCCTCGAACAAGTCTTTGTTTAGAGTCATGTGCCAAGTGCAACCTGAATCCATAATCCACTCTTTTCTTAAGTCGCCGCTTGAAACCACAAGAATATCATATGAGTCAAAATCATCTTGAACAATAGATGTGTTTCCATTATCCTTTCTTCCATGATCTTTCAGGTGTTTAGGGCATACTTTTCTTGTATGGCCCTCCTTCTTACAGTGATAACATCGAATTCCAAATGTGTTACCACTATAATACTTCTGCTTACTTTTACCTTTCTTCTTGTCGAACTTACCATCCTTTCACAAGATTTTTCCTTTACCAGCAAAACCTTTACCAACCGTCGAAGGTTTATGCTCCTTTATTTCGTTTAAGTCCTTAGAGTACAATTCTAATTGAACAACTTCAAAGGTTAGTGTCTTTATTCCATGCATGAGAGTTTCTTTGAAGTGAGCATGTGATTTTGGAAAAGTACACAGCAACAACAGGGTTTGATCTTCATTATCAATCTTCACATCAATATTTTCATGATCAAGAATTAGCTTGTTGAACATACCCAACTGCTCATCCAACACTTTGTCTTTACTTAGCTTGAACGAATGCAAAGATTGCTTCAGGTAGAGTCCATTCACCAGCGATTTGGTCATGTACAAAATTTCAAGTTTCAACCATAACCCCAACGTTGTCGTCTCCTTTGATACCTGTCGAAGAACCTTATCACGAAGGCTCAATTATATTGCATTGTGGGATTTCTCAATCATGGTTGTCTTTTCAGTTTATGTTAATGCATTATTCATGGTTGTCGCTCCCTTCAACGCTTCCAAACAACCCTGCTGAATCAGTAGGGTTTTCATCTTCAAGTGCCATAAACCAAAATCGTTCACTCTGGTGAATTTTTCAATCTCATACTTTGTTGAAGGCATCTTCTCCATGCTCACCGCACCAATTTGTTGTGAAATTGGATTTCCTAGAAGCAAAGTATAATTGGTTTCTTTAGGATTAAGAAACCCACAAGGCTTAGGGTTTATGGAATTACAAGGATAACAACAAGAATTGGTTATAGACTGCTATTATTTCCTTTCTCTATTAAACAATATTACAAGTATACAAGAATAAAACATAACCTTTCTCTCTCTCTTGAATTAGGATTTTATCTTCCTATTTTTCCTTATACAAGATGAGAGACTAAAATTCTATTTATAAGAAAACTAACACACTAACCTAATGGGCCTTTAACAATTACCCATTACAAGCCAACTTAGGGTACAAGCTAACTTAAACAATTGGGCTTACAAGCAAGGCCCAATTCAATATACTAACAAACCTAGTAATATTGACTAATGTATGTTAGAATAATCTTCGACTACAACACGCATTACTTCGACATTAGCATGTGATCAAACTTCAATGAGATTCTAAGACTAGAGTTCGATCCAATATCTTACACCTTGTGTTGGAATTAAGTCTTTTTTAATGAAAGTATGAGATATTTATGTTGAGTTAGTAATGTTTTAATTTTTGTTACTTAATTTTTAAGTTGAGAAGGATGTTTTATGAGAGAGGTGTGACACCCTATGCTGATTTTAAAATAAATAATTTGCATGATATTTTTAAATACGCGTTTTGGGGTTAGGGTGTTACAAAATTCATTAATGGCAAGAACGACATAGGCTCGTCGGGTGTAGTATGTCTGAGTTTATAATTCCTTCTCAAGAGCCTCGTCATTCAGGATAGCAAGGTAAGAGAAATATTCCTCCAAAGTAGATTCCCAGTGCTCCCTTAGAGTACGACGTCCCGGTTGAGCTAAGAAGACAAAAGATGGAATACTTAAAGTCAAGGGTAAAATGTCGTGAGCATAACAACCTTTGTGTATCCCTAAGAATCTCGACATCAGAGTTGGACACTAGGGTAGTTCCTCCTTGACACCATGGTAAATCTAATGGAGATGACCAAGTTAATTTCTTAATCAATTCAACTGAAGCATGGATGACGATCGGTATTGCAATGTTCGAAGGGTTGGCAATTGTCGAGACAACTCAAGCTCCCCTCATCATTCGTTGAATTAAATCCTCACACTGCATTGAGTCTAAATATGGAAATTGTCAAAACATGAGGAATCATTGTAGGTAAAGATAAAACATCGAAGGATAGAGATATTACAAGCTTATCAAAAAATGATATTCCTATCCTCCTTGGTATTAATTAGTATCCATCGGTCGGTGAGTTTTGATGAACTGCTTCAAACTTTTCCTTGAGGCTTCATCCCTAACGGCGACACCCCTGGCATAACCCAATTATTTGAAGAATATGATTAATAGTTTCTTCAGGAAAAACTCCTCTTGGGACATGTCACCTTCCTTGTAGACGTATGAATAATTCCCCATTAAAAAAAAATCTTGGCTCCAAAACTTCCTAAATAAACTCGTATATCAGTATTTCGGTTCAGTATCTATGGCATAAACCTTCAATGAGCCTCTTCATTTAGAAGAGTAACTAAAAAGAATTGATCTTTGAAATGTTTCACGCCATCAGAGTATACTTTAAAGTAATGGGAACTTGTGTCAGTGTAATTAAGCCTTGGCCCTGCGCACGATTCGATGCACTCCTTTGTACCTTTAAAAGATGGAAGAAGAGTGATAGAAATGGATTCCCACCCTGATAGTCTTACTGGTATTGGAAGGCTTTGGTGAAGGCCCGTCTCACATGGTTCAATTGTGATGGGCAAACATCAGATGGTTCATAACTCCATCTTCGAAATCATTGAAAGGAAATCGAATACCTAAAATCGAAAAGGTGCACTAATAAAAAGGGATAACACACCCGTTATATCCATTGCAATTTTTTTTGTCTTCTTCAAGGATTAGTATGTCTCAATTAGAATATGATCCACTTCAAGAAAATCTCTTTCGAGACTACCTTCATGAGAAAAGATATAAACAGTTTCCGAATTTCAGGGTCTACCCAGACAACAGAAGTATCTCCCTTCGTTTTTTGACGCATGATGGGTACCACCTCCATTAGTTAAGAAGAATAGTGTGTTGCGAGAATGCAGATGATGAAACAACAATGGCAATGAACAAAGAAACCATATAACTATTCTAAAAGATTATGTGATGTCTAACTGAAAGAAAGAAAATAAACATTGTTAACGATCCAAATTTCTTCCAAAATACACATGAGTACTCTAGTTCTCAAAGGTCATCATGACAAACAGATGAAAACACATTTAAAACATGTGGCTCATTTAAGGTGAAAATTCCCCATGACAATGACATCACATCTCGAGTTTTCACTTCAGCCAAGCAACAACCAGCAGAAGAAGACAAACACATCAAATCCATCACCATATTAGTGCATGGGGCACTTTTAGTGAGGAGAGTAAGAGAGAGAATAAAGAAATAAGGATTGATATTACTAAATGAATAAAACTGAATTACAAATTGTCTATTTATATACATCTAAGTGATTTTACTATTAAGTAAAATCACAAACTAAATAACAAACTCTAAACTCTAATTAGCTTTGGGTTTGGGTCACATAATTCAATTTGAATTATATCTAATATCTCAACACACCCTACATAGCAAATGCAAGGGCTTGGTTTCAGTTCCTCTTGCACCACACGAGAAGCTCGAGTTCATCATTGAAATCCACACTCATCAATCATCGATCAATTATGGTTCCCACGCGGAACAAATTCTATCTCCATAATTAATTCCACTCGAAGTTAAAATTTATAATTTTTAAATTTAAATATAATTTTAAATTGAAATTTACTGTACATTTCACTTATACAAAAATTTATCAAACATAATCAACTTTATTTTCAAGTCACTTTTAACTAGAATTAATTTTATATAATCAATTCATTCAAAATTAATTATTTTCATCGTAAAACCAAATACATGCTGAAATATTAAAGAGTGAATGTTCTTGCTGTTATAAAATTGATTTCCACTAATTTTTGTTTGTGAAATAATTAGTTAATAAATTTTCCAAATTAATTTTTATCTTTTTATATATAAGAATATTTTAGAGAATGGAAATTAAGTGTATCATATAACTAACTAATAATTATACCATATTTATATATTCTACACATAGAATAAAATTGGGCATTCTAGCTGTATTTGGTGGGGGCTTTGGCCTTTGGTCTTTGGTAGAGACATTAGGTGTTGATACTAAATAGACAATAACGTAATAGTCATAAGTTGGTGTCACGTTCTTATATGTATAATGTATATCACGATTGTAAATGCAGACAGATATTTTATCTTAATTTTATAAAACATATATGTAGACATGTTATAACTTCTAACACTATGACAAACTATATATAATACGATCAAAATAACATCTCCTAATCTAATACTATATATTAAAACGTCTCTAAACAAAACCCCAAAATAATGATAAGTTTTTTTTTTTACGGAAAAAAATGTTAAGTTAATCTTGTTTCGGTCAGACACATTAGAAAATCTTTCGTCTATAATTTATTTGCAGGCACGTATGTAATGCAAATATTAAAAGGATGAAGATTATTTTCTGGTCATAAAAGGACGAAAAATATTTGCAGTAATGTGTATTTTTAAAAATACACATCAAAATTAAATGACATTGTAACTGTTATCAAAATTTTAATTTGAAAGTACTATGTATTTGTATTTTTATAAACAGGGTAAAGACAGGATATTATACTACTCGTTTCATATATGCAGTTTAAAAAAATTCTCGTATTCGAGTCCATACCCGCGTGAATATCAATATTTATATTTATACTCATATTTTATGGGTATCTAAGTATCCGAACTCATACTCGTTTACCCGTATTTCTAATAAAAATAATTGATAAATTATTATTAATAATATTATTGTTGAATTAAGAAATAAACAAATATTTATATAAAAATGCATATAAATTTAATAGTGATGTATTTAATAAAATTGATAAATTAATTTGTATAAATAATTATAAAAGTAAAAAATACATAAATATACATTGTGTGGATATGGAGCGGGTTGGGTACTAAGATACCCGTACCCGCGCCCATACTCGCTTATATTAATGGGTAATTGTTTGTGCCCGAATCCGTACTCATTTTGCGGATTTTTACCCTATCCATTGTGGATAAATTTTAAGGGTACCCGTCGAGGATGAATCTAATTGCTATCCTAGTGAAACTAGTCCGATATTCGTGTGACCATACAAATAAATTTATTTGATATGGTTATTTTAAAATGAATAATGATTATATAAATTTAATTATATTAAAATAAAAAAGTCATGTGAGATGAAAGAAAAAAAATATTTAAAAATAAAGATTTTACCTTTTAAATCAAGATAATTATTGATTAAAATAAAATATTTATCATAAAATAGAAAGTTTATTTGATACAATATAAAATGTATTTATTTACAGATAGATATTTGAAATTATTTACCTAATTGTAAAATAAAAAATTATTATATAAACTCAATTCTATTAAATAATCATACAAAAAAATAATAATAACTCGAGAGAAGAAGAAAGAAGAAAGAAAAAAAGAAAAAGAAATATTGATAACTTGAAATATGGATTTTATCTTTTAAATCAAGGTAAATTGTTGATTAAAATAAAATAGACATTGTCATGATGATGACCCATGAGATCAAAATATTATTTGACACGATATGAAATGTATTTAAATACATATGCAAAATATGATTTACTTAATTGTAAAATGAACAATAATCATATAAATATAATTCTATTGAATAGCATACAAAATGAATAAAAACACTTTGATGGTTAAAGAAAAAAATTAATATTTAGAAATAAGGATTTTCTCTCTCAAATTAAGACAATGGTTGATTAAAATAAAATTATTCTGGACTTGACCAATGACTAGATATGGCCAAATTCTTTATAGCCCATGAAACGACCCGATAACCCATAGTCTGAGGGACCCTTGGTCGTAGTGGTCGTCCTTCCCTCCTTGTCCCTGGTCTCTGCTCGTCCAGTGGAGAGCGCCCAGGATCGGACGGGACAGCACTTGCTCGGGAGATCTCTTGTCCGACAAAATACCTCCCGACCATGATGCTCGTTTGTCGCCCGGTTCCTAGCAGTTACCTATTTTTGGGGGATTCGCGATCCAAGCCCAAAAAGAGGGACCGTTGGCCACGCACTGGGGGCTCTCTATATAAACCCTTTTATTTGAGAGGGTCAGGTATTGAATATCCTTTCCTAAACTACTTTACTCGTACTTGCTAGCTCTTGTGCCCGTTCTGACTTTAGCATCGGAGTACATTGCAGGTACATCCTCCCTCTCGTTCTCCTCATCGCACGAGCAGACTCAAAGATCCGCGTCAACGGCCATTGAAGTTATGATCACCAGGTAAGATCAAAAATACATATTGTGTTGATAGTGACATGTGAGATAAAATAAATTATTAATTTAATTAAAATTAAAAAATAGATTATTAGTATTTGTAGTGATAGTAAATAAATAGAGAGACATAAATTAAAATAAAATTGAGAAAGTTTAGAAAAAAAATATGTGAAAGAGATTTAAAATTTTAGTCAAGAGAGAGAATGAGTAGGTGTAATATATAATTGTGATTTAATCGGTGAATGTTTGAAAATGAATGTCACATGTCATGCTCTTATAAGAGATGAGAATGTAAAAAAAATTAACATTACTTATTAATGAAATATCATTTTCTTAGTGTTAATAATTTGTTGTGAAAGAGTAATTTAAAAATTGCATGAAATTGATTTTTAATGGAATGACAGTTAATACTATAAAATATTGGTAGTACATCAGTTCACAGCTTGACAGCCCTGTAATAAGGTGGTGTACCTTCAAACGTTCATCATTGCGTTAAGTGGTGAGAGATTTATAATAAATGTTACTAAATTAATGAAAAGTAACACATTGGGAGAATAAAGATGAAGGAGAAAAAGAGACAAAGATTTTCATTAAGTCAACTCACTTTTAACGTGATATGGTATGAATCAGAAAGGAAGGGTGTAAGAACAGATATTGAAGGTTTTGATGAATTTATCTCAGAAACTGGAGTGTAAGAATAGAGATTGAAGGTTTTGATGAATTTATCTCAGAAACTGATCTTGTGCATTTACCATTGAGAGGGAGGCGTTTTACCTTGTCTAATTTGGATGGGTCATCTATGAGTCGAATTGATAGATTTCTTGTATATGAGGGGTGGATGCATTAGTGACTGAACTGTTATCAGTGTTGTTTGGATAAAGGTCTCTCAGATCATTTTCTCATCATGATATGTGATAAAGAGGTGAATTTGGGGCCGAAACCTTTCTATATGTTCGATTGCTAGAGAGAGCTAGAAGCCTATCATAATTTTGTGAAAGAAACTTGGAAATCGTTGATGTGCAAGGTTGGGATGGGTATGTATTGAAAGAAAAGTGTAAATTAATCAAGGGACACCTTAAAGAGTGGAGCAAGAAACATATCTCAAACCTAGACGAGTGAATAGATGGAACAAAAAGGACAATGAATGACTTGAAGCGTAAATGAGAAGTCTCAATATTATCTCCTGAAGAGGTTAACCTAAAGAGATATGCATTAGTTCAACTCTTTTGTTATCAAGAATGAAGACAAGTATATTGTGGAAAAAATCAAGGTTGGGATGGTTAAGAGAAGATGACACCAATTCAAAATCCTTTCACTGGTGTGTGACAAATAGAAGAAAACATAATGAGATTACGTGTACATAGATACAAGGCTCGAAACTGACAGAAGACCAAGAGATTAAACACGATTTATGCATACTTTTCAGAGGTGTATAGGGACAGTAAGGTGAAGAGGCTAACACTTAGAAATTTTGATTTCAAGAAGATTGATTTGGAGGACAATGATAGTCTTATAGTTGAATTCTCATAAGAAGAAGTTAGAGGAGCGGTGTGGGAATGTGATAATTTGAAGAGCCCTAGCCCAGGTGTGGGAATGTGATTTATTTACATATGGGGTAAAGGATATTTCTATAGATTCATATCATAATTTCATTCGAATGGAAGATTGGTTAAGGGAGTCAACAATTCCTTTATCACTTTAATTCTGAAAGTAGAGGACATGGGAAAGATGTCGGAGTTTCGGCCTATTTCACTTATTGGGAGTATGTACAAGTATGGGTTACAAAACGGGTCGTGGTCCGTCGGACTGACCCACACACCCGCCTAAAAATGGCGGGTTGGATTGGGATTTTGAGCCCGCCGCCCACCAAAACCCGCCCCGCTAAAGACCGCCACCCGCCAAAACCTGCCGCCCACTAAAGCCCGCCGCACCTATGAAATAAACACATTTGCTTATATTTGACTTATATTTTAGGTGATAGCTTGTTGAAAGTTCTATTTTTGTTTAAAGATTAATACTTTATGGGTTTAGTCTTTTGCCTTTTATGCTTTCTAAATGTTGGTTTGATGTTTTTTTTATTGAAATGTAAAAAAAAAACCTTGTAATTTATTTACAAAAATATAAATAAATAAATAATGAAGTCGGGGAAAGCCCATCGCCTGCCTACCCGCCACCTTAGCGGGACTGACTATACTTTTATGTCCATTTCAACTTGGCGGGCATGCCCGCCCCGCTCTTTTTTTGGAGGGCTTTAGGTGAGGCATGGTGGATCGGGGCGGGCGGCCCGTTTTGCCACCCCTATGTACAAGGAATTATCTAAGCTTTTTGCAAACATGTTGAATAAAGTGGTGCATAAAGTGATAGCAAAATCACCGTTTTCTTTTTATGGATGGGCGCTAAATAGGAGACTGCATTCTTCTAGCGAACGAGTTAGTTGACGACGCCAAGAGAAGGAAACAAGAAGCTATTTTGTTCAAAGCAGACTTTGAAAAGGAATATGATTCGGTGGAATGGAAATTTCTCGACTATATGATGGAAAGGATGGGGTTTAATGAAAATGTAGAAAATGGATTAATGAATGCTTACAAACATCATATGTGTTAGTATTGGTTAGTTGAAGTCCTACAAAATAAATCTCGATGGGGAGAGGATTGAGACAATGAGATACTTTATGGTTTTTCTTATTTCTTATAGTGGCAGAAGGGTTTTCATCATTTACAAGCAACTTATGTTGCTTTCTTCTTTTGTGAACATTACTAACTCATGTTTTATTATATGTTTTTTAGGTAAGTAAAATTGAACGCAACAAGATAAGATATATATATATATATATATATATATATATATATATATATATATATATATATATATATATATATATATATATATATATATATATATATATATATATATACCAAAGTAAATAATTTCGCCTCAGTTTTTAAACAAAATAGAGGTGAAAAGTAGCATTTAATCCCTCAGTTTTATAAAAGAACTGGGGTAGTATATTACTTGCAAAAAATGGTGAATGGTAAAAAAACTGAAAAGTAACATGCATTCTTTCATTTTTCAATTTTTATCATTCACCACTTTCTTTGTGTGTTGCAATATTCAAACAATGACTTAGTAATGTGAAACAACAACATTGTTTGCCATTTACAATATGTTTAAGAATAAATTTCTCAATTTTGTCAACTCGGAAATCAATAAATTATGGAGTGTTTTATTTGGTTAACAAATAGAAAGTTATTTCAAAATATAAGAATGGTCTTGCAAGAGGTGGAAACAACAACAACAACATTATGTGAGATGGAATGCAAGTGCTGAAAAATGTTTTGTTCAAGGTTAGTGTTAGAAGAACAACATACAACACAGAACCTTGAATATTTTTTCTGTCTTATAATCCATCTAAAAGAATGATGATGTGTACGAGTCTGGAGTACCTATATATGAGTTAAGTTTAGCGTAAAACTTAATAACATATGCTTTTATAGTAAAATCTGATTGTCTAACCCCTTAGTATTTAATAAATCTAAGGAATAGAAAATTTAATTTACAAATAAAATTAAATAAAAAAAAAGACACTATTTTTAAAGAAATAAAAATATAAACTGCATATGTTGAAATTTTGAAACATATCTTGTATTAGTTTTTTCCTCAGTTATATTTTTCAATCGAAGGAATATATGTTTTTTTTTAAATAAATCATGGTGTGTCCTGGTATTATATCTCAATTTTTGTTCTGTGAGGTGAAAACTTTGTCATGAAATGTATTATTTATAGTAGTGTTAGGCCATTTCAAAGTTAAATAAGGTGCTCTAAGTGCGTTAAATGAAAAGCAATGACTTTTAATTACCTATCTCTAGTTAATTACAAAGTTAAATAAAATTCCCAAAATCAGATAAGTAGACTAACGATCAGAAATCTCTATGTATCTAATAGATTCATACGCTCGTAAGCGACAAAAAGCACTAAAATCAAAAGCAATTTAAATAAGATAAAAATAAGAAAAGTACTCAATAAATCTCAAACAAACATATGATCTAACAGACTAAAAATAAGGTTCAACTCAAAAAGACTTAATCTAGAGAAACTTAGCTACTCATTGATAAATTAACAAATATCATGAGTTGATAAGTATTCATCATCAAAATCTATGGAATAATAACTCTCCAATGATCCTAATGCTCTCCAAATTCACCCTTTGAATATTCTTAGTTGTCATTTTCTCTCTAAGTTTCAAAACCCCCAAAAAGTAGCCAAAATTTCCTTTAAAAAAATTACATGTCAGCGAAAAAGTTATCCATCGTGCCATGATACAACATTATTGCGCCGCGATGCAAGCCTTATTGCAGCGCGATAAATACGTTGTGGGCGCATGAATTCCATAAGAAAAATGCACATTTTCTTCTCTTTTTCTTCACAATTTCCACTAAGGCATTGTTTCGCATTTGTCTAGAATTTGCACTCAATTTTTCACACTTTTGCATGGCTTTTGTCATTATTATTCTAAATTCATCCAAACTTTCTCATAAAAATCACGTAATGACGATTGTCATCATATACAAATAAATAACATAAATGTAAAGAGATAATGGAAGAGAGAAAAACTCCAGAGGTTTATATAGGTTTGATTTAATAGTGTGACCTATTACTCCCTCCCCCCCCCCCCCCCCAAGAATTCCTTCTTGAGAGTATCCATTATGATCTTGTGTGAGCTTTTGACAAGTTTTTCCCACAAACCTCCTTACAAATGGACTAGAGTTTTATAATGGTTGTCCTTGCAACCAAACACAGTTTTAATTATGGAGACCCCCTTCCAAACAAAAGAAATAATTTATTAGGTTTAAAGTGTTAATTTAATATTTAGCATAAACTACACTTATAAAGGATTATTTAAGCTAGTAATCAACTAGCTAGGCACAAAAACATTATCAGGTGATTTTGAAAAGGCAGAAAGGCTTCCTTAGACAAATAACACACATGCACATGCATGAGCACATACAGGGGAAGGTGTATGTGTGTGTGTGTGCGCGCGTACATGTGTGAGGGCGGGCGGGCATGCAGGCGTGCGAGCAAGAGAGTGTGTGTGTGTATGTGTGTGTGATTTTCCTTAGTAATTTCAAGTTTTATTCTTTATACCATTACATACAAAGATCACTCGACATAGAAACGATGAGCTTTCACAACTTTCTCTCTTTCACAACTCTGAAGATCCAAGATCCCTTGCTTGAAACAATTTTGATTCAACGGTTCATTTGGGACTTGATCTTCACTTATATCTGATGATGCTTGATAAGCTTCTTGATAGATATCATCATCAGAGAGATTGTTTGACTGAGGTCTTTGAGGATTTCACCAAATGTCTTTTGACATTAGGTGTTGTCCTCAGAAATAGACTTTGACATCTTGATCTCCAAGCACCACAATATGATCACCATATCTGATGAGGACTTCACATCATAGTTTTTTAATATCAAAACCATAAATACTTTTAGTTTACATTAGGACTTCATGTCATAGTGTTGTCATCATCAAACCAAACATGTCATATGATTGTTACAACCATTATACTTGCAAGCACATAGATTCACATCTCCCCATTTTGTATAATGGCAACACGTCTCTCAAGGAGATGGAAAAATAAAGAAAGCTAAGATATGATAGATTGGAGTGATTAAACTCTCATTGACAAATACATATTATACCCTACTCCTTATTATAGTATATTTCTTCTCTTTTGACATTATCAAAAAGGCGGGGGAAAAAGATAAACATATATGGAGAATATTTAAGCACATAAATCACAAAAACATGCATAAACATTTAAAAACTGAAATATTTCATTAATTGAAAAACATAATTTGAATACAAAAAGAGGGAGAGAAAAAATAGAAACTTAAACACACTTAAAAGCAAGTAAAACACAAAACTGAGACAATTATTAGTCCTTATTATCATCATGTTTGATTATGAATTTTTTGGATGTGTTCTTCTTGATGATGGAATTATCCTTGACCAACTTCTGAAAGGAAAGAGTGTCATGCCGAGTCATTAAAAGAATTGTGTTTATCACTTCATCTTTTATTATAGTTGGTTGAGCTTGTTATTCATCTTCCATGGAATTTTTCCTCGGTTCTCCTCGATAGACTGGTACCTTAATGTTTCTTAGAGATGAGAAGTTGATCTGAGAGTGGATTGCATCCACAAATTCATCCATAACATTGACTCTAGCTGAGGCTAAAATCTTGATGATTAACCTTTCATAGGGAAATCCCACTGAGTAATTCTTCTTAAAAGAGATCATGTGACGATACATCCCATCAACCCAATTTGTTAGATAATGTTGGGTTAGAAACCATAATGATACTACATCCACTTTGACAAGAACTTCAAGATTTCCTTGACTGGGAAAGAGTATGTGAGTGAGCAGATGATGTACCATGTGAACTTTAGCCTTTATAAACTTTATTTTTAGAGGAAGTTTCAATTATCCCATTTGGTATACAATAAAACTTGTAATAGCAACTTTGAGATTGAAATTCTTTGATTTACAAGGTCCTTCATTTGTGTACGTTTCTCCAAAGTATGGTAACTCAAACATCTTTTCAAAATCGTATATGTGAATTTGAACTTCTACACCTTTTACTATTGTTGTGAGTGTCAAATCTTTGAACTTGAGATTTGCGTAGAATTGTTTTAAGAGTCTTAGGAACATGTGATATGGTTCTCTGGTGATGAACTCTCTGAGAAATCCTCAATTGATGTTCTTGTTAGGTCATTATGAGGGGGAAGCATTCACGTTTGGTCAAACACTCACCTAAAGGTAAAGACTCACCCAAACAAGTGAGAGGGACATCACACTTTTACCAAAAACCTTAAGGTGATAGGTGTATGGGTCATCTTACTTATAAAGTGTTCAACCTCCACTTTTCTAAGAAATGTGAGACTTACAACTCACACTTGTTTCTCAACAATCTCCCCTCAAGTGTGAGTTCATTCATTATGTTTCCCCTCAAGCAGAAGCTCTTTCATTCACATGCTTGTAGTGTCGTTGAGAGACACCTTTATCTCATCATGGAAACTTCAATAGAACAAGTTGCCTGACCACCATGTTAGGAAGAATTTATATACAAAGAGTTGGTCCCTTAATCAAACCACTACTCTAATACCAGAGTTGGATCATCATGAGGGGGAAACATTCACATTGGGTCAAACACTCGCCTAAATGTCAAAGACTCACTCAAATAGTGAGAGAGACATCACATACTCACTCAAAACCTTAAGGTGATAGGTGTATGAGTTCTCTTACTTATAAAGTGTTCAACCTCTATTTTTCTAAACAATGTAGGACTTAGAACTTTAGCTTATTTCTCAAAAGTTCTCGTAGGGGTCTGGACTCTCTAAGAAACATAGACTCCATATTGATTGGACAAATCACTTTACAGTTATATATATATCTATTTTTCTTTGATTCCTTGAAGAAAATTCTTCGAAAAGAGACTTGGTTTAAGAATTTTTAAAGGGAAAACACCTTGCTAGATCCATAATGATAATATAATGACAAAAATATCGCACCGATGAATAATAATAAAACTAAGATGTCTCAGCAATTTTCGTAACATCTTACTCAAAATTTTACCTATAAAAATAAAAATAAGCCAATCATATGTAATAACCATTCTAAAAACAAGCTATTAAACACAATGATTAACATAAGTGTAAAAAAAATTAAGAACTAAAACTATTTGAAAAATAATTTTAAAAAAATAAAGTACTAACTACTCATGATCACTAGTGAGTATGAAAAAACTTAAATGCAATTGCAAAAAGTGGATATCAAACATCATAGCATATTTCTTTGCATTATTTTTCTGTAGTATTTCCTAGAATGAGTCATGAACAACAAAATGGCTAGGAGTAGCTATTATCTTCAAATCTTTCTAATACAAAGATATTGCCTTTGTCGTCCCTTCCTATTCTCATGTTGTCATCAACATATCTAAAAGATAATGGAATTAAGAAACAACAACAATTGTAATCAACATTAGTAGCAATAAAAACATAGAAAACAATCAACAAAATTAGGATACGTGATATCTAGCCACCCCTCTGGATTGAAGATGCCCAACAAAATATCATAGTTTTTCCGAAACACATTCATCAACTGTTCATGCAAGGAGAAAAAATTGATTATGCATTGGAAATTAGAATGAAAATTATGATTACCAGTTACCATAGAACCAAAGAACGTAAAATTCCTTTCGGTTCTATTTTTAAGAAAAAATATATTTTTAAAATATATTGAATAGTTAATGTATCTGAACAATTTAAAACAGATTAGAGAGAATATTATCTTATAAGTAGCGTACCTGATCAGGAGTGATTGTGGATTTTTCAAAAGTAATGTCAACCCTCTGTGAAATTCAAGTAGTAGCTAAGTAAGTAGTTATTTGGTAGCAATTTCATTAAATCAAAGTGACCAAACAAGAAGTGGAGCATTAACTGTTTTGGAAGCAATCTTGAATGATGCCTCAATAGTAAGCTCTCCAGACAACATTGTCAGTCCCTTTGCATTGAACTTTACCACATTGACTGCTTTGTTCTCCATTTTCAAAACACATCACCAATGTTTAATCTCAGTAATAAATCAAACATAGACGGTCTGATATATAGATGGTCCGATCAAGATTGGACCGTCTGAAATATAGATTTCAAACGGTCTGATCTTGATTGGACGATCTTGGTATGGATTGCGTGCATGCAATCACACTGCACAAAATCCAAATCCTCTAATTTGTGACACAGTTGATGCAACAGATTGAGAAATGCATTGTATTTGTACCTTGGCTTTATCAATAGTCTGAAAGAAATCACCTAATGAGATAAAGTCTCTTAGGCCTAACTTTGTCCTTCTTGATCCCAAAATTGAGATAGTGCTGTAAACAAGCCTCCAGCATCCATCCACCTTCCAACAAAACAAACATAACATTAAATTTCCATTGCTATTGAAAAATGATACATGACCGTGATTTTGGCTGCGACATCAATGTTTTTTTGTCTCAGTGGCCACAATGCGGCCACTTACGACGATGCACCAATAACAATCGACTACATTTCTCTATAATATCAAAAATTACAACGCGGTTGTGACCTTGCCCTCGATTTAAAATGTTAACAATGACCAATTAAGATAGTGAATTGAAATTACCTTATCCAGTTCAAGAGTTGGTTCTGGAGTTGGATTTTGAGATTCTAGCTGCTTCACCAAACTTTCAATTTCCAACTTTTTTCCAGATGGGATTCCGAAAATCCCTCTGTTGATTCCTTCAAACATATTTGTTGTTCCAATCAAACAATGCTAAGTGTAGCTCACGGCAATAAAGAATAACAAGAATAGTTGAAGAGGGTTGGTACCTTCCAAAGCCTGATAAAGTTCTATCTTCTTCTGAGCAAGTGTTTCATCTTCAACTAAGCCATAACCAGAGGATTTTTCTGCAACTTTAATAACAGTAAAGGGTCTAAACCATAATGGTTTGTCACTAAATCTTGAAGTGTTTATTCTTGAACGGTTAACAACAGGTCGAAATCTTTGAAGTTTCATGACACTCACAGTTCTACAAACCAGAGGACTCAGATGAGAATCAGACATTGATGGATGCACTAGCTTAGTTATCATAATAACCTTCAAGATTACATACAGAAGAATGAAACAAGGTAGAGGGGGGATGGTGAGACCTTCACAGGTTGTTCTTTCAAGTTTGATGATAAAACATAAAAGGGTGTCTCAAAATTTTGGAGACAATGGAACTCTGTACATGTTTGTTGTCTTATTTGATTATTTTAATCAAGGCTTTGGATAGGATAGGTTTATTGAGACATGTGGTTAAAATTCTAAGTGTATATGAGGTCCATGAGATAGATACTGTATGTCTTGTAACCTAACTTAGTGGCCTCAAATGTTACATGCTCCAATAGTGTCCATAAATTGAGTACAAAAATATATATAACAATAAAAATTGTGTTGACTACACTTGAAGTGGTTTTCAACCATTCATTCATTCATGCGCAGTTCCAATAGAGTTAACCTTTGATTCAGCATACAGCAGTAATGACATGCTCAGCAGATTCTGTTCATAAGCAATGGAAGTTGTAGATTTTCAAGGTAACTTTGAATCTTTTGTACTATAAGATAAGAACTCACAATGCAATAGGCAATGACAGACGGTTAATTTGGCGAAATCTTAGGTGAACTGTGAATTTGTAATTTAATGCAATAGGCAATGACTGATGGTTAATTTGGCAAAATCTTAGTGGCACTGTGAATGTGTAAATTAAAGAAACATAGCTTTAGCAAAAATCATTAGGACATCATGAATCAAACATGCACAGATGCACTAAATTTTCAAATGTCTCCAATGCATAACATTAGGACATCAGAAAAATCCCTTAAAAGTTGAAACATAACACTCATCTATAACATTCTTCAGTTGAAGAGGTTCATACGACAGACTGAAAAACAAAACCCAGAAGAAAAATGAAGAGATTATGTGCCTTCATTTCTTGATTGCATTCAGATAAGCAAGAAACATTCATAAATCATGCATTGTTGACTTTTTGCTTTGCCTTCATTTCTTGCAACTTTGATCTCTATTAAGCATGCTTACATATATTTGAGTTAGTAACACACACCCATGAAAGTATAGAAGAGAACAATTATCACAAAATCATCCCACTGTTATTTCAACTAAAATTAAGCAGTACATTATAAAATTTCTGTGGCAACAAAGATACATAGAGCTATGATCCCGAAATATTGTAAGGATTTTTTATTCATAATAAACATTATTATATGGTCTAGGCAGCAGGGTTTGATTGGTTGGATTCTTGCTGTTTTTTCCACTGCTCTGGAGTTACAGCTTTCGTTACGGAGAGTGCATGAATCTCTTTCATTTCCTCTTCTAATGCAGCATTCACCATTCTATGCCTTTCCAGAAGCCTTTTGCCTTCAAATTGTTCCGACACAATCTCAACAGAAAAACTTGCACCACACCTAATAATACCAACATGGAGTTATACAATTGTAAGATATAAAACAGGCAGTTTAACAGTGCTAAAAGAAGCTAGTACAAAATGTGAGACAAAAAAAAAACTTACCCTCCAGATATGTCGATTACTTCCTGAAACACAAATAATTAGACATCAGAACATAAGCAAATTCAACAGAGAAAAAAAAAAAGGGAGACGGGTCAAATACAAATGGAAGGTTCCCATGTTGGTGCGATAGTATTTGTATGATTCCGATGAACTTAAGTATTCCGTGAAACTGCTAAATGAAAGGTTAGGTTTTGCAGACTTTTGAAGGAAGTGCACGTCCATTTTCCACCCCCTACTAAAAGAGGGTATGTGTGATTGAAAACAAAAGGTGTGTGTGTCCTAAGTAGGCAGTTCAGTTATTGAGCTAAAGAATCCCGAAAGAGTTTGAAGAAACGAGTCCGGGCCAAGGTTTTAAACTTGAAAATCTAAAACAACTACTAATTAACTAGCATTTGTTTATACAAAAATGTACCCTGCAACAAATGTAAAAATAGGTCAAACATAATGGCTTTGTAATGTGTATTCTACCCCAAATTGGCCGTGGTGGTTGTCCAAAACCCGCTACTGTGATCCTCCACAACCGTTATCGAAAATATTAATATACAGTTTTGGTATATAGCTAAAGATTGAGCTAGATGATATATTAATGTAAACAAGTTGTTGAACATAAGAGACCTTGCCATTCATTATAGCCGTTGGATGCAGCAAAATTGCAACAAAAAACATCATTGAAAGTGTAATTCAGTAGTCAATTTAGTCCTCAAATGTAGTTTATGAGTTTGGTCGATGATAATTCTTAAGAACAATAGTATCATAAAGCACATGAGATATTTGAATCGTAAAAGATGTATTATCTATCTACAACAGAAACAAAGAAATTGAAATTCCAAAATGGTTGGGGCAAAGTATAGAAAATAATAAGAAAAAGAAAGGAAATTGGGGGAAGAAAAGCTTACAAGATGGGAAGGGTTAAGTTTGGAGTTCAAGGATGACTCAACTTGTTCCTTTGACACACCCATCTATAATTGTGGTTTTGCACTCTCTGATGACACCGTCTTCTTCTTTTTTTAGGGTATTCTTCTTCTTCAATTTGCGTTTTAGTTTTAACTTGCCGTTGTTCCCACGCCGATAAATATGCTAATATAATAACTCCCTCCGTCCAAGTTCAATTTCATGTAAGAAAACTTTTTTTTTAATATAAATTTAATTTATTTTATCATATATTTATGATAAAAACATAATAATAATAATAATAATAATAATAATAATAATAATAATAATAATAATAATAATAATAATAATAAAATACTCTTTTTGTTTGGAACGAGTTGCTATTTGCAATTTTTTAAAATCTTCTCGGGAGAGAATTCACCTCTTAATAATCTCGTAGTATCTCAAGTACATTCACATTCAACAATTTTTTGTACTTTACTTCTACTTAATAGCTAGTTGTGTAATTCTCTTTTATATATATATATATGGAAGGCGTAAAATTCAAGTAAAAAGATTCAAATTCAATTGAAATTCAGTCTCTTTTCTCACACAATGACTTGAGTGTTGGAGTGTTAACCTTGTAGGTCAGTCCCCTTTCCATCGCATTGAAAACTCATGTTTGTTGTTACTTCTGATTCTCACAATATTTATGGTTTCAATACAAAAGATTGGCGTCATCTATCGAAATCTACTTTTGATTCCTTCTTTCTCCAAAATTCCGCGCTCACACTTCAATTCACCAATTTGCAACTTTCATAGGTCACTGAATCAAGAGCTTCCAAAATAAAACGTGAAGATTTGTCGTATTCAATTTGATCAACCATCGCTTCAACTTTTATTTCTTGAATTTCTAGTTATTTGATTTTTACACTTTTAAATAATATTTGGATCTAAAATGACCCGCTCCGTTGTTGTGCGAGAAGTCGTTATTGCCGCAAATCAAATAGTTGTTAATTAATCACTTTCAACTCCTCAGTGAAACGTTGTGAATCCTAGAGAAAAAGTTTTGTCACATCTGTAATTAATCCATATTCCTAAGATAGACAAATTTATTCAAACTCCTTTGATCGATCTCCAACTCCACCTTCGGTCTCACAATTTGAAACCTTACTTGGCTTCCAGATACTACAAGTTAACCTTAGACGGAAAGGTGCTAACGAGTTTCTAAACATTATCTATAACATCGTTCGGTAGCAAAATTCACAAGCGATGGAAAAAGGTTACTTCTCCTTAAAGAAAGCCTTTATGACGCGCCTCAGCGAGGCAACACCGTTCAAGAGGTAGTATCCTGAAGAGTCCGCACTGCTAGTAAAGAGCAAGAGGTCGTATCCTGAAGAGTTCGCACTGCTAGTAAAGAGCCGAACGCGGGGAAAAGAAATTAAACACCTTAAACTAAGAATCATCGTATGAGCAAGAAGCATCATAGTTCTCCTCAAAGTCACGAAGGAGATCATGGCAGTTATGTTCTTCATCAGGATTAGTAAGAAACCCGGTAATTTAAGGTTCAGCATAAACATCTATTGTGCACCAGATTTTGGAAAGCAAAATACCAAAATCCATGGAGTAGTCATCTAAGTTAAGGGATTATGATGCAAATGGAGATCCAGATAAGCATGTACGGAGACACGAAAATGATGGCGACACAAAGACACTAAACCTCATGCCAAATTATCTTGATTGCATTGAATTCTTGAAATACAACACATATGATGATCGATTTACAGTGACACAGATACAATGATTTACGGAGACACGATTTAGGGCAATTTATTAATTCAAATTAATTTTCTACATCATTGATTTATGTAAGTGTTGATGTTAATATGGGGATGAGTTGCATCATTAGTTTATGTAAGTGTCTTGCATCATCAGTTTTATCTGAAATCAATTTCCTGCATCATAAGGGATGAGATGTTATCAACTCAAAACACAGGTTGTTCTGGATGAAATTCAAGTTGACCAAAACTAGGAAAAATAATGAAGCTATTGGTGCAAATACAACTCAGGAACACATAAAAGTTTCAGGGAAAGGAAGACGATAATGTATGGCGATGACAAACATACAACGAAGGTGGCCTTCAATGTTTCGGGTAAAGTCTACTTTTGACATATAATTTATTGTACATACGGTAACGTGTTGCGGGTATAAGTATTTCGGGATATATCTTCGACAAATAAACTTTTACCTACGGGTTTTGATTGTAACTATAAACATTTGTCATCTCAAATGGCACCTATGTATAAATTTACAGTGCATGAACCAAGTAGCTACTTCTTTTTGAAAAGTAGTTACTTTGGTAATTTATTTGAAAACGAGGTTATTTTGTATATAAATTGAAAAATATGGTTATTTTTAATAAAAAAAATCACATGGTTATGCTCGTCCACAAAATCAACAACCATATAATTTATTGTATCTACAGTAACATGTCATGGGAATAAGTATTTTAGGATATACCTTCGATAAATAGACTTTTATTTACGGATTTTGAATGTCATTATAAATATGTGTCATCCCAACCGACACCTATGTATATGAATCAAGTGGCTACTCCTTGAAAAATAATTACTGATAATTTATTTGAAATGAGATTATTTTTGTATATAAATTGAAAAATGTGGTTACTTAAAAAGAATCACATGGTTATCTTCATCCACAAAATCAACTATAAATTTTCCACCCATATTCTTTTATGCCTTACCTTTTGACAATCTATCCTAGTCTTCCGTCACAAATTTATAGTTTTATAATCTCATTTATATGGTTTTTCACAAACCTTTTCTACACAAACAAACTTGTAAGAAAGCAGGCGTATTAATGTTTTCCTTTTCATGTTTCTACTAGAGGTTAGACCATTGTTGCATCCTCTAATAAATTAATTTCTGGTGTATGTGTTCTCATAAGATATTTTATATGAACTAGTAAAATTTATTATATATTTTCATATATAGTGAATTGGTGTCGAAAGGATAATTCAGAATCAATGCAATTATGGATTATGCAGAAACATATTTGGATTAGCAGAAAACACAAGTACATACCATAACTGCAATATTTAAAATTCACACACTAATAATACCACTAGCTACCTAGTTCTAGGGTTACTAAACTGTAAATTTGGGAATTTAAATAGTAGATTCAAACTAAGCTCTCTCGCCTCTGATTCTTCTAGCAAGCTGAATGTCCTTAGGCATGATGGTAACTCTCTTGGCATGAATTGCGCACAGATTTGTGTCTTCAAAAACTCCAACCAAGTAAGACTCGGCAGCCTCCTGAAGAGCCGAAACGGCACTGCTCTGAAACCTCAGATCCGTTTTGAAATCCTGAGCGATTTCACGAACAAGACGCTGGAATGGAAGTTTTCGGATCAGAAGCTCGGTGCTCTTTTGGTACTTACGGATCTCTCTCAAGGCAACGGTTCCTGGTCTGAATCTGTGTGGCTTCTTCACTCCGCCGGTTGCCGGAGCTGATTTTCTAGCGGCTTTTGTTGCGAGTTGCTTCCGGGGAGCCTTGCCGCCGGTGGATTTGCGTGCTGTTTGTTTGGTACGTGCCATTGTGAATCGAGAGAAGGTTCTAAAAGATTGATGGTTCTTAAGATTGATATATGGATGTGAAATCGTTGCTTGTGATTATTTGTCTGAAAAAATGTATTTATAGATGAGAGTTGAGAGTGTTTTGAATTGAACGTGCTTGTGAAGTGAAATTTTAGAGGGAGTGAGTTTTGGTTTTCGGATCGATCCGCGTGTGTCTTAATCTAACGGCTGTGATTCGCTTAGATGATAGCGCACGGATTCCGCTTTTATTTATCCTCTCTTTTGGTTTGGCGCCATCATACTTTGTGTTTTTCACATTTTTTGGTTTTTGCGGTTTCTAAATTTGATCTATTTTAAATTTACCCCCGTTTAAAGGCCCTCATAAATTGAATCCTTATTTTTTCACTTCTACAAAGATTTTGAGTCATAAATATTCATATCACAAAATCATTTGTTTACTCGATTACCACATCCTCTACCACTATAAAATAGATTTTAAAATTGAAAGTTATTTCGAATGGAATATGATGAAATTATTTCAATCATATTGAGTTCTTCAATTTTTATTTTTCAATTTAGATTGTATGCAATGTAATGAATTAATTTGTTATTTTCTGTTTCTTCAAATTATAAAAATATTTAAATAATTAAATAGAATTTCTAATCCATTTTGTTTCACTCCACTCCATTTTATCATATTTCATTATGATTTGTTCTCTTTTGGTCCATTATTCAAACATAGCCGATGTGAATACAATTTTAGTGATCGCAACGATTTCAATTTTTTGATGTAAAAGTTAAAATCTTATTTAAATTGATTCTAATGAAAATTATGACTTAACATAAAAATATTAAATACGTCAAAAGAAATCAACAAAAATATTTCTTATACAAAAAATAAAATGAAAAGTGTTATGGATCATTTGTAAGGTCTAAAAAATGAAAGCTCAACTATGAAGTGACAAATTAAGCTGGTGATAACATATCAGATATATCTTTTTTTCCTTCGTATGGTTGGTAATCCCTCGTGAGAAATATTGTGCTAACCGTCCAAATTAATCCAACGGTTAACTGCATCCCACAATATTCTACATGTGTGTGGTTATCAACAATCTTCTCTATTCAAAGAGTAAAATGTGTCATTCTTCAAATATTCAAATTCATTCTTATTCAAATTCTAATTTTCACTCTCTTACTTACTTGAACATTTGAGTGTTAAACTTGCAGGTCAACCCCCTCTCATATGCATAGGAAATTACGAACAATCGTAGCAGATAGTGAATCCACCCTTAAAGATCATTTCTAGTTCGAATGCAGAACATTGACGTTGTTTGTGAGGATTAACTTCTAATTCTTGTCATTTTCTATGATCTAACTACTCTCGATTTAACTGAATAACCACTGACAGAAGATTCGATTCTCCTTCAATCGAACTATTGTTTATTGGTGTTTTTGGTAAATAAATCACGAGTTTTTGTTCACTTACAGGATTAAATTTAAAAAAAAACTAAATGACGTTTTTGTGTGAGAAGTTTGAGAAAGTTTGTTGGTGCTTGAAAGTTCAATGTTTGAATTTAGAACAATTTAATAGCAATTTGAAGCAATAAATGAAAGAATACTCAAAATGATAAAGTAAATGAAGGAAAAGAACATCGGAATTAGGTAAAATGATTTATATTAACAGTGTGACACAAGTTCATACATTTCTCAAAAAAAATTACCTATATGACTCGGATATGTAAATTCTAAATAAAACATAATGAAAATACAAACCTTTTTTCAGAAAACGAAATCTACTTATATACGAAGTACACTAGTAACTGTCAACAACAGTTATTTCTTCAGAATTTGACATATATCTTATTACGTGGGTTTTTGTCTTCTAAATTGTTTTCACATGTCTTTAAAACTGTAAACTACTTTTAACCAATATATGTGTTTTGAAATACCATTATTCTCGAATTGTCTTTAAGTCACCTAATCCTTTGACTCAATAATATACTAAGTCTCAAAACACTTGATATGTCGAAATTATAGCTCGATCATCTCACACTTAGCATTTTCATACATTTATATCATATATTCATGTCAAAACACTAACCTAGAATTCTGAGGCTAACAATGCCCCCAAAAAAGATCATTTTTCGATCGTATCTACAATATGTTAGAAAGATGGAATTTTTAGTTGAACTTGTAACAATATTCAAACCATTGTGGATACGTTATTGCCATCATGACTTCCACCGTTCACTGTTATCATGTATGTTTTCACACAACTCTCATCTGTAATGTGTAGGCACCTAACATTATGGCTATTATTTCCAAGGTCATCGTGAACCACAAGATAAAACCATCTACTTACTAATCGTTTTTTACAAAAAAAAAAAAAATAGAAGTTATAATGTTTAGTGTGTTTTAAATTTATATAAGGCAACTGAAAGTCTCACTTCAAGAGTTATATATAACCTATTTTTTGTTTCTTTCTTCTTTTTGCAATATTACTCTCTGCATTTTACTCTTCTACTCAAGATCTAGAAAACGGGTTCTACTTTTGGCATTGGAAAGCAAACCCCAATCCTTTCTACAATTGATATTCAGGAATATGTCTTCTTTGACAATCACTCCTACATTTCGAAACCACCCACATAGAAAGAAAAAACTGTCATTTGGGCTTCCCATGTACTAATTCCTTTTTCTCTTCTAGATACTTCACATGTATTTCTGGGTCGATTGCCTAAATCATCAATGAAGCATATGATAAATTAAAGGGTTTTCCCCCGGTTAACCTTATTGCAAACCTCACGCATTTCAAGATGCAGGTTTTGAGGTAGGGTTCATGGAACAACCTCACTCTGTTTTTTGTTTCTCTTCTTCTACACGTATTAAACCTTGTAACAACTAGCTAAATATAGTAGAGAAGGAGAAATGACAAATTTTGAAGAAAAGTGGTATTTTTGACTTGGCCAAGATACAATGTCACCATACTTATTGTTGTTATATGTTTCTAGGAAGCTTCAACTAACACTTTTTAACTTCATTTTTTGGAAAGAAATACACATTACTAGAATTAAAAAGTAACTTCATTGATTAACATTAAGACCAAATAGAATTACAACCAGAGGTTGAGATTCACACATAAAAGCTGTTACGGGTACTGGCTATAAAATTCTTGGGCTACGAAAATTAAAATAGGAAATTAACTTAGGAGTAGGTACAAACTAAGCCCTCTCGCCTCTGATTCTTCTTGCTAGTTGAATGTCCTTAGGCATGATGGTGACTCTCTTAGCATGAATTGCGCACAGATTTGTGTCTTCAAACAGTCCAACCAAGTATGACTCGGCAGCCTCCTGAAGAGCCGAAACAGCGCTGCTCTGGAACCTCAGATCCGTTTTGAAATCCTGAGCGATTTCACGAACAAGACGCTGGAAAGGAAGCTTACGGATCAGAAGCTCAGTACTCTTTTGGTACTTACGGATCTCTCTCAAGGCAACGGTTCCTGGCCTGAATCTGTGTGGCTTCTTCACTCCGCCGGTTGCCGGAGCTGATTTTCGTGCAGCCTTTGTTGCTAGCTGCTTACGAGGAGCTTTTCCGCCGGTGGATTTGCGAGCAGTTTGCTTTGTACGAGCCATTGAGAGAAACTTCTAGAAGATTGATTTTGAACTGAGATTGTAAATTGCTAATGAATTCGATGAGTTGTGTTTGAAGTCTGAAAAATGGGTTTTATAGAAGAAATGAAAGAGGGGTTTCAATTTGAAGGGTTGAAGTGAAATTTTGGAGGGAGGGAGCGAGTTTTGGTTTTCGGACCGATCCGTGTGAGTCTCAATCTAACGGTTAGGATTCGCTTAAATGAACGCGCACGGATTCTACTTTTTCTTCTATACGCTCAAACTTTGGTTTCTTTGCTAAAAAAATATAAACACATTTTTTGGTATCTTAGGATTATTGGACTCACGTGTATTCTACAGCTAGAAATGGTCAGACTATTTTTATTATTAGTGATTTTAAAATATAAATAAATTATTAAAATAAAATGAATCGTTGTTTAGTGAATCGTTGTTTAGTGAATATAGACAGTTAGTTTTCTATAAATAATATCAAAGTGCATAATATTTCAACCACATTATAAATATTATTTCAACCACATCTTTTTGCAATGCTTATAAATATTACTACTATTACAAAATCAACAAAAGAAATTGCTAGGGATATATGGGATTTGGGGAAGAGTATGGGCTAATTCACAAAGGAGTAGTATGAAACATTTTGCAATAATCTTATATATAAAAAGTTAAGTGCCTAACCAATTATTAGATTGTCCCTCCTGCCTTTTTGGAGTTCCACGTGGATGGCTTCTTTGTCAATTTCCTCTTCGATAAATAAATAAATAAATAAATCATGATCATTTGCATGTGCATGAGGCGTGTGATCGGGCAAGACTGGCCAAATATTGGAGCTCAAGAGAAATAACACCACAAAAATATAATCCAAGGCATTTTCGTGCTATTCTCACAGAAAAGAATGAAAATTCACATTTTTTTCTCCGTTAACCGGTTAACACATGCGAAAATTAGTTGATTTCACTATTTCCCTCCATTTTTTCCACTTTGCTTCACAACTTGTTTTACACTCGATTTACCTTCCATTTTGTCTTGGATGTTTCTACTACATTCTAGACTCTTCCTCACTCTTCCAAGGAATATTCTAGAACTCCAACTAACTTCAACTACCTCCAAACCTAACTCCAAAACTAACCTAATGCTCAAGCAAGCCTCATTCCCAAGCCTCATGCCAAACCTACACTCTATATAAGCCTAAATCACTCCAAACCAAAGAAAAAACTCACTCTCACCATTTTCATCTTCAATCTCTCATTTCTCTCTCAATTCTCCAACTTTTTCACCAAAATTCACCTAGAGCTTCTTCATAGAAGTTCTTCAAATTCTTCATTGGAATTTGAAGAACTTGAAGCTAAACCTTCATCAATCATCAATTGTGGAACTTATTTGAAGAAACAATTCAGTTTTTGGATTGGTTTCAAGATCATTGGAAGTGATTAATCAGGTGTTCATCAAGAAGCATCATCAAGATCGAATCACATTTATTTTGCATTCACGGAATCTCCGATTTTCTTCTTCACTTGCATACTGATTTACACCGCAACACTCACCGGAACAATCCTACGCTTCGTGGGTTGGTGATCTAGAACCTCTTTTCGCTTTAACTCATCCTCTTCATCTCGTTGTAACGACATTCTTTGCATGTTTATTGTTTTGATTGTGTTTTATCGTTTAATTACGTTCTGATTACGATTTACATATTTCGATTGTTAGAAGCTATATTTGTAGCTTAATCTAGGTCCTAATAGGTGTTAAAATACCTACTCAAAGTAGAAAATTCGAGTTAACATGTTCATGTATGTGTTAGGGGTCCTTAGAAGTAGGTTCATGACCATAAGTGCTTATTTCTCAACTTTTTCACCATTTTGTTCAGTGTTAACCGGTAAACACATTTGGTTAACCGATTAACACGTTAAAAACGCACCTGGAATTCAAGATTTTAGGGCGTTAACAGGTTAACATATAGCGTTAATCGGTTAACGTTGTTTAAAAAGAGAAAAATACTTTTGTTTATTTGCATGTTTGCATTGCATTGTATCTTGATCCTTCATGTAGTGATAAATCATGAATTTAGGGAATTTTCAAGACCATTTTTGGTACCTCATTCCATTGTTTCGACGTGTTTTCGTTACCTTTTGCATATTGTGCATATACTTGTTAATTGTGCATAAAGTGACTTGTAAATCATTGTTGCCATGTTCAAGCCTTTCATTTAGCATGCTTGTATGTGTTTCACATTATGTTTTGGTTTCATTTTCATGATCCATTATTGCATTGCATATTGTGTTGCATTTCACATATTCATAAATAAGCATGTTCTTGCATTTTGTTTGCATGTTTGATCACACTTGCATATTGATTCCAATTCTGATTTTTGCCTCAAGTTGCATGATTCATTGTGTTGATTGTTGATGCATGATCATAATATACATCTTTGTGCTCATATGCCAATAATTGAAAATGCATACTTGTCGCATATTTGTAATTTTGTGCATTCTTTCATAATCCCTCATTAAAAATACTCATGTTCATTTAATCATGTATGTTGATTCCATTTAATCATGTTGCATATTAATTGTGCATTTACCATTGGTTTTGTGCATTAAAAATGAAAATAACCAAATCTGCCTTTGCTTTTCATAGCTGCCTTTTCATACAGTAGTTGTAGAATGTATGATGTTGGTTGCATTTTCATACTTTTCACACCTGTTTTGCATGCTTATTGTGAGCTGCAAAAAGTTGTTTGTGTAAACACCCCAAATTTGCCCTCACCCACTTCACCATGGCTTGTGATCTTTTCATATGCATAAGTTCAATCATATCATCTCATATTGCATTTTTGCTTCACTGCATTGCTTCTAAGTCATCTGCATATAGGGTTTGTGACTTGAGCCATTCCTGTGCCATTTGAGCCACTCCAAAGGTCATCAAACACTTCAAAGGGGTCCATGCGTGTTCAAGTATCATATTATATCCTCACAAGGTCAATGAAGCCAAAGAATCACAAGAACTGAGAAAGGCATGGAAGCAGAGCCAGGTTTAACTGCACAGATGACCTAAAATTAGGGTTTTGGTTTCAGAGGCCATAACTCCAATTTTTTTGGTCATTCTTATTTCTATTGGTCTCTATATGTTATGAGGATCATGCATATCGATTTTCATTAAGAAATTCAATGGGGAAGGCATCTGATCAAGGGATGACTTCTTGAGCAAGTCAGTGCAAAATCAGGGCATCTGAGGCCCCCAATGACCCAACCAAAGGATGTTCTCCATCATTTTGAATGTTTATGATCTTTATTTGATCATAGAAGGTGTTAGAAGTTCACAAAATTGAAGAATTTCAAGCCATTTGCAAAGTTGCCTTTTTGGGAAAGTGACTTATAATGTAAACTTGCCATTTTGGGAAAGTTTTTCAACCTCCTCTTTTTGATTCAAAAATGCTTCAAATGAGAAAACTTTGGTCATGAAAGTTGTAAAATGGATCCTCCCATTTTCAAAAAGTACAAGAACTCATTCTAATTCATTTTGGATCAAAAGTTATGGCTTGTCAAAGTTGGACAAAATCACATAAATTTCACTTTGGCACCAAAGAGGGAAACTTGCAATTTCACATGCCAAGGCCAATTGTGACTTCAAATCAACTTCTAAGCATTGCACAAACCTCACACATGACCCAAAACTCAGAATTGCACAAGAATTTCTCAAGTTCCATGCCATGAACTTCACAAATTTCAAAAGGGGCCAAACTTCCCCAAAATTGCAAAATGGATCAAAGCTTCTCATCCACTTGTGCCAGCTGCCAAAAGTGATTTCCATGGATCTCATTGAAGCATGCTGATTCAAACTATGCCCTTGTACCATGACTGAACCAGCCTATACCTCCTCTTACACAAAAGTTGACTTTATGCAATTTGAGCCATACCAATCAAGCTGAGTTACACCAACTACTCTGACCAATCACAGCTTCACATACATGCCTCATGGATCATTTCTCACACAATCTTGGAAGCTGAAACCTCTCATAGCACAACATTCTCCAAAATCCTCTCATATGCATTTTCTTTCGAAACTCAATACACAAGCCTCAAACCTCAAAACAAACTTCACAGGATCACTCAACATGATCCTCTGATCATTTCCCAACCATCAATTTGCCCTGAAAAGCCCACAAACAGAAACACGATTTTTCACTCCCCTTGGTCAGAACTTCATCAATCTCAAAAACCAGCCACAATACACTCCAACTAAGCCTCAAAGCATCTTCAGGGAGATCATTGGAGGGACTTTGAAGCAAGAAACTGGCCAGAAAGCTCCAAAGTTCAAAGCTCCAGTTCAGGTTTCATCAAGAACATTTTTTCCAGAAATGCAATTTCTTGTTATAGGATGATAGGGTTTGTTTCACTGATCATGTTAAGCTTTGAATCACTAAAAATGGTTGAGAAATGAGTGTGTATGCATGTTCTGAAATTTTTGCAGTTTTCTTGATTTTGCTCGAATCTTGTTGTTGATGCATTGTAAATGTGATTTTGTGATTGATTCATGTTTGGGGTGGGTAGAGGATGAAATCTGGAGAGTTAGAGCACTTGAAACAGCCTAGGGAGTGAGTTTGATTTTTGGTTGGCCGGAGAAGATGACCGGAACACTGTTCCGGTCATCTGAAAGTGATTAGGGCTCAGGATTAGGGTTTAATCATAATTAAGTGAGTTTGAATTCCAGCCGTTCGTTTGCGCGCTAAGTCAATTCCCGCACCCTTGAGTTTGAATCTGGGCCTTCAGATCCTTTGACTTTCTCATTTTTCATTTAATTTCATTTTTATTTTATTTGTTTTGTATTAAATTTGTACGAATTTTAAAAAATAGCAAAACATATTAAAAAATTCTGAAATTTTTTGTCAAACCTTTTATTAATTTTCAGAACCCAAAAATATTTTTATTTTTATTTTTTGCATTAAAAATTATTTTTAAATCATTTAAATGTTTATTTTTAATTAGTTAATGGAAATTAATTAATTAAAAATGCATTTAGGTATTTAAAAATCACCAAAAAATTCACATTGCATTTTAAAACATTTAGAAACATTATCAAACTCTCAAAACAAATTTCTTTTTGGTCCTTGATGTATTTTGACAATTTTCATTGGAATAAAATTTGTTTAAAGGCAATATTTTGGTCCAAACTTAGAAAAATTCATTCTGCCTAACCATGAAGAGTTTGATGATGGTTCTTCTTGCATTGCATTCTTCATAGCATGTAGTTTCTAGGGTAAAATTAATTTGAATTTATCTTTCATTTTCAATTTAATGAGCATTTTTCCTTTTGAGGTACCTTCAAACCCAAGTTGACTTGAGAAATTCATACATTCCATTAGGTTAAGAGTTAAGTCCCCTCCTTTGGGCAATAAACTTGTGTAGGGTTAGGGTTCCTTTGATCCCATTTTCAATTTTTTATCATGTCATTTGCTTCTGATTTTTGAGTTTTGTGTTGCATGTTATGCATAAACCCTAATTTGCACCTTCATTTGCATCCTTCTTTCATTTGCTTGCATCCAAGAGCTTGCCATGACATTTTGTGCATCCACATGATTCATAAGACATCTTAGGACATATTAGAATCATGTTTGATCATTGCATCATTCATTTGACATGTCATACCTTCATTGCATTTCATAAGCTTTCATGAACTTTCATGGTTCAAGGCATGCTCCATATGCATCCATTCTCTTGTATGCTCACATATATGCATCTTGTATGACTTTGCACCATCTCTTGACATCATTTGCATCATGTGTATGTTTCTGACTTTGGCCTTTGCCCATCCATATGCATTGTTTCATCTCATTTCTTCCCTTATGCATCTTGTACTAACTTTTCAGGCTAATGGTAAGTTTGTTTGGGAGGTGGATTTGCCTTCACCTCCTACCTCTTCTCACCTCATCATTTTACATCCTTGCTGCATTTTTACTTGTCTTGGAGTGAGCTTACTCACTTGTGCCTCTTTTCCCTCTTTTCTCTTCTCATCTCATCCCTTTTCTATCTTGCTTCTCCTTGGTGGCTTCCTTGAAGATTTCTCCTCTTAAGCCTCACAAACCCTAGGACTTCCAAGCATGATAACATTTTAGGATTGTTTAGTCCCCCTTAGACTCTTTCCTTTGAGTTTTCCTTGAGTCTTCTCTTCTCACTTCATAATCAAGGACTAAACCCTAAAGGTTTTAAGGCTTTGTGATTAAGCTTATGCCTGCATCCTTCTATTAGGATGGAGTGTATAACTTTAATCCTAAGTGTTAAACCCTTAATGTGTTTAAATCCTTTAATCAATCCACCCAATAATCACTAAGACATCAAGCTTGTAACTTGGGCCTTGCATTAGGGTTCTAATTCTTCCTTAATTGGTTAAGAAGGACTAACCCTAGTGTTAATGGACAAGTCCCCCTCAAGTTGTCTTACAAACCATAAAAATCACTTCTTAATCTTACCATTAACTAAAATCCACTTTAATAAAGGCTTTGTTTTGTCATGAGGTTAATCCCTAATCATGGATTAAGTTGAGGAGCCTTCCTCAGCTTAAATGTTCTCATCTATTATCCTTCTATTAGGATGGTGTAATGGGTCCATTAAATCTCTGATTATGGCTTAATCTCATTACTCAACACTAAACAAAAATACCAAAAACATCTAAATAATCACAATTAGGCTAATGATCTTAATTCTACATCATGGTGATTAAGTGTGAGGTGTTTACTTCATACTTAAAGTATTCTCATTACCCCTAATCAGAGGGAGGATGTGATGAGTTTACTAACCCTTGGTTTAGGCTTAAGCTCATTATCTCATGACAAACACCAAAAAGCAATAAAAGATTGAAAACACCAAAAACAAACAATAATCGTCTCCTTCGGGATTCTTTTCTCATCATCTTCATTCACAAACGAGAACTCGCTTCTTCCGTCTAATGCAAGACAGTTTGCACCTGAGCCAGACAGGTCATACACTTGAGCATAGAAAAGTAAGCAGTTCACAAGTCAATTTATCTTTCAGTCTCTTTGAGTCGAACTACGGTGTTCTGACTTCCTCATTGCACGAGAGGATACGTAGGCATAACTTAACAGTTATCGAACAAAAGTCTCTGTATATTTCCCCCTCTTTCCAGCATTATTCTTTGAGCCTCACAGTCTTGATCATTTCATCCTTGTCCCTGCACTGACACTTCATTTATACACTTCACACTTCTTTTTCACTGACACTTGTATTCTTTCCAGCTTTGATACACAAATTGCACTGACACTACCCCTTTAAAACACAAATCTTTCAAGCGTGGATCCCGTCGAGTACGGCGGACAATCTGGGTGCTAATACCTTCCCAGGTTGTAACCAACCCCCTTTCTCAGTCTCTCTGGTTCGCAACCGTCTTATCCGTATCTTTCTAGGTTTATGCAGCATTACCTTTCCTCCGGGATAAAAATGCCTAGCTGGCGACTCTTTTCTTTTCTTTGAGTTCACCCTTGTGTGTTCTCTCCTCCTTTTCGCAGACCGTTCGCGTCTGTACCCCTTCTGACCCAGGTGTCATTTGGTGGGAGCGACAGCTTGGCGACTCTGCTGGGGACCTTATACTGTAACCAGGGCTTCTGGTTCTTTTTGTGGGTTCCTCCTAGCGCTTGTTTGATTTGTGTTTACTGGGGTGTTATGTGCTATATGTGTTTATGTGTTTATTTTATTTATTGATTTATGTACAGTTTTGTTTATTGCTTTCTTTATGGTTTTATACATCATATTGTCATCATACTGTCATTCTGCTGGATCTGGTTTCTGTTTTGGTGGGTGGGGTTTCATTGAGAGTTTAAGGTCCTATACCTGGGACCTGAGTGACACCTAGGCTAGAGTGGTTCATGTTCTTTCCCATTCCATTTCGGCCTGGTGCGGGAATATGAAACACGGTTCAGATGTGGGTTTCTTCTTGAGAACTTTGTGCTACAGATTTCCTGTAGTGCTAGGGCTATCTGGGAAGCCTGCTAAGTCTGGATGACCTTTATTATGATCTTCAGAAACTGAGGTGAATTAGAGGAGGATCTTTTATGGTTATTGTAAACACTGTACCTCCGGGTTAGAAGTGTTTATACTTCTCATAACTGATCCAAGTCTGAGGATCCTTGTTCTAGAACACTACATGTGAGGGGGTTTGGGTTGTTTACAGGTTTGCAGGTACCCATGGCCACATCATACCCTGTTACTATTTGTTTAAGAGTACCTCATTTTGGACAGTTCTTGTGATTAACCCTGGACATGTGACTCTTTATTTGAGTCCCCCACCTTGGTTACTGGATTTCTGAACCTCCATCTGGACTTCTTGAACATACATGAGCCTATATCAAGACAGATAATCGGATCCAGCTTGATCACAAACCCTTGCATATCATTTGCATACTCATCATTTGCATCATTTGACATTTGTTTATTTGTTTTTCAGGGTATCCACATTATATCTGGCTTGGTTTTTACCCCTTCTTCTGCATAGACCTCTGCTTCATCAGTTGTTTGCTTTAGATATTTTCATCATCACCAGCATCAGCCTATCAGTGGCTCATCTCCCAGTATCAGTCTGTGATCTTCATCAGCACCTACCTTCATCTTCTTCAGCAGAATTCATGACTACTCCTAGGAAGAGCAACATTTCCTACCATTTCTTTGAGCCTGTGTTGACTGGCATCATGCAGGTCCAGTCACTCGTCACACCAGATCACATCCCTTTGTTTAGGGAGCATTATGGAGGTATCCTGGATATGGTTATGGACCTTGACCCTTCTCAGAGGAGCATGATCCACACATGCCTGCAGTTTTATGATCCACCATTGAGATGCTTCACATTTCCAGACTTTCAGCTAGGGCCTCTGCTGGAAGAGTTTTCTTCATTGATTGGAGTACCTGTCAGGGATGGAATCCCCTTCAGCCCAGAAATGTCAGCTCCCAGCAATGGAGAAGTGGCAAAAGCACTGTACCTGGAGCCTACCTTGATTCAGCAAAGTATGACAACAAAGGCTGGGATCCCTGGTTTGCACTTGGACTTCTTGATTTCTCAGGCCATCCTGAAGGCCTCTTTGGGAGAATGGAGGGCAGTCTGTGCACTGTTAGCCCTCAGCATATATGGAGTTATACTGTTTGCAGATGAGCCCAAATTTATTAGCAAGAATGCAATTCATCTTTTCCTTCTGAAGAACCCAGTGCCCACATTGCTGGGAGATTTCTATTACTCCATCCATCAGAGGAATGATAAATAAAGAGGGAAGCTGGTGAGATGTTGTGCTCCTTTGTTTCACACCTGGATGCTCAAACACCTGCCTAAGTCAGATGCTTTCCTGAATCCTCACCAACAGAAGAATTGGGCTAAGAGGCTCATTGCTTTGACTTCATATGATATCAGATGGTGCACCCAGAGCACCAAAGGCAAGGACATTATCACCAGCTGTGGGCAATACCCAAATGTACCTCTAATAGGAGTGAAGGGTTGCATCAACTAAAATCCTTTGCTGTTTAAGAGACAACTGGGCTATGCTTTGGTTCACCCTCCTAGAGTACAAGATTTAGCTGAGACCTTGTATTGTGAAGTGAAACCTAATTCAGCTGTTGTCAGACAAGCATCCTGGGCTTGGGACAACATCCAGACAAAAGGGATGGCTATTCTTGGAAGGTGTAATAATGTTGCTTCAGCTCAGTACTATGACTGGTCCCATGCTAGAGCTCAGATTACTGGAATGCCTTTCACCATTGAGGATATACCTGGACCACCCACAGTACAGCCAGCAGCCACTGTCAGCCTGGAAGAATTTGAGAAACTGAAGGAAAGGAATGAGAACCTATCTCAAGCTTTGAAGAAGACTCTTTGGGAAAGGAGTGATGGTCGTCTGGACATTGAAAGGTTGGAGAAGCTTAGGGTGGAGCACCTGGCCAAGATTGAGAAGACAGAGGATTACATCAAGAAGGCAAGAGCTGGGGAACAAATATTGAAGAATGCCTGTAAGGAAGCCAAAATTCAGAAGGCTAGGACTGAGCTCTATTTGCAAGAGAGTCAGGCTAGGTGGGTCAAGATCACTGAAGCCCGTACTCAAGAAGACCAGAAAACTCAAGCTAAGATTGAAAAGTTAGAGGCCAATGAAAAGAAGCAACAGGAAGCTTTGTTGGCAGCCCAGAAGGAGATTTCAGAGTTGAAGCTTAGGGCTGGATTGAAGAGATCAAAGGACCAGGACAGGCACAAGAAGCTAACCACTGCCATTGCCACCAGGAACCTCCTCATCAGGACCATTACAGAGCATCCAGCTAGTCCAGTGACTGAGGCACTTCTGAAGGAGGTTAAGGAGGATGAGTTTGGACTGGATGTTTGACTTCTTTGCTTGTTGTTCATTTCCATTTGATGTACTTTTCTTTTTGTTGTTGTATTTTGACCCTCCAGGGGCATGTGTTGTAAAACAAACTACGTATTGTTCATCATTTGTGATATATTAGTTTGCTTTCATTGGGTTTCTTTTCTCAAACAACATCAAGCATCTTCCTCGAGGTCTGGAAAGGTCAAAACCAAGAACCAAGCCGGATACCTTGGAAAACAAATAAGCATACTGCATTTCATACTAACTTTTGCTTTGTTTTGTAGGTTTTGTTATTATCTTTGTTTCTAACCTTGTTGTGGTCTCAGGAAATATTGCTCGCCGCCGAGTGTTCCCTGTCAACCGTGCGCACCGGTACCCTACTCGCAACAACCTTCCTGGTATCCAAATGGAGCAAGTACAGCAGGACCTGACAGAGGTCAGAACTCAGATGGCTAATGAAATAGTGGAGATGAGGAACCAAATGACTCAATTCATGGCTGTAATGACTGGCTTGGCCCAGAGCCAAGAAAGGTTAAGGGAACTAGTGGAGAGACAAACTCCCGAGGAACCTCATCTTGGAACTGGAGGAACTAGTAATAATGAAAGGGGTCAGCCTCATGTTAATCCACCAGTATTTGGACCTCATCTACATCCGGAAGTCAACATCCCGGGAAATATGCAAGGAAATGCTGTCGGGGGAGAATCTTGCAAGAAGATCCCCAAGAAGAGCAGTTTACTGTCATGGGAGCAGGAGATGAAGTCTATGATAGGAGGTTGGATGAAATTGCTGAGAAGTTGAGATCCTTGGAGTCTCAAAATTCCTTGGGTTTCGATGTAATGGATATGGGGCTGGTGGATGGGGTGAGAATTCCCCACAAATTCAAACCCCCGTGCTTTGAGAAATACAATGGAACCTCTTGTCCACGAACTCACTTGCAGTCTTTTCTGGGAATACTTAAAGCTTACACTATGGATGAGAAGTTGTGGATGTTCTACTTTGAAGACAGTCTGACTGGGGCTTCAAGAGAGTGGTATTCACACCTGACCAGAGCTACCATCAGATGCTGGAAGGACTTGGTTGAAGCCTTCATCAGGCAGTATCAATACAATCTGGACATGGCTCCTAACAGGACCCTCCTAATGGGAATGTCTCTATCTTCCAGAGAAAGCTTTAGGGAATATGCCCAAAGGTGGAGACAGCTTGCTGCTGCTGTCCAACCACCCATGTCAGAAAGAGAAATGGCCGACATGTTCATGAATACGCTGCAAGGAACCTATATTGATAGACTGGCTGCCTTTTCTTCTACCAGTTTTGCTGACGTAGTTATAGCTGGTGAAAGAATTGAAAGTCTATTAAAAATGGGCAAGATCTCTGATAATGGTGCAAGTTCATCCAGTAATCCCAGGAAGCCTTTTGTGGGACCCCGAAGAGCCGGTGAGACAAATGCCATTCATGCCAACAGGGGCAGACCTCAGTATGTTCACAGATCCGTAGAAGCTGTCACCATTCCAGCTCCGATCCCTCAGCAATCAGTATATCAACAACAACAACAACCACAATATCAACAGCAAGTTCAATATCCGTAACAGAGAACCTACAACAACAACAATAGCAATCAACAACAACGACCCTTCCAACAAAGACCATCACAGGCAAACAGGGTGATTGACCCTATACCTATGCCTTATGCCGCTTTATTGCCACAACTCCTGAAGCTTAACTTGGTTGAGTTAAGGACATTGGCACCACCAGATCCCCTCAATCTCCCAAATAATTATGATATCAACGCTAGGTGTGCTTTCCACTCCAATGCACCTGGTCACAATACTGAGAAGTGCATGGCCTTGCAAATGAAAGTTCAAGATATGGTGGATTCTAAAGCCCTCAACTTCGCACCTCCTCCGAATGTCAACAGAAATCCTATGCCTAATCATGGTTGGCCAAGGATTAATGCCATTGAGGAAGACAAGCCATCTACCTTGATCACCAGTGTTGCACAAATTCGAACACCTCTGGTCGAAATTAAAGCTCAGCTTCTAGAGTGCCAAGTGTTCCCCGGGTGTGAGCTCGGTTGTGGGTACTGCAACATTGCAATCAACGGGTGTGAAAATTTGAGAAGCGGCATAAATGGTCTTATCAAGGATGGCATCCTTCAGATCTCAACAACGACGCCTACAAATCCAGCAATTCCTTTAACAACAATTCCTGATTCTTCTACAACAACAGCAACAATCATTCCCACCGATTCATCAATATCATCAGCAACGGCTCCGTTCATCACTTCAACAAGTCAAGATTCAACAACCATTTCTTCTACAACATCAACATCCATTTCATTAGCAGGATCTTCTACAACACCAGCAAAAATTAACGAAGACGTCTCAGCAGTTACAATCTACTATGATCCATCAAATGTTCCTCCCAGCAGCAATTTCCAACAACAAACAGTGGCACCTCCTGCCAGATCACCAGTCACAATTTACTACGATCCGCACACCATTACAGTACCCTCCTCTGCAGCAATCAGTCTGGTCACCATTACGGTGCCTGGACCAGTTCCTTATGAAAGCAGTAATGCCATACCTTTGCATTATGGCTCTGATATCTACTGCAACGAGGAGAAAATCACTCTGGATTCATCGACCTCTTCACCACAAATTGATAATGTTGGGGGAGGCGGAGGCTTCACCAGAAGCGGACGCCTTTTCGCCTCACAAACACAAAGGCCTAATGTTGAAGCAGAAGCTGCTGCCAAAGCAAAAGGAAAGAGTGTGGTATCTGAAGAGCCAACTGTCAAAGAAACTCAGAAGACATCTTTTGAACAAGATGTAGACGAGTTCATGAGAATCATAAAAAGAAGTGATTACAAGGTGGTGGATCAGCTTCACCAAACTCCCTCAAAAATCTCCATATTATCACTATTAATGTGTTCTGAAGCTCACAGGAACGCATTGTTGAAAGTCCTGCACGCAGCATACGTGCCAGAGGAGATTACGGTTAATCAGCTAGAAACTGTGGTGGCAAATGTCAACACCAGTCATAGACTGGGCTTTACCAATGTTGACTTAACAACAGAGGGACGTAACCATAACAAGGCTTTGCATATCACCTTGGAATGCAAGGGTGCTGTTCTGTCTCATGTACTGGTGGACACTGGGTCATCACTCAATGTTCTACCAAAGAAAGCCTTAGTGAAGCTGGAGTATGATGGTTTGGCACTGCGTCCGAGTAATCTGGTGGTGAGAGCTTTTAATGGCTCTAAAAGATCAGTGCTTGGGGAGATTGATTTGCCTGTGATGATTGGCCCGCAGACCTTCAAAATTACCTTCTTCGTGATAGACATTCAGCCGGCCTACAACTGTTTGTTGGGTAGACCCTGGATCCACGCCGCTGGCGCTGTTACGTCTACCCTTCACCAGAAGCTGAAATTCGAGTGGGAAGGCCAGATCATCACCATCTGTGGGGAGGAGGACATCTTTGTTAGCCATCTGGCTACGTACAAGTACATAGAAATGGATGGAGAAATCCATGAAACCATGAGCCAGGGGTTTGAGGCCCTCAACATTAATGAAGCATCTGCTGTACTAGGAACCTCCATAACGTCATACCAGCAAGCCCGGAAGGTTGTTGAGGAGGGTACTGCCCAAGGCTGGGGCAAGCTGCTGCCCGTGGAAAAGAAAGAAGACAGATTTGGGTTGGGCTACAGACCAACTCAACAAGATCGGTCAGAGGCTGCAAAAGAGCCCAATTTTGTCAGCGGAGGAATGCTCACCCCGAATGCTGTGAACAATTTGGAAGACGAGGAGGAAAGCAACTGCAACCTGGAGAGCTGGATACGTCCAAGAATCCCGGGGAGCCAAGTCCTTAACTGGTCTTCCCAGGAAATTATGAGAGTTACTCCTGCAGAGTAATTATTATTTCCTGTATTTTAAAGCATGCATCAAGTCTTGCATCTTGCCCAAGATGTCAAGACTCATTTTGTAATCGGACCATCTTGTAATTTTGTGCAAATGGATTAATCAATGAATATCGGACATCTTTTTCAAACGAGTCTCTTTTTTGCTCACTGTCTTTTCATTTTTCACTTTTGTACAAAACAATAAAATGGCAATGTTTTCAAAACAAATAACTTCATTTTCACTTTTTTCTAAACAAGATTAAAAATGATCACTAAAATAAACCAAATCTAAACCCTTGCAGAAAGTGCCCTCCAGATTGCACCGACAACAACACTGCTATGACTTCGTATGACTTTGACAATCCAATCAGTCAAGCCGATGAAGGGGTTGAAGAAGATTATGAGCTACCTGAAGAGCTAGCCAGGTTGTTAAGGCAAGAGGAGAAGGTTATCACTCCTCATCTGGAGGAGATTGAAACGGTTAATCTTGGCACGGAAGAAGACGTGAAAGAAGTCAAGATCGGGGCCTGCCTACAAGATTCAGTGAAAGAGCAACTGATTGACATGCTCCGGGAATACGTGGATGTTTTCGCTTGGTCTTATCAGGATATGCCAGGGTTGGACACCGATATTGTCATGCACAAGCTACCTCTGAAAGAAGACTGCCCACCAGTAAAACAGAAGTTGCGCCGTACTCGCCCAGATATGGCAATGAAGATAAAAGAAGAGGTACAAAAGCAGTGGGACGCCGGTTTCCTTGCTATGACTAGCTATCCGCCGTGGGTTGCTAATATCGTACCTGTGCCTAAGAAAGACGGCAAGGTGAGGATGTGTGTGGACTACCAGGACTTGAACAGAGCCAGCCCGAAAGATGATTTCCCATTACCTCACATTAATGTATTGGTCGACAATACGGCTCAGTTCTCGGTATTCTCCTTCATGGACGGATTTTCAGGATACAATCAGATCAAAATGTCACCTGAAGACACGGAGAAGACAACTTTTATCACACCCTGGGGCACATTCTGTTATAAGGTGATGCCATTCTGACTGAAGAATGCTGGTGCCACTTATCAACGGGCTATGGTAACATTATTCCATGACATGATCCACAAGAAAATTGAATGTTATGTGGATGACATGATTGTCAAGTCCCTCACAGAAGAAGACCACCTGGTGAATCTGTTGAAGTTATTCAAGCGTCTGAGGAAGTACCAGCTAAAGTTAAACCCCAACAAGTGCACATTCGGGGTGTGATCCGGTAAGCTTATAGGATTTATTGTAAGTGAAAAAGGGATTGAAGTTGACCCTGATAAAGTTAAAGCCATTCAAGAAATGCCTGCGCTGAGGACTGAAAAGGAAGTTCGGGGGTTTCTAGGTAGATTAAACTACATTTCACGGTTCATATCTCACCTAACTGCAACCTGTGAACCTTTATTTAAGCTGTTAAGGAAAGAACAAACGGTCAGGTGGAACGAATACTGCCAGAGGGCTTTTGACAAAATCAAGGAATATTTACAAGAGCCTCCAATCCTTATGCCTCCATTTGAAGGAAGACCTCTAATCATGTACCTGACAGTGTTAGAAGAGTCAATGGGGTGTGTGTTGGGCCAACATGACGAGTCTGGTCGAAAAGAGTATGCAATATACTACCTAAGCAAAAAGTTTACCGACTGTGAACAATGTTATTCACTGCTCGAGAAAACTTGATGTGCTTTAGCGTGGGCTGCTCGCCGACTAAGGCAGTATATGTTGACCCACACTACTTTATTGATCTCAAAGATGGATCCAATTAAGTACATTTTTGAGAAGCCAACACTTACCGAACGGGTTGCAAGATGGCAAATGATCCTCACAGAATACGACATTCAGTACACGTCTCAGAAAGCCATCAAGGGCAGTGTATTGTCTGATTATCTTGCTGAGCAACCCATTGATGATTACCAACCTATGAGATTATACTTCCCTGATGAAGACATCATGTTCATAAAAGCAAAAGATCATGAAGAGCCTATTCACACTAAAGGGCCTGACCCAGAAGAAGAATGGACTATGATGTTTGATGGGGCTGTTAATATGAATGGTCGTGGTGTTGGTGCAATACTTATTACACCAAAGGGAGTTCACATGCCTTTCTCGGCAAAGCTCACCTTCAACTGCACTAACAACGAAGCTGAATACGAAGCTTGTATTATGGGTCTTGAGGAAGCCATTGACCTCAGGATCAAGACTTTGACCGTATTCGGAGATTCAGCTCTGGTAATCAATCAGACCAACGGCAAATGGTACACGCACCAAGATCATCTGATACCTTATCGGGATTATACAAGAAGGTTGTTGACTTTCTTCACAACAGTCAAGCTTGAGTATATCCCTCGAGACGAGAATCAGTTTGCAGATGCTCTGGCTACCATTTCATCCATGATGAAAGTTCAAGCCGCCAACTTTGTGCCTCGAATTTCAGTGTCCAGACTTGACAGACCAGCATATGTGTTCTCAGCATATGTTGTTAAAGATGATGAGCCTTGGTTCCATGATGTCAAATGCTTCTTGGAGGATCAAACATACCCACCTGGGGCATCTTCTAATGATAAGAAGACATTAAGAAGGCTAGCTGGCAGTTTCTTCCTGAATACTGATGGTTCCCTGTATAAAAGAAACTTTGATATGGTGCTCCTCAGATGCGTTGATAGGACAGAAGCAGACTTGTTGATGCACGAGGTACACGAAGGATCTTTTGGTACCCATGCTGGAGGACATGCAATGGCCAAAAAGTTGCTAAGATCAGGCTATTACTGGATCACAATGGATGTAGACTGTTGTGCCTATGCCAGAAAATGCCATAAATGCCAGATTTACGCGGATAAAGTGCATGTGCCTCCAAATCCTCTAAATGTGATGTCTTCACCTTGGCCCTTTGCCATGTGGGGCATTGATATGATTGGCAAGATTGAACCGACTGCTTCAAATGGCCACAGATTCATCCTGGTAGCCATTGATTATTTCACCAAGTGGGTTGAGGCAGCTTCCTATGCAAATGTCACAAGGCAAGTGGTAGCCCGATTTCTGAAGAGGGACATCATCTGTCGGTATGGAGTGCCCGAGCGAATCATTACTAATAATGGTTCCAACTTGAATAACAAAATGATGGCAGAACTGTGTCAGGACTTCAAGATTCAACACCACAACTCTTCTCCTTACAGGCCAAAGATGAATGGCGCTGTTGAGGCAGCAAACAAAAATATCAAGAAGATTGTGCAGAAGATGGTGGTTACCTACAAAGACTGGCATGAAATGCTACCATTTGCCTTGCACGGGTACCGTACGTCAATCAGAACATCCACTGGGGCAACACCGTATCAGCTTGTGTATGGTATGGAGGCAGTCCTACCTGTTGAAGTTGAATTACCCTCCCTACGAGTATTGATGGATGTTAAGTTGAACGAAGCAGAATGGGCCCGATCCTGATACGAACAACTGAGTCTGATTGAAGAAAAGAGATTGGCTGCAATCTGTCATGGGCAGCTGTATCAGAAAAGAATGAAGAAAGCCTTCGATCAGAAAGTCAGGCTTCGGGAATACCAAGTAGGAGATCTTGTGCTGAAAAGACTCCTCCCTCCTCATACAGACCACAGGGGCAAGTGGACCCCGAACTATGATGGGCCATTCATAGTAAAGAAAGTTTTCTCTGGTGGAGCACTGATGCTCAGTACTATGGATGGTGAAGACTTCCTGTCCCCTGTGAATTCAGATGCAGTTAAAAAATACTTCGCATAAAACGACCCGCTGGACATAAAAACAGAATGTAAGTCCAGGCAAAAATAGGGCATCCCGGCGAGTTAAAAAACAGAATAAGGGACTCGGGCAAAAATAAGGGAAAATAAATAAAAAATGTACACCCGCTGAGTTGAAAAGCCGTATTGGACAACTCAGGCAAAAAATGGGTATCCCGGTGGATTGAAAACCCGAAAGGGCGATCCACGCAAAATAAAGGGAATAAGCGAACAACTGCATTCTGAATTTGTCTGTATCACTTACAACAGGGTAAGCTTCGAAAGGGTCGAGCATCGGTCAGAATCAGCCTTCTTAAGAAAGCAAGATGAGAAGAACGTCAAATGTCATACAGGTCATAGCAATAGGGAAGCTCCTTGAAGCGTCGTCAACATTGCCAGTATCTTGTTGTTTCTCAATTTGTAACAATCTCCTCATTTCAGGGGATCCGTTTCTTTGACTGTATCTTGCCAATTCATGGCACACAAATTAATAAAATCAGATTTTCAGTCGTATTTCGTCTCGTACATTTTATTTTCATTTGCAAAATGTCCGATGTCCTTAAGATATTGATTGCATAAATACAGATGCTTCCCTTCTAAAATATGTGCTTACAGGAAATATACTTACTCCCGGGAGTGTCTAAACTCCTATGATGGGAACCAGTAAGGGATACCTCGGGATACTTGTACGTTTCTTTGTTATAACAGGATTGCAGGTATTCAAAGCACAACATGGGGCATGAAAGCTTTTCCCCAGCAAGCTGTTAAATCATTGTTTCCTCAGCACACCTTCCAAACAGCACCAGAGATGCTTTCTCCCCATCAGAGTTGCCAGGCATCACTTCTCCAGCTTTTCCTTCAAAGCTGTACCAGAAGGTGTTCATTTCCCCAGCCGAGTTGTCAGACATTATCATCCTCAGCAGGATCCCTACAGAATTCTCTAGGAGGATCATTCAGTGATCATTCCTCCCCAGCCAAGTGCAAAGACAGGGAAATGTCTCCCCATAGAATTTCAGCCTCTGTCCAGAAGAGCAATACCTGAAGATCTTACAACAGAGCGACGAAAGCCTCTACAGACCCCAGTTGGGTCCCTCATTACCAAGATAGGTTTATCAATGACCTACTTCCCCATGCAGAGCCATATATGTCAGATCTACCAATGATCTCATCCCCAGCTGGGATACCCACTTCAAGCAGATCAACCAGAGATCTCCACAGTAGAGGGATCCGAATCCCGGATCGGTATCTTTGCATAATCATAGCATTCACATCATATTTTCCCCCAGAGCGTAGCATTCCGTCCAATACGGGGAATTAGGGCAAAAGTCAAACATATTGCATAATCATAAGCCATGATTTGAATCAAACACTTGTGAATACCAACAATACCACATCAATAATATACAAAATGTTTCCTCAAACTCCCCGGCAGAATATTAAAGCATTTCAAATACAGTTACATGCTCCTTTTGGCACTCGTCCGTGTCATCATTCCCCAATAAAATTGCCCGAGAAAACAAATGCTTATACATTACAGATGCTTCTTGACACTCGTCTGTGTCATATTCCCAGCAGAAAGCCAAAGTGTCCCCTTTGCATTCACAAACACATATTTACATATCTATACACTTCCATGACACCCGTTCGTGTCACCTTCCCCAACACAGTTGCCTAAACACTTTGTGAACCATATACGTGTTTATAATACACTTTTTCCGACACCCGTCCGTGTCGTGCTCTCCCTAGCAAGTTGAACACTCGTCTATGTCTCACTCATCACTTCTTACTCATACATATACTCGTCCGTATCTTGTATACGCTACTTAAATCCCCTCAGATTCGACACTCGTCCGTGTTCTTTGTTAACTAGTTGGTACTCGTATGTATCATCATCTCTGAACATACGTCAGCGTTTGTTTCTACCAATATTCGTCCGTATCAGAGTCTTAAGGATGCTCGTCCGCATCTTTAATCCATACACAATGTCAGGTACTTTTACCCTTTTATTAGAATCTAGACACTCGTCTGTGTCTACTATTCCCCAGAAGAGTCCCCTCAGAATCAACACTCGTCTGTGTTCTTTGTTAACTAGTTGATACTCGTCCGTATCATCATCTCTAAGCATGCGTCAGCGTTTGTTTCTATCGATACTCGTCCGTATCATGGTCTTAAGGATGCTCTCCGCATCTTTAATCTATACACAGTGTCAAACACTTATACCTTTCATCTCTTGAATGTAGACACTCGTCCGTGTTTATCATTCCCCAGCAGAATTTATTTCCTTTCTATCTGACATTCGTCCTATGTCATGATACCTTTCGGTAGCCGTACCCTGCCAGGTGATCGTCCTTCACCCTTTTGATGATTGTCCTTCATCATCCCCAGTGGAGTCTCTAGTCATTAGAACCCCTTCCTATCCGACATTCGTCCTATGTCGTGATTTTTTTTTAGCAGCCGTCCCCTGCTAGGTGATCGTCCTTCACCTCTTGATGATCGTCCTTCATCATTTTATCTGATGGCCATCCCCATCGTTGATCTTGTTATCTGATATTCGTCCTATGTCATGATAAACCCTGAGAGCAGTCGTCCCCTGCTAGGTGATCGTCCTTCACCTCTTGATGATCGTCCTTCATCATGCTTATCCGATGGTCGTCCCCATCGTCGACCTTTTACCTGACATTCGTCCTATGTCGTGGTATTTTCGGCAGCCGTACCCTGCCAGGTGATCGTCCTTCACCTTAGATGACCGTCCCTCATCTTATCCCCAACAGAGCAGCCGTTCCCTGCTAGGTGATCGTCCTTCACCTTTGATGACCGTACCTCATCATTTAGTTCGTTTATGCCTTGAACTTGATGGTCGTCCCCATCATTCACTTCACCTTTAATCCCCAGAGAGTCTTATTTCTTTACTTGATGGTCGTCCCCATCATAATCTCTTATATCCCCAGCATGTCGGCCGTCCCCGTCATTGCTTTAGTTCCCGCATTTTCCCCAGCATGTCGGCCGTCCCCGTCATTGTTTCATCCCCAGCAGTCGTCCTCTACTCGACGGTCGTCCTCCGTCGCCCGCACCTTTATAATCATACTTTATTTTCTTTTACAATCTATATCCCCTTTCTTCTTCATTCTGTGAGTGCAAATTTTGGACTGTCTTTGGTATTCAACCACAAGTTATCTTGTTTGCCTGATAAGCCGTCGCTTACATCCTGCACAGCTAACTCATGTTTGAATAGGGGCAGCTGTAAACACCCCAAATTTGCCCTCACCCACTTCACCATGGCTTGTGATCTTTTCATATGCATAAGTTCAATCATATCATCTCATATTGCATTTTTGCTTCACTGCATTGATTCTAAGTCATCTGCATCTAGGGTTTGTGACTTGAGCCATTCCTGTGCCATTTGAGCCACTCCAAAGGTCATCAAACACTTCAAAGGGGTCCATGTATGTTCAAGTATCATATTATATCCTCACAAGGTCAATGAAGCCAAAGAATCACAAGAACTGAGAAAGGCATGGAAGCAGAGCCAGGTTTAAATGCACAGATGACCTAAAATTAGGGTTTTGGTTTCAGAGGCCATAACTCCAATTTTTTTGGTCATTCTTGTTTCTATTGGTCTCTATATGTTATGAGGATCATGCATATCAATTTTCATGAAGAAATTCAATGGGGAAGGCATCTGATCAAGGAATGACTTCTTGAGCAAGTCAGTGCAAAATCAGGGCATCTGAGGCCCCCAATGACCCAACCAAAGGATGTTCTCCATCATTTTGAATGTTTATGATCTTTATTTGATCATAGAAGGTGTTAGAAGTTCACAAAATTGAAGAATTTCAAGCCATTTGCAAAGTTGCCTTTTTGGGAAAGTGACTTATAATGTAAACTTGCCATTTTGGGAAAGTTTTTCAACCTCCTCTTTTTGATTCAAAAATGCTTCAAATGAGAAAACTTTGGTCATGAAAATTGTAGAATGGATCCTCCCATTTTCAAAAAATACAAGAACTCATTCTAATTCATTTTGGATCAAAAGTTATGGCTTGCCAAAGTTGGACAAAATCACATAAATTTCACTTTGGCACCAAAGAGGGAAACTTGCAATTTCACATGCCAAGGCCAATTGTGACTTCAAATCAACTTCTAAGCATTGCACAAACCTCACACATGACCCAAAACTCAGAATTGCTGATTCAAACCATGCCCTTGTACCATGACTGAACCAGCCCATACCTCCTCTTACACAAAAGTTGACTTTATGCAATTTGAGCCATACCAATCAAGCTGAGCCACACCCACTACTCTGACCAATCACAGCTTCACATACATGCCTCATGGATCATTTCTCACACAATCTTGGAAGCTGAAACCTCTCATAGCACAACATTCTCCAAAATCCTCTCATATGCATTTTCTTTCGAAACTCAATACACAAGCCTCAAACCTCAAAACAAACTTCACAGGATCACTCAACATGATCCTCTGATCATTTCCCAACCATCAATTTGCCCTGAAAAGCCCACAAACAGAAACACGATTTTTCACTCCCCTTGGTCAGAACTTCATCAATCTCAAAAACCAGCCACAATACACTCCAACTAAGCCTCAAAGCATCTTCAGGGAGATCATTGGAGGGACTTTGAAGCAAGAAACTGGCCAGAAAGCTCCAAAGTTCAAAGCTCCAGTTCAGGTATCATCAAGAACATTTTTTCCAGAAATGCAATTTCTTGTTATAGGATGATAGGGTTTGTTTCACTGATCATGTTAAGCTTTGAATCACTAAAAATGGTTGAGAAATGAGTGTGTATGCATGTTCTGAAATTTTTGCAGTTTTCTTGATTTTGCTCGAATCTTGTTGTTGATGCATTGTAAATGTGATTTTGTGATTGATTCATGTTTGGGGTGGGTAAAGGATGAAATCTGGAGAGTTAGAGCACTTGAAACAGCCTAGGGAGTGAGTTTGATTTTTGGTTGGCCGGAGAAGATGACCGGAACACTGTTCCGGTCATCTGAAAGTGATTAGGGCTCAGGATTAGGGTTTAATCATAATTAAGTGAGTTTGAATTCCAGCCGTTCGTTTGCGCGCTAAGTCAATTCCCGCCCCTTGAGTTTGAATCTGGGCCTTCAGATCCTTTGACTTTCTCATTTTTCATTTAATTTCATTTTTATTTTATTTGTTTTGTATTAAATTTGTACGAATTTTAAAAAATAGCAAAACATATTAAAAAATTCTGAAATTTTGTGTCAAACCTTTTATTAATTTTCAGAACCCAAAAATATTTTTATTTTTATTTTTTGAATTAAAAATTATTTTTAAATCATTTAAATGTTTATTTTTAATTAGTTAATGGAAATTAATTAATTAAAAATGCATTTAGGTATTTAAAAATCACCAAAAAATTCACATTGCATTTTAAAACATTTAGAAACATTATCAAACTCTCAAAACAAATTTCTTTTTGGTCCTTGATGTATTTTGACAATTTTCATTGGAATAAAATTTGTTTAAAGGCAATATTTTGGTCCAAACTTAGAAAAATTCATTCTGCCTAACCATGAAGAGTTTGATGATGGTTCTTCTTGCACTGCATTCTTCATAGCATGTAGTTTCTAGGGTAAAATTAATTTGAATTTATCTTTCATTTTCAATTTAATGAGCATTTTTCCTTTTGAGGTACCTTGAAACCCTAGTTGACTTGAGAAATTCATAACTTCCATTAGGTTAAGAGTTAAGTCCCCTCCTTTGGGAAATAAACTTATGTAGGGTTAGGGTTCCTTTGATCCCATTTTCAATTTTTTATCATGTCATTTGCTTCTGATTTTGAGTTTTGTGTTGCATGTTATGCATAAACCCTAATTTGCACCTTCATTTGCATCCATCTTTCATTTGCTTGCATCCAAGAGCTTGCCATGACATTTTGTGCATCCACATGATTCATAAGACATCTTAGGACATATTAGAATCATGTTTGATCATTGCATCATTCATTTGACATGTCATACCTTCATTGCATTTCATAAGCTTTCATGAACTTTCATGGTTCAAGGCATGCTCCATATGCATCCATTCTCTTGTATGCTCACATATATGCATCTTGTATGACTTTCCACCATCTCTTGACATCATTTGAATCATGTGTATGTTTCTGAATTTGGCCTTTGCCCATCCATATGCATTGTTTCATCTCATTTCTTCCCTTATGCATCTTGTACTAACTTTTCAGGCTAATGGTAAGTTTGTTTGGGAGGTGGATTTGCCTTCACCTCCTACCTCTTCTCACCTCATCATTTTACATTCTTGCTGCATTTTTACTTGTCTTGGAGTGAGCTTGCTCACTTGTGCCTCTTTTCCCTCTTTTCTCTTCTCATCTCATCCCTTTTCTATCTTGCTTCTCCTTGGTGGCTTCCTTGAAGATTTCTCCTCTTAAGCCTCACAAACCCTAGGACTTCCAAGCATGATAACATTTTAGGATTGTTTAGTCCCCCTTAGACTCTTTCCTTTGAGTTTTCCTTGAGTCTTCTCTTCTCACTTCATAATCAAGGACTAAACCCTAAAGGTTTTAAGGCTTTGTGATTAAGCTTATGCCTGCATCCTTCTATTAGGATGGAGTGTATAACTTTAATCCTAAGTGTTAAACCCTTAATGTGTTTAAATCCTTTAATCAATCCACCCAATAATCACTAAGACATCAAGCTTGTAACTTGGGCCTTGCATTAGGGTTCTAATTCTTCCTTAATTGGTTAAGAAGGACTAACCCTAATGTTAATGGACAAGTCCCCCTCAAGTTGTCTTACAAACCATAAAAATCACTTCTTAATCTTACCATTAACTAAAATCCACTTTAATAAAGGCTTTGTTTTGTCATGAGGTTAATCCCTAATCATGGATTAAGTTGAGGAGCCTTCCTCAGCTTAAATGTTCTCATCTATTATCCTTCTATTAGGATGGTGTAATGGGTCCATTAAATCTCTGATTATGGCTTAATCTCATTACTCAACACTAAACAAAAATACCAAAAACATCTAAATAATCACAAGTAGGCTAATGATCTTAATCCTACATCATGGTGATTAAGTGTGAGGTGTTTACTTCATACTTACAGTATTCTCATTACCCCTAATCAGAGGGAGGATGTGATGAGTTTACTAACCCTTGGTTTAGGCTTAAGCTCATTATCTCATGACAAACACCAAAAAGCAATAAAAGATTGAAAACACCAAAAACAAACAATAATCGTCTCCTTCGGGATTCTTTTCTCATCATCTTCATTCACAAACGAGAACTCGCTTCTTCCGTCTAATGCAAGACAGTTTGCACCTGAGCCAGACATGTCATACACTTGAGCATAGACAAGTAAGCAGTTCACAAGTCAATTTATCTTTCAGTCTCTTTGAGTCGAACTACGGTGTTCTGACTTCCTCATTGCACGAGAGGATACGTAGGCATAACTTAACAGTTATCGAACAAAAGTCTCTGTATATTTCCCCCTCTTTCCAGCATTATTCTTTGAGCCTCACAGTCTTGAGCATTTCATCCTTGTCCCTGCACTGACACTTCATTTATACACTTCACACTTCTTTTTCACTAACACTTGTATTCTTTCCAGCTTTGATACACAAATTGCACTAACACTACCCCTTTTAAAACACAAATCTTTCAAGCGTGGATCCCGTCGAGTACGGCGGACAATCTGGGTGCTAATACCTTCCCAGGTTGTAACCAACCCCCTTTCTCAGTCTCTCTGGTTCGCAACCGTCTTATCCGTATCTTTCTTGGTTTATGCAGTATTACCTTTCCTCCGGGATAAAAATGCCTAGCTGGCGACTCTTTTCTTTTCTTTGAGTTCACCCTTGTGTGTTCTCTCCTCCTTTTCGCCGACCGTTCGCGTCTGTACCCCTTCTGACCCAGGTGTCATTTGGTGGGAGCGACAGTTTGCATTGTGCATTGCATTTCATTGTTGTTTGTGCATTTAGAAGCTGTAATAGGCTGCTGAATTTTGCCTTGCATTATTTTTAGGTTCTTTAAACTTAGGAGTGAGTCTAGTCTAGGTCCTAGATCCCTTAGGAATTGTTTGGTAATTGTTTACCGCATTTCTTATTCATGTATATCACGCTAACCCTTGTTTTGTAGGGAGGGGAAGGTAAGTCCTTAAACCTTAACCTCTTTTACATTTTTATGCTTTCAAGGTGTGTTTAATTTAGCTTTAGTGCATAGTTTCACAACTCCATGCTAATCCCCTTGTTAGAATCAACTTAACTTCATTAAGAAGTAAGTTGCATTCTATTAATCCTTTTTCTTTTCCTTTCCTTATTAGGATTAGAAAGCCACACTAACCAGTAGGACCTCCATGGAATAAACAACTTAGGGTTGGTCTTAGTCCCCCTTAGTTTTTGTCTTTTTCCTATTTGAGTCTCTTTCTCATCTCATAATATAAAAACAACAAAACTCCTAATAAAGGTTGAGCTTCTCATACGCCATGAGACTTTGTCGTGGGTTACTTATACGTGTTCCATTTCGGGGCGAGGTATAAGTCATCTACCACGATGAACAATTCTTAGTGTGGGAATGTTTCACAAACAATAAACTCTAAACACTCATCATAAAAGACAACCAACACGTCTTCTATTCTCATCTCACACTCTTTGAAGACGATCACGACTTTCCTCGACAGTTCAAACAATGATACGGTAAACACCCTCGAGTCAGAGCCGGTAACAACTGAGTTAGAACTATGGCAGCGTCATCCTAAAAAAACACAAAATAGTTCTCGCCTTAGTTAGGAGAACTACGTCGACTTTGATCCTCATTTTCCCGATGAGGTACGTAGGCAGCGGGGTAGGACCCGTGCGAGCACACTATTTATTTTCCCTACATTTCTCCATTTTCTTTTCAATCTCTTTTCCATTTCCTTTTTCCCTTTCTCATTCCAGTTCCAGTAGCGTTGTTTTATTTAGCAACATCTTATTTCTCACCCTTTGAAACAAACAAACAAATAAACAAGCGTGGATCCTGTCGGGTACGGCGGACGGTCTGGGGTGCCAATACCTTCCCAGGTCGTAACCGACTCTCGAACCCAGATCTTTGGTTCGCAGGACCTTGTGTTGCATTACCTTTCTCGTTACTTCGGGATAAAAATGTCTGGCTGGTGACTCTACCTTTTCCGTGCCACTTTCGTGTTTGTACTAGGATGAAAATCTCGGGAGTGACAACAGGCTAGCACGAAAATTTCACTTAAGTCTAGTCCTCTAACACCTATTAACATCAAGAACTAGCTATGATTCTTGCTACTAACAAGTAAATCGAGCAAAACGCAAGCAAAACAACGAATCAATCAAAGAATGTCGTACGACAAGATGAAGTGAATAAATTAAAAGCGATAAGCAATTTCAGATTCACCAACCTACAAAGCGGAGGCTTACTTTGGTGATTGTTGTGAGTTAATCGATGCACAAATGAAGAGAAAACTATAGACTTCAAGCTTCGATCCGTGAGAATGCAAAATAAATGCAATTGATGAAGATCTTGATGAACTCTTGCAAAATCACTTCCTATAAGCTCAAATCAATCCAAAACAACAGCTATTTATTCAATAAGCTAAATAATCAATGTTGGATGAAGGCTTAGCTTCAAGTTCTTCAAGCTTCAATGCAAAACTTGAAGAACTTTGGATGAAGAAGCTTTTGTGAATTTGGAGTGAAAATTGAGAGAATTAAGATGAGAAATGAGATGAAAATGCGAAAATGGTTGAAGTTGTGAGGTTTAGAGTGAATTGAACTTATATAGGAATTAGTATTGGAGTTAGGCTTGGGTATGGAGTGAGCTTAGGGTTTAGGTTTGGAAAAGGAGGTTAGGACTTAGGCTTGGAGTTAGTTAAAGTTAGTTAGGGTTTCTAGAATATTCCTTGGAATATTCCTTGGAAGAGTGTGGAAGAGTCTAGAATGTGGTAGAAAATCCAAGGCAAAATGGAGTGAAAAATTAAGTGTAAGGCAAGGTGGAAAAAATGGAGGGAATTGTGCAAAACCAACTTCTTTTTGAAATTTCTTCACAAATTTCGCCCCCGTTAACCGGTTAACCCCAAGCGTCAACCGGTTAACGGATGAAAAATGGGAATTTTCCTCTCCTTTAATAGGTCAACTTGGAAATGAGCTGGGTTATTTTTGTGATATTATTTTCCTTCTTGAGCTCCAAAGATTGACAAACACCACTTGATCACATGCCTCATGTGTATGCAGATGATGATGATTTATTTATTATTTTTCTTTTGAATGCAATACAATATGGATGGATACGCTGGATGACGAAACATAAATCACTTGAGGTTGGCAATGAAATAAGAGGGCAAATTTTAGGGTATTACAATATGCAGCCAAGCCAGGATGGCTAACTCATCATATATGAATTCATCATCACTGAAATCAAAATAATATCTTCCAGTTAGGGCAGTAGCAGTCTTAGAAAATTCTTTTTCAGCTGCACTTTTAGTATCTTCATCTGACCAAGCCATAATAAGACCCTTTTTCTGATTCTTGATATATGTGGGACATTCAGATCTGATGTGCCTATAACCTTCACATCCATAACACTGAAATCCTTTTCCTTGAAAAGAGTTCTCTTCAACCCTTGTCTTTCTACCAGAATCATTTAACCTATTGATGTCACATGAGTTGTTCTTGACATTTGGTCTTGACTTCCTATCTATCATTTGCATAACTTTGTTGAACTGTCTCCCAAGAAGTACTATAGCATTAGATAGCCCTTTATCAGTATTAAGATTACAATCTTCAAATCTATCTTTAGTGTTGGTAGAGAAGCTAATATTTTTGTTTTTCTTGTCAGATTTGTCACTTATCCCAATCTCAAAAGTTTTAAGAGATCCATTAAGTTCATCTAATCTCATCTTGCTAATGTCATGAGCTTCTTATATGGTTGTGACCTCATGTCAAATCTCTTAGGTAAAGATATGAGAGCTTTTCTTACCAACTTCTCTTCAGATATTGGTTCTCCAAGAGCACTAAAGGCATTAGCAATTTCAAGGATATTCATATGAAAATCATAAATACTTTCATCATCTTTCATCCTTAAGTTTTCAAATTTTGTGGAGAGCAGCTGAAGTCTTGACATCTTGACTTTAGAAGTACCTTCATGAATAGTTTTGAGAATATTCCAAGCATCTTTGGCAACAATGCAAGTATTGATCAATCTGAAGGTATTTTTGTCAATTCCATTGAATATGACATTCAAGGCTTTAGAATTTCCTAAAACAAGCTCATCTTCTTCCTTAGACCAGTCCTTTTCTAGCTTCAACTATGCAGTATCATTCCCATATCTGTCCTTAACAATAGGATGTTTCCATCCTCTTAGAATAACTTTCCAGGCCTTGTTGTCCAAAGACTTCAAGAAGGCAACCGTCCTTGGTTTCCAATAATCATAATTAATTCCATCCATAATGGGTGGTCTGTTCACATACCCAACCTTCCAGTCCATTATACCATAAAGTAATTTCCCTGGATCTCACCCAGATACATAGAAGGATGCCTGCTCTGGTACCAATTGAAATTGTGGTATCAGATACGTGATGTCGAAGGCGATGTCACGACATTACTATCTGAGTAATAACAATATAAACATAGTAATTAAAAACAATAGAAACACACAGAATTGTTAACCCAGTTCGGTGCAAACACACCTACTATGGGGGCTACCAAGCCAGGAAGGAAATCCACTATTAGTAGAACAATTCAAAGCATAAACAATCCCAATTTACAACTTCTCAATTGAACTTACCTAGAGCAACTTCTACCTAGAAATTAACATCTAGATATGAGAAATTGTCATCTCACTCCCCCTCAATCACACACTGTGATAAACAATCAAATTAAGGAAAAACAGAAGATTACTCTTCCAAAACACAACATGTTGATCTTGCTTAAAAGCTTTGATCAAGAACAAACACTCATGCTTAAAAGCTTAGAGTGGAAAAAATTACAACTCAAAAATTAGTCCAATTCAAACATCTAGTTGATGTATGAATGTCTCACAAATAAAACACGCACAAGGAAAATCCCTAACACTCAAAAGCACTTTGCTTTACAATTCAATATCTCGTCCATAGAAATTAGATTAAACAACAATAATATAGACTTCTGAGTGGGCTTGGATTTAATCAGTACCTTCCTAAAAAAGATCGCATGAATCAAGTAAGAAAAGATCTTCAATAATTCTTCAAAAACTAACGCATAAACAACTTCTGATTTTGAAAACAACACTCCCTTGATTTTTGCACATCCTGGAGCAAAACAAAAGACCAAAATCCTGCTAAAAAATACAAAAATTAAATCAAAACTTTTTGTATTTAGAAAGTCCTAGAGTTGTCAAGAAAAATGTCACAACATCTGTTTTGACATCACAAAAGCACAACACACCAGAGGATCTTCAAGCATGCCAAGGACGTCTTACAAGACATTAAGGCAAATGATAATGTTTTTCAACATATGCAGCCAAATGAAGAACCTTTAACTGTGTTTAAGACAAAAAAAATTGGGAAGTATTTTCCTGAAGATGCTTGTGGTAAGATGGAAGTGGAGTTCCTTGAATTGAAGCAAGGAAATATGACTTTAGCAGAGTATGCTGCCAAGTTTGAGAGGCTCGTGAAGTTTTGTCCTCACTACAACCGTGTAGATGCTGAAATTTATAAGTGTCTCAAGTTTGAGAATGGTTTGAGACCAGATATTAAGCAGGGGATTGGATGCCAACAGATCTGTAGGTACACGGAGTTGGTAGATAAGAGTCGAATCTATGATGAGGATAACCGAGCTCGATCTGCTCACTACAAATAACTGAGTGAGAAGAAAGACAAAGGACAATTTAGAGGGAAACTTTATGTGACTCCAGGTGACAAAGGGAAATAGAAGGTATCAAATGAGAAAAAGCCAAGTAGGGGAGCCGATAATGCACCTACTAAGTGTTATAAGTGTGGAGAGTCAGGTCACAAGGCTTATGTGTGCACCAATAAGATTCTGAGATGTTACTGTTGTGGTAAGATGGGGCATATAATTGGTGATTATCCAAATGAGGGTCCGACTTATTTCAATTGTGGCGAATAGGGACATACCAGTACTCAATTCCAGAAATAAAAAAAGACTGCTACTGCTGCTTAGACTAATGGAAGAGTGTTTACTTTGGTTGGTTCAAAAGTTCCCAAGAAGGACAACTTGATTTGAGGTACTTGCTTTATTAACAATGTTGAGTTGATTGATATTATTGATACTGGAGCTACGCATTCATTTATCTTCCTTGAGTGTATAACTAGATTGGGTATGAAATTGTCTGATATGAATGGTAGTATGATAATAGAGACTCCTGCTAATGGTTTTATGACTACTATGCTTGTTTGCTTGAAGTGTCCTTTATTTATCTCTGAGAAGAATTTTGTGATGGATTTGGTGTGCTTACCCTTGCACCAAATCAATGTTATCCTTGGTATGAACTTGTTGGAAATGTTCATATTAACTATTATAGTAAGACAGTGGAGTTTCCTGAGTTAGGTGAGAATGGTGAGTTGATGTTCCTATCTGTTAAGCAAGTGAATGAACTTCTAGCGGATGAAGCATTGATGTTTGCGGTGTTTGCATCATTGCAAGTTGATTGTGAAGTCGTCGGTGTTGAATTGTCTGTATTTTGTGAGTTTACAGATGTATTCCCGAAAGATATAAGTGATTTACCTCCGGAACATGAAATTAAGTTTGTTGTGGACTTAATACCAGGTACGAGTCCGGTGTCGATGGATCCTTATCGGGTGTCTGCTTCTAAGTTGAGTGAGTTGAAGAAACAATTAGAAGAATTGTTAGAGAAGAAATTCATTCGACCTAGTGTTTCTCTGTGGGGTGCTCCTATGTTGCTTGTTAAGAAAAAAGATGGTAGCATGAGATTGCGTGTTGATTATCAGCAGTTGAATAAGGTGACTATCAAGAATAAATATCCACTTTCGAGGATTGACGACTTGATGAATCAGCTTGTAGGTGCTTGTATGGTCAATAAGATTGATTTGAGGTCTGGTTATCATCGGATTCGAGTTAAAGCTGATGATATTTTGAAGATAACTTTTAGGACGAGGTATGGTCATTATGAGTACATTGTGATTCCGTTTGGAGTTTCTAATGCGTCTGGTGTGTTCATGGAGTATATGAACAAGATCTTCCATGAGTATCTTGATAAATTTATGGTGGTTTTCATAGACTATTTCTTGGTGTATTCTAAATCAGAAGAAAAATATGCAGAACATTTGAAGATTTTGTTGCAAGTATCGAGGGGAAAGAAATTGTATGCTAATCTTCAAATCTATCTTTAGTGTTGGTAGAGAAGCTAATATTTTTGTTTTTCTTGTCAGATTTGTCACTTATCCCAATCTCAAAAGTTTTAAGAGATCCATTAAGTTCATCTAATCTCATCTTGCTAATGTCATGAGCTTCTTATATGGTTGTGACCTCATGTCAAATCTCTTAGGTAAAGATATGAGAGCTTTTCTTACCAACTTCTCTTCAGATATTGGTTCTCCAAGAGCACTAAAGGCATTAGCAATTTCAAGGATATTCATATGAAAATCATAAATACTTTCATCATCTTTCATCCTTAAGTTTTCAAATTTTGTGGAGAGCAGCTGAAGTCTTGACATCTTGACTTTAGAAGTACCTTCATGAATAGTTTTGAGAATATTCCAAGCATCTTTGGCAACAATGCAAGTATTGATCAATCTGAAGGTATTTTTGTCAATTCCATTGAATATGACATTCAAGGCTTTAGAATTTCCTAAAACAAGCTCATCTTCTTCCTTAGACCAGTCCTTTTCTAGCTTCAACTATGCAGTATCATTCCCATATCTGTCCTTAACAATAGGATGTTTCCATCCTCTTAGAATAACTTTCCAGGCCTTGTTGTCCAAAGACTTCAAGAAGGCAACCGTCCTTGGTTTCCAATAATCATAATTAATTCCATCCATAATGGGTGGTCTGTTCACATACCCAACCTTCCAGTCCATTATACCATAAAGTAATTTCCCTGGATCTCACCCAGATACATAGAAGGATGCCTGCTCTGGTACCAATTGAAATTGTGGTATCAGATACGTGATGTCGAAGGCGATGTCACGACATTACTATCTGAGTAATAACAATATAAACATAGTAATTAAAAACAATAGAAACACACAGAATTGTTAACCCAGTTCGGTGCAAACACACCTACTATGGGGGCTACCAAGCCAGGAAGGAAATCCACTATTAGTAGAACAATTCAAAGCATAAACAATCCCAATTTACAACTTCTCAATTGAACTTACCTAGAGCAACTTCTACCTAGAAATTAACATCTAGATATGAGAAATTGTCATCTCACTCCCCCTCAATCACACACTGTGATAAACAATCAAATTAAGGAAAAACAGAAGATTACTCTTCCAAAACACAACATGTTGATCTTGCTTAAAAGCTTTGATCAAGAACAAACACTCATGCTTAAAAGCTTAGAGTGGAAAAAATTACAACTCAAAAATTAGTCCAATTCAAACATCTAGTTGATGTATGAATGTCTCACAAATAAAACACGCACAAGGAAAATCCCTAACACTCAAAAGCACTTTGCTTTACAATTCAATATCTCGTCCATAGAAATTAGATTAAACAACAATAATATAGACTTCTGAGTGGGCTTGGATTTAATCAGTACCTTCCTAAAAAAGATCGCATGAATCAAGTAAGAAAAGATCTTCAATAATTCTTCAAAAACTAACGCATAAACAACTTCTGATTTTGAAAACAACACTCCCTTGATTTTTGCACATCCTGGAGCAAAACAAAAGACCAAAATCCTGCTAAAAAATACAAAAATTAAATCAAAACTTTTTGTATTTAGAAAGTCCTAGAGTTGTCAAGAAAAATGTCACAACATCTGTTTTGACATCACAAAAGCACAACACACCAGAGGATCTTCAAGCATGCCAAGGACGTCTTACAAGACATTAAGGCAAATGATAATGTTTTTCAACATATGCAGCCAAATGAAGAACCTTTAACTGTGTTTAAGACAAAAAAAATTGGGAAGTATTTTCCTGAAGATGCTTGTGGTAAGATGGAAGTGGAGTTCCTTGAATTGAAGCAAGGAAATATGACTTTAGCAGAGTATGCTGCCAAGTTTGAGAGGCTCGTGAAGTTTTGTCCTCACTACAACCGTGTAGATGCTGAAATTTATAAGTGTCTCAAGTTTGAGAATGGTTTGAGACCAGATATTAAGCAGGGGATTGGATGCCAACAGATCTGTAGGTACACGGAGTTGGTAGATAAGAGTCGAATCTATGATGAGGATAACCGAGCTCGATCTGCTCACTACAAATAACTGAGTGAGAAGAAAGACAAAGGACAATTTAGAGGGAAACTTTATGTGACTCCAGGTGACAAAGGGAAATAGAAGGTATCAAATGAGAAAAAGCCAAGTAGGGGAGCCGATAATGCACCTACTAAGTGTTATAAGTGTGGAGAGTCAGGTCACAAGGCTTATGTGTGCACCAATAAGATTCTGAGATGTTACTGTTGTGGTAAGATGGGGCATATAATTGGTGATTATCCAAATGAGGGTCCGACTTATTTCAATTGTGGCGAATAGGGACATACCAGTACTCAATTCCAGAAATAAAAAAAGACTGCTACTGCTGCTTAGACTAATGGAAGAGTGTTTACTTTGGTTGGTTCAAAAGTTCCCAAGAAGGACAACTTGATTTGAGGTACTTGCTTTATTAACAATGTTGAGTTGATTGATATTATTGATACTGGAGCTACGCATTCATTTATCTTCCTTGAGTGTATAACTAGATTGGGTGTGAAATTGTCTGATATGAATGGTAGTATGATAATAGAGACTCCTGCTAATGGTTTTATGACTACTATGCTTGTTTGCTTGAAGTGTCCTTTATTTATCTCTGAGAAGAATTTTGTGATGGATTTGGTGTGCTTACCCTTGCACCAAATCAATGTTATCCTTGGTATGAACTGGTTGGAAATGTTCATATTAACTATTATAGTAAGACAGTGGAGTTTCCTGAGTTAGGTGAGAATGGTGAGTTGATGTTCCTATCTGTTAAGCAAGTGAATGAACTTCTAGCGGATGAAGCATTGATGTTTGCGGTGTTTGCATCATTGCAAGTTGATTGTGAAGTCGTCGGTGTTGAATTGTCTGTATTTTGTGAGTTTACAGATGTATTCCCGAAAGATATAAGTGATTTACCTCCGGAACATGAAATTAAGTTTGTTGTGGACTTAATACCAGGTACGAGTCCGGTGTCGATGGATCCTTATCGGGTGTCTGCTTCTAAGTTGAGTGAGTTGAAGAAACAATTAGAAGAATTGTTAGAGAAGAAATTCATTCGACCTAGTGTTTCTCTGTGGGGTGCTCCTATGTTGCTTGTTAAGAAAAAAGATGGTAGCATGAGATTGCGTGTTGATTATCAGCAGTTGAATAAGGTGACTATCAAGAATAAATATCCACTTTCGAGGATTGACGACTTGATGAATCAGCTTGTAGGTGCTTGTATGGTCAATAAGATTGATTTGAGGTCTGGTTATCATCGGATTCGAGTTAAAGCTGATGATATTTTGAAGATAACTTTTAGGACGAGGTATGGTCATTATGAGTACATTGTGATTCCGTTTGGAGTTTCTAATGCGTCTGGTGTGTTCATGGAGTATATGAACAAGATCTTCCATGAGTATCTTGATAAATTTATGGTGGTTTTCATAGACTATTTCTTGGTGTATTCTAAATCAGAAGAAAAATATGCATAACATTTGAAGATTTTGTTGCAAGTATCGAGGGGAAAGAAATTGTATGCTAAGTTGTCAAAGTGTGAGTTCTGGTTAAAGGAAGTGAGTTTCCTCAGCCATGTGATTTCAAGTGGTGAAATTTTTGTGGATCCTTCAAAGATTATTACGGTGTTGCAGTGAGAGACTCCAAAGTCTGCTACCGAGATTCGTAGTTTTCTTGGATTGGCTAGTTATTATCGTAAGTTCATTGAGGGTTTTTCTAAGTTGGCGTTGGCGTTGACGCAATTGACTCGAAAGGGGCAAACCTATGTGTGGATGTTTCTTGTGAGGAAAGTTTTGTGGAACTAAAGAAAAAGTTGACAACTACTTTGGTGTTGGTTTTTCCAGATCCGAATGAGTCCCTTGTGGTTTATTGTGACACTTCAAAGATGGGTCTTAGTAGAGTTTTGATGCAAAATTATAAAGTAGTTGCTTATGCTTCTAGACAATTAAGAGCTCATGAGAGGAACTACCCTACGCACGACTTAGAATTGGTTGTTGTGGTATTTATTCTGAAGATTTGGAGACATCATTTGTTTGATTTGAAATTTGAAGTGTTAAGCGGTCATAAGAGTTTGAAATACTTGTTTGATCAGAAAGAGTTAAATATGAGGCAGAGAAGGTGGCTAAAATTGTTAAAGGATTTTGAGTTCAATTTAAATTACCATCCTGGTAAGGAAAATGTAGTGGTTGATGCTTTGAGTAGAAAGCCATTGCATGTTTCAATGCTTATGGTGAGAGAACTTGAAATGATCGAGCAGTTCAAAGACATGAGTTTGTTGCGCGAGACAACTGTGGATAGTGTGAAATTGGGTATGTTGAAGCTGACTAGCAAAATTTTGGAAGAAACTCGTGAGGTTCAAAAATCTAATTTTAAATTGGTCGATCAATCGATACTGATTAATCAAGGTAATGGAGGTGAGTTCCGAATTGATGAAGATTGAGTTTCGAGGTTTCGAGATAGAGTATGTATTCCATACATTCTTGGAATTAAAAAGAGCATTTTGGAGGAAGGACATCGAAGTCGACTGAGTATTCATCCTGGTGCCACGAAGATGTATTAAGATTTGCGTAACTTGTTTTGGTGGCCAGGTATGAAAAAAGATATTGTTGAATTTGTGTATGCATATTTAACTTTCCAGAAGTCAAAGGTTGAACATCATAAGCCTTCAAGTATGATGCAACCGTTGAATGTTCCTGAATGGAAATGGGATATCATTTCCATGGATTTTGTGACTGGGTTACCGAAGACTGCGAAAGGTAATGAATCGGTTTGGGTGATTGTGGATAAATTAACTAAGTCAGTGCATTTCTTGCTGATGAAGATTAATCACTCTATACAGAGGTTAGCTGAGATGTATATCAAGGAGACTGGGATGTTACATGGAATACCTTCGAGTATTATATCAGATAGAGATTTGCAGTTTACGTTGATATTTTGGAAGAGTTTACAAGATGCTTTGGGTACTAAGTTGAGGATGAATTCTGCTTATCATCCGCAGACATACGGTCAAACAAAAAGAACAATCCAATCTTTAGAAGATTTGTTGAGGGCTTGTGTGCTGGACCAAGGAGGATCTTGGGATAGTCACTCGCCATTGATTGAGTTTACATACAACAACAATTTTCATGCTAGTATTGGGATGGCTCCATATGAAGCGTTGTATGGAAGACGATGACGAACGCCATTGTGTTGGTATGAGTCTGAAGAGAGTTCTATACTCAGACCTGAGATTATTCAAGAGACAACGAAGAAGATTAAGATGATTCAGGAAAAGATGAAGACGCCACAGAGTCGTCAGAAGAGTTACCATGATAAGAGGAGGAAAGCACTTAGTTGCACCCTCAAATTTACCCTCACATCTTCAAGACAATTTGTGTCAAAAGGTATCCTCATGCTCATAGGAGTCTCAAAAGCTCAAAGACTATTCAAGGATTGAGCATTCAAGCTCTCATTCTAAGCAATGGGTTCCTAATTAGGATTTTGATTCTCTCAAAAGAAGTTGAACTTCTAAGGCCTCAAGTGGACCTCATGGTGTCTCATATGTCTCAAAGTATCTCTATGTCAAGTTTCAAGTCTTGCTTCATAAATTTTCCTGCTTTATTGCTAACAGTAACATTATTTTTAAACTCGGTCTTTACAAAAAAATTGGTTCATTGTTACTGACATTTTAACAGTAGTTAATTTTGTTTATTTAAAAATATACAATAGTTTACTTTAAACTATTTGTATTTTTAAATAACCAATAATTGCTTGACCTTCATATGCTTTTAAGTACATTTTTATTTTGAATAGATGAATTGACACAATTGGTAAGAAGGTAAACTTTGTAAATATAAGGTCATGGGTTCAAATCTTAAATATACTATTTGAGACTTTTTTTTTGTTACTAACTTTATTTCTATTTTCAAAAATCACATTTTTTTTTTAATTTTCGTTTTCCTATTTTAGGCATTTTTTTAAATAATTTTTTAAAATTTATTTTATGTATTTTTCATAAAAAGATCCAACATAAATCATACTTCTTCATTTTCTTTTCAAAACATCTTCAAGACAAGATCATCAAAAGCGGGGAAGAGATTTACTATAGGGACAAAGATCTCTCATTTAAAGGAACTTAGAAAACATGTTTTCAACACATTCACTCTTCACCATAACTTCGTGTTCCATTTTTCAGGCGGATTCAAAGCCAACCAACCTTTCCATTCAACCCCTGAGATATCAATGAGTAAGTTCAGATCAATAAGAATGATCAGTCATGCCTGAAACACGCATACCATTGAACTCCGGTTGCATCATGTTCGTGGATTTCATATTTTAATTGTGTTTTGATTTAAACTACTAATCCTATTGTCTTCCTGATATCTAATATAACAGGTTCAACATATCGCATGAAACCAAAGATCCCGGGTTCGATCCCAGCCTTTTGCATTTTCGTTTAGTTTTTTTTTCTTTCCACTTTATAACCAATCTTTACTTTATTTGTTTGTTTTTAATCAACTTATTTAATTAGTTTTAATCTAATAAAATCATAAAACCAAATAAAAATTGAAAAAACTTTAGAAAATAAAAAATGGATTTAAATTTTCTTTATCAAATTAATATTTTAGATTTTTACTTCATAATTTTTTTTTACATAATAAAATAAAAATAGTAAAAACAATTTAATTTAGGCTTAGATTTTTTAGTAACTAATTTGTTATTAAAATATAGCTAGTTTTTTTTCTTTTCAATTAAAAAAATCACAAAAAGATAAATTTGGATTTACTTTTAATTTTTTAATTATTTTCTTTTTTTAAAACACAATTTAGAATATATATATATATATATATATATATATATATATATATATATATATATATATATATATATATATATATATATATATATATATATATATATATATATATATATATATATATATATATATATATTAAATTTAGTTTTAGGTTTTTGGATATAAACTTGATTTAATTAGACTTAATTTCTTTTTTTAAATAACTTTGACATTTGGTTTTCTTTTATTAACTAAAATTAATTTAGTTAGTTAATTAATTTTTTTTAATAAATAAAAAAAAACAAAAACAATTGACTTAGAAATTCTTATGTTTTTAATTAATTTTCTATCAATTTTGTTTATCTTTTATTTATTTAAATTTCTTAGAGAAAATGTATAGGTTGCACTTTTAAATGTAATAGTGTAGTTTTTATTTCTCGCACGGTTAAATAATGTAACTGTTCTAAAGCCATGTAATAGCGTAGACTTATTTTTCTTGCACTTTATATTCTTATGCTTGTATGTA